>CM077158.1:223609373-224186508 GCA_039583875.1 Platanthera guangdongensis
CCTCAAACCAAAACCTATCCCCCACAGGCGAGCATTCGGACCTGCCAGCCGAGATGAGAGCTTGAGCCAGGGAGGTTTCTACCTGGGGCCGATCCGAGCTCGGGGTGCCGATGAAGTTCTCAAACCAAACCTATCCCCCACAGGCGAGCCTTAGGACCTGCCAGCTAGATGAGAGCCTGTGACAGCGGGTCTACCTGGGGCCGAGCCGAGCTTGGGGTGCCGATGAAGTTATCAAACCAAACCTATCACCCATAGGCGAGCCTTCGGACCTGCCAGCTAGATGAGAGCCTACGCAGCGGGTCTACCTGGGGCCGAGCCGGGCTCGGGGTGCCGATGAAGTTCTCAAACCAAACCTATCCCCCACAGGTGAGCCTTCGGACCTGCCAGATAGATGAGAGCTTGCGCAGCGGGTCTACCTGGGGCCGAGCTGAGCTCGGGGTACCAATGAAGTTCTCAAACAAAACCTATCCCCAACAGGCGAGACTTCGGACCTGCCAGCTAGATGAGATCCTGCACAGCGGGTCTACCTGGGGTCGAGCCGTGCTCGGGGTGTCGATGAAGTTCTCAAACCAAACCTATCCCCCACAGGCGAGCCTTCAGACCTGCCAGCTAGATGAGAGCCTGCACAGCGGGTCTACCTGGGGCCGAGCCGAGCTCGGGGTGCAATGAAGTTCTCAAACCAAACTATCCCCCACAGGCAAGCCTTCAGACCTGCCAGCTAGATGAGAGCCTGCGCAGCGGGTCTACCTGGGCCGAGCGAGCTTGGGGTGTCGATGAAGTTCTCAAACCAAACCTATCACCCATAGGCGAGCCTTAGGACCTGCCAGCTAGATGAGAGCCTGCGCAGCGGGTCTACCTGGTGCCGAGCCGATCTCGGGGTGCCGATGAAGTTCTCAAACCAAACCTATCCCCCATAGGCGAGCCTTCGGACCTGCCAGATAGATGAGAGCCTGCGCAGCGGGTTTACCTAGGGCCGAGCCGAGCTCGGGGTGCCGATGAAGTTCTCAAACCAAACCTATCCCCCACAGGCAAGCCTTCGGACCTGCCAGCTAGATGAGAGCCTGCGTAGCGGGTCTACCTGGGGCCGAGCCGAGCTCGGGGTGCCGATGAAGTTCTCAAACCAAACCTATCCCCCACAGGCGAGCCTTCGGACCTGCCGGCTAGATAAGAGCCTGCACAGCGGGTCTACCTGGGGCCGAGCCAAGCTCGGGGTGCCGATGAAGTTCTCAAACCAAACCTATCCCCCCATAGGTGAGCCTTCAGACCTGCCAGCTAGATGAGAGCCTGCGCAGCGGGTCTACCTGGGGTCGAGCCGAGCTCGGGGTGCCGATGAAGTTCTCAAACCAAACTTATCCCCACAGGCGAGCCTTCAGACCTGCTAACTAGATGTGAGCCTGCGCAGCGGGTCTACCTGGCGCCGAGCCTGAGCTCGGGGTTCGATGAAGTTCTCAAACCAACCTAACCCTATTCCCCCACAGGCGAGCCTTCAGACCTGCCAGCTAGATGAGAGCCTGCGCAGCGGGTCTACCTGGGGCCGAGCCGAGCTCGGGGTGCCGATGAAGTTCTCAAACCAAACCCTATCCCCCCAGGCGAGCCTTCGACCTGCCAGCTAGATGAGAGCCTGCGCAGCGGGTCTACCTGGGGTCGAGCCGAGCTCCTGAGGTCCCGAGAAATTCTCAAACCAAACCTATCCCCCACAAGCGAGCCTTCGGGACCACCAGCTAGATGAGAGCCTGCGCAGCGGGTCTACCTGGGGCCCGAGCCGAGCTCGGGGTGCCGATGAAGTTCTCAAAACCAAACCTATCCCCCACAGGCGAGCCTTCGGACCTGCCAGCTAGATGAGAGCCTGCGCAGCGGGTCTAACCTGGGGCCGAGCCGAGCTCGGGTAATATAAAACACATAAATACGCCCTATTATGAAGCACGAATTCACAATAGTCCGAGAAAATCATATCACACATATGCAGTATAATAAGTTTAATTTTGAAATACATAATTACATCCTTCCCCTTTCACGGGTAGAAACGTTTCAGGTCATCACCACTCCAGGTGTGGCTCAAGACCCTCCCTTCCACATCCTGGAGGTAGTAACCCCCTGTTCCAAGGACTTCCTTCACTATGTAAGGTCCCTCCCAGTTCGGGTTGAGCTTTCCCACGGGAGCCGATCTACCTGCCGCGTCAATATTCCTCAGCACCAGATCTCCTTCGGCAAACTGCTTAACCCTGACATGCTTATCAAAATAATTGGTCATCCCCCGCTTGATCTCTTCTTGCCTGATAGCTGCCACGTCCCGCAGTTCTTCCACCATATCTAGCTAGAGGCATAGCCCCTCTTCATTCTCCAACCTCCAAGTCTCATCTCCTTCTCATGTGGCTATGACCCTCTCGGGGACCGAAACCTAGAACTCCCACTGGTAGGATCCGCCTCACACCCCGTGAGAAAGCTTGAAGGGGTCTCACCAGTAGCTGTGTCGGGGTCATTCGCAAAGCCCACAGGACTGAGGGGAGCTGCTCCACCCAATTTCACTTTAAGTTCTCCACCTTCTTTTTGAGCAGGTTTACAATGATTTTGTTTGCCGCTTCCACCTTATTGTTGCTCCGGTGGTGGTGGACAGAGGAAAATCTGAGATCTATCCCCAGTTTGGCGCAGAAGCTGATGAACTCTTCACTGGCAAACTTGGGACCGTTATCTGTCACTATCGCTTGAGGCAACCCATGTCGGCATATGATCTCCCCCCAGATGAAGTTCCTTATGACTTGCGAGGTGACCTTGGCCAAGGCTTTTACCTCCAGCCACTTTGAGAAATAATTGACCATGACCAAGAGGAACCTCCTCTGCCCAATAGCCGGAGGAAAAGACCCAACCAAATCCATCCCCCAGATGTAGAACGGCCATGGTGTCGTGATGCTTCGGAGTCTTTGAGCTGCCAAGAGCTGAAGGGGGCGCGGAGCTGGCACTTCCGACACCTCCTTGCAAACTCCGCGGTATCCTTCCTTAGGGTGGTCCAGAAGTATCCCTGCCTGACCACCCTCGCCTCCAACATCCTACCTCAAGAATGACTGCCGCACTCGCCCGACTGCACCTCTCCCAAGATCCTTGGGATCACTTCTTCGGTCACACATCTAGCTAGGAGTCCTGACAACATCTTACGATGCAGACCCCCTTCTATCATCAGGTAGTGAGTTTCCTTGCGCCTGAAGCTTTTCCCGTCCTTGGTCCCCTCTGGAATTTCACCAGTGGTTAGGAAGGTCATCAATGGATCCACCCACGAGGGTCACCGATCCACCACCATCAACTCTCCTTCCTCGATAGACGGTCGAAATAGCTCTATCAAGGTCCCTCCTCCCCGAGGTCCAAACTTAGCCAGTCGATCGGCGGCTATACTTTCTTCCCTTGGAACATGTTGGATGGAGAACGACCGGAACCCACCGATGATTGCCCTTACCTTGGAGAGGTATTTTATGAGGGTAGGCTCCCGATCTTCAAACTCTCCTCGAATCTGCGACGCTACTATCTTTGAATCAGTGAAGGCCTCCACATCCTGAATCTCGAGCTCCTTTTCCAAGCGTATGCCGACGATCACGGCCTCATACTCTGCTTAGTTGTTGGTTGCTGGAAAATGGTAAGCCACCGCCTGTTCTATCGCGACTCCCTGGGGGCTGATCAACACCACTCCTCCCCCGAGGGAATGCTTTCCCGAGGCCCCATCAACCATCATCTTCCACGCTTCCCGTGGCTTCTGCTCTCCCTCCTTGACTTCAACAACATAATCTGCCAGGAAGTCCGCCACCGCTTGCGCCTTGATGGAGAGTCTCGGAACAAAAGAAATGTCGAACTCGCTTAGTTCAATAGACCACTTAGCAAGTCTCCCCGAGTGCTCTACTCCTTCGAAGATATTGCGAAAAAGATGGTCGGTCACCACCCTAATTGAATATGCTTGAAAGTATGGCCGGAGTTTCCTTGCAGAGATGACCAAAGCGTAAGCTAGCTTCTCGAGGATGGGGTAGCGGAGCTCTGCTTTCTTCAATATTCGGCTGACGTAGTAGATGGGCAGTTGCTTCTTTCCTTCTTCCCTTACTAGGACGGAGCTTACCGCCTCCGCCCCTACTCTCAGGTACAAGGTCAGGTCCTCCCCTTCTTTTGGGCTCTGAAGCAGAGGAGCCTGAGAGAGCTGTCTCTTCAGCCCTTGGAAGGCTTCTTTACACTCAGCAGTCCACTCAAACCTTTGATTCCCTCTCAGCACCTTGAAAAATGAAGAACACTTGTCTCCTGACCTGGAGAGGAACCTGCTCAGCCCAGCCAACTTGCCGGTCAAGCGCTAGACCTCCTTGGCATCGCGAGGTGATTCCAAATCCAAGATGGCCTTTACCTTGTCCGGGTTAGGCTCCACCCCAGCCGGAGTCAAGAGGTGCCCAAGGAACTTCCCGCGGCTGGCCCCGAAGACACACTTTAAGGGGTTCAGCCTCATCTTGTATCTCCGCAAAGTGGCGAACGTCTCTTCTAGATCTTTTCGGTGCGAATCCACGCACTTGCTTTTTGTTAGGTACACTGGAAAATGTGTACCATAATTGAAGAATCCTCACCCTACTCAATGATATACATCAAGGTGTATTTGATGTGTTTTGAGTTTATATATGCAGGTTAAGTAACTACAGGATTGCCGGAAAAATTCTAAAGTCCATGTGTCGACACCCAGAGAAGCTGTGTCGACACTTATGAAGGCATGTGTCGACACTAGAGAAAAGTTGTGTCGACACTTGGAGTAAATTGTGTCGACACCAGGAATGGCAGAGTCAACACCAGAAGAAAAGTGTCGACACATACAGGCAGTGTCGACACACTGTGAAGAATAGTTGACATAAATAGTGTCGACACTTAGAGCCAGTGTCGACACCTAGAGAAGCTTAGTCGACATCAAATGTGTCGACACCAGGATGCTGTGTCAACATACTGAAGGCACTGTCTCCATCAACTGTGTCGACACACAGGACTTGTGTCGACACATAGCAAGTTTCAACACAGTGTTAAAGTGAAGAAGTTCTTGTGTCGACACAAAGGAGATGTGTCGACACACAGCAGAATTCAACTAAGTTTTAAAGAAGTATGATAATACGTTTGCAGTCAATTTTATTAGGATATTTTCGGGGTTTTAAAGCCAATCATGTCTTGTCAAGTACTTGTTTTGATTCCCCTTTGTATATATTTTTGTCGCTAATGCATTTTTTTTGCTTTTTGCAGGTTTTCACGGCTTTCAGCCGAAGTTTGCTGTGACACGCCCCAAGGTCACGCCCTACCAGGGCGTGTACCTAGGGCGTGTACCCAGAGGAATGAAGCAATTGGTCCGAAACTGCATTCCATGGAAACTTAGTGTACACGCCCCTCGGTCACGCCGTGACATACCAGACACGGGCGTGTACTATAGGCGTGTCCCCAGGTTCCGAGGAATCGCCGCAGCGCGCTCGTTTTTTCCCGCTCCACCGTCGCACCGAAAGTGTCACGCCCCAGGGTCACGCCTGACCCGGGCGTGACATATGGCGTGTACTTCAGCAATTCCGCCCGTCACCTCCAGCATTCAGTTCAGCCCGAAAAAGTCACGCCGCAAACAACACGCCCCAGGTACACGCCCTGCCAGGGCGTGACTTGTGGGCGTGTACCGCAACAACTCCGTCAGAATTCAATTCCTGCCCAAAAAGTCGCGCCGAATGTGTCACGCCCCAGGGTCACGCCCGACCAGGGCGTGACAGGGGGGCGTGACCCGACCCGAAAAATTCTATAAATAGAGCCCAACTCCAGGGGTTCCAGGACAACTTTCACTTTGAGAGGGGAGGTTCTGTCCTTTGTTTTTCTGAACTTTTAAGCATGTATTTTCATTTCTAGTTCGTAGCTCTAGTTTTATGCTTTCCCTGTATTAGCTCCTAGCTTCTTTCTGTAGTATGATGCTAATGATAGTGTAGTTTCCTTTTCATGTTCTTGTAATCTCTGGTTTTCAAGCTGTAAGGTCGCTGTTTCTCTAAATAAAAAGTGTTGTTTTCTTTTTTCGTTCCTGCTCTGTTTTCAGTATTTTTCTTCTACTCATCCCCTCTTCCACCTCACCATGATTAACTAATCCTCCATGTACTCGATCTAATTGATCCGAGGTTCGAGTGATTAGGTTATGATGCTTTGAATCTTACCTTTTCTTTTTAGGGTTTAGCTTTGAATTACTCTTGATTTATCACGGGTTGGAGGTATATTATCGATATATACTCTCCACCTTTGCTTTCATTCTGGGTTAGCCGAGAGGCCAAAGTTTGAAATGAGCACTCAAGAGTAAAGGGAGTTGTTCGCACCCCTCGAGAGAGGCAGACGATCAAATCTCCCGGATTGGAGTAAAATCCATTAGAGGGGTTCACCGCGTAAAGCGAGTTTTAGGCCTCCGATTTAGGCGAAAGTCGGTCGGACCTTCCTAAACTCAGTTAGGCACGGCCTTCGAGAGAAGCGTGTCAATATTCATGGAACCTCCACGGTCAAAGACCTTTACCCTAATTAGCTTAGGTTTAGTTATCGTATTTTTCTAATCACTCTTGCCGAGGTGATTTCTGATCGAGTGCATTTTCCCTTCATCGTTACTAAGCTTAAGTTAATCGCTCTCTTTTATCTTTCATACAAGTAGTTCTCTTCTTTTAGTACATTTAGCCAAGCCTTATTTTGCCGTCGATAAAATAATAGATTTCGTGTGAGTAAGCTTACTCAACTGTTCCCGGATTTCAATACGACACTTGTGTCCCCTAGCTGCATTTCGATAGGTATACTTGCCTGATGAATTGTTAGTTTGGTATTTTCTCTTTGCAGATATCTCAGAGACAATCAAGTTTTTGGCGCCGTTGCCGGGGAAGCAACGCTTGTTGATAAATTGAAAACGCGAATATATTAATTTTATCACTTCTCTTTCTCAGCCTCCTTCTTAATTTTTCCGCCTACTCACTTGAGTCAATGGCTGGATTTTGTTAAGTGTGCGTATTTTTAATTTTTCCGCCTACTCACTTGAGTTAATTGGCTGGTTTTATTTCAAGCAAGTGTGCGTATTTTATTTTTCCGCCTACTCACTTGAGTTAATTGGCTGGTTTATTTCAAGCAAGTGTGCGTATTTTATTTTTCCGCCTACTCACTTGAGTTAATTGGCAGGCTTTATTTCAGTAGAGTGTGTTTACTTTCTGTCGAGTGGGTGTGTTTTAATTTTCTGACGAGTGCGTGAGTATAGCTTTTCATTTCCGCCTACTCGCACAGAGATAAGTGGCTGGATTTTAATTACCGCATTCGTAATAGAAACCCACATCACAAAATTTTCTACACCACCTAACTCTCTCGAAAAGGGCAAAGTGGCTCTAAATGCCACTATCTTGTCTAGTACCTTGCGAACCCTTCACCGGGTAGCCCTTGGGAAGTTCGGGAGTTAAAATATAAAAAAATCTATTTCAAAAAAAATTTCCAACTTCATTAGCTTTTTTTATTTTTTAGTCTTGCTTCTCCTCTTTTCTTCTAGTGTATGACCCGCGGTAGTCCGTCGGTTACTTTGGACCTGGACCACGAAATTGAGCGTACTCTTCGGAGAAGATCGCGATTTCAAGGCCCTACTACCCAAGTGCCGGTTGAGGATTCCGAGTCATTTTCTACCTTAAGAATGGCAGAACCCAACGTGGAGGAAGTCGTGCAAAGGCCTATGTCCTATTATGCACGACCAAATCTCGAGGGTACAGAAACGAGTATAGTTCGCCCTGCAATAAATAATAATAATTTTGAACTGAAGCCTAGCATAATTCAAATGGTGCAGCAGTATGTGCAATTTGACGGGCTTCAAGATGAAGACCCGAACGCACACATAGCCAGCTTTCTTGAGATTTGTGACACCTTCAAGATAAATGGTGTCACAAATGATGCTATTAGGCTAAGATTATTTCCTTTCTCTCTTAGAATTAAGGCTAAGCAGTGGCTGAACACCCTTCCTAAAATAGCAAAACTACTTGGACGCAATTAACTGAAAAATTTTTGGCCAAGTATTTTCCGCCTGCTAAAACAGCTAAACTTAGGAATGACATTTCTGCCTTTGGACAGATAGACTCTGAGACCCTTTACGAAACCTGGGAAAGATTTAAAGAATTATTAAGACGATGCCCACATCACGCTCTGCCTGTATGGTTGCAGGTGCAGACGTTTTATAATGGGCTAAATCAAAGCACGAAGCAAATGATAGACGCAGCTTCTGGCGGTACTTTAAACCATAAGACCCCGGAAGCAGCTCTTGAGCTGTTTGAAGACATGGCCATGAACACTTACCAGTGGAATGTGCCTAGGTCCCGCCCAAACAAACCTGCAGGTCTCTTTGAAGTGGACAACGTCTCACAACTCGCACTGCAAGTTGAAATATTAAGCAAAAAAATTACGGAGATGACTGCTGCCTCCGCCCCTCAGTTATGGGAATCTGCAACTCCTCCCGCCGAACATTTGGATTATGTAAATAATATGCCTAGAACTGCTTTTAATAATTTTTCTGCTGCGAATTATCATCCTCCTGGTTTTAATTTTCCGAATAGTTATAATCCTGCGTTAAGAAATCATCCGAATTTTCGTGGAGCAATCCATCGAATGCTGTGCGCCCCGCCACCGCAAAGTGATTTTTCTGCTCCACCACCACCTCCTCAAAGTTTTCCAAAACCTCCAAATTTGGAGGAAGTGTTTTCAAAATACATGAATGCTAATGACGCTACGATTAGGACCTTAACCGGAAGTGTTAAAAACTTAGAAAATCAGGTAGGACAGCTCGCTAAAATGATTTCTGAGCGACCCGTAGGGTCTCTTCCTTCCAATACCGAGCCCAACCCGAGAGAGCAAGCGAAAGCTATAACTCTTCGGAGTGGGAAGAAAGTTCCTGGTATGGTAAGTGAAGAACCCGAGGCAAGCTCCGCTCCCGTTTTTAAAAATCAAAGCTCCGCTCCCGTTTTTAAAAATCAAAGCTCCGCTCCCGTTTTGAAAATCAAAGCTCCGTTCCCCTTTTAAAAATTCCATCCTCTGCCGAAGAAATTATCACCCCTATCGTAGAAAAAGAATTCACTCCACCACCCACCTTTAAAAATAATCCATCCCCGCCATACCCTTCCGAACTTAATAAACAACGACAGGACGATCAATACACCCGTTTTTTGGAAATGTTTAAGCAAATCCACGTAAATCTGCCTTTCCACGAAGCCATATCCCAGATGCCGAAGTACGCAAAATACCTTAAGGACCTCCTAACTAACAAGAAGAAGTTAGAGAACCTTTCTCATGTCACGTTAAATGCCGCGTGCTCGGCGGTTTTGACAAACGGATTACCGAAAAAATCAGTGACCCGGGTAGTTTCTCTATCCCGTGTGTCTTTGGTGATCTCTTTGTCAAACACGCTTTAGCCGACTTAGGTGCGAGTATTAATCTTATGCCCTCTCGTTGTTTAAAAAGTTAGGAATTGGTAGTCTCAACCCCACACGAATGAGTATCCAGCTAGCCGACAGGTCAGTCAAATACCCGTTAGGAATAGTGGAGGACGTCCTAGTCAAAGTTGACAAGTTCATCTTCCCGGTGGACTTTGTCATTTTAGACATTGAAGAAGACGTCGAGGTTCCCTTGATCCTTGGCCGACCCTTCCTTGCCACCTCCCGAGCTATCATTGACGTAAGCAATGGTAAGCTCTTCCTTCGAGTGGGCGACGATGAGGTAACTTTCTCCATCACCCCCTCGATGAAGAACACACTAGCTAATGATGACTCCTGTTTTTTCATGGATACCGTAAGTGAAGAATCCTTCTCTCAAACCTCTGCTTTTGAAGAAGAATTTTCCAATTTTTGTTCCTCTCCTCCTCCTCCAACTGAATCTCTACACCTACGTGAAGAATCCTCCACCCGCCTTTCTGATTTTGAAAAAGAATTCTTTGATTTCTGTTCCTCTTCTACTTTTCCAAATGAATCGCTGCACGAAGCCGCCATGGCCGCTAGCAACACCCCTTTTACTTTTACATATAAAAAAGTGTACGAGGACATAGTTTTTGAAAAAGAACAAATTTCCAAGACCTCGTATGATGACCCCCCTACCTTGGAACTGAAAGAACTACCAGAGCACCTTCAATACGCTTTCTTAGAAAAGGACTCTAAGCTGCCTGTCATAATTTCGGCCTACCTCACAGATGCACAAAAAAATAAACTTCTTTCAATTTTACAAAAGCATCGCCAAGCTATTGCTTGGCAGATATCTGATATCAAGGGCATAAGCCCATCTTTCTGCACTCATAAAATCTTAATGGAAGATAATTCTCGTAACTCTATACAACCTCAGCGCCGTATAAACCCAAACATGAAAGACGTAGTTAAGGGCGAGGTTATGAAATTGTTAGACGCAGGAATTATCTATCCTATATCCGACAGTAAGTGGGTTAGCCCAGTACAGGTAGTACCAAAGAAGGGAGGGATAACGGTCGTAAGTAATGAAAATAATGAATTAATCCCGACTCGGACGGTGACCGGATGGCGAATGTGTATAGATTACCGTAAGTTGAATGACGCCACCCGCAAGGATCACTTCCCCTTGCCGTTCATTGATCAAATTTTAGAACGACTTTCCGGACATAGCTTTTATTGTTTTCTCGATGGCCTCTCGGGGTATCTTCAAATCCCCATCTCCCCCGAGGACCAGGAGAAAACTACGTTTACTTGTCCCTTCGGCACCTTCGCCTACCGAAGAATGCCGTTTGGATTGTGCAATGCGCCGGCTACATTCCAACGATGTATGCTCGCCATCTTTGACAAGTACGTAGAAAGCATTATGGAAGTCTTCATGGATGATTTCTCCGTCTTCGGGAATTCCTTCGATAGTTGCTTAGAGAACCTCGAAAAAGTCCTAGAGCGATGCGAAGAAACTAACCTCGCCTTAAATTGGGAAAAATGTCATTTTATGGTAAGGGAAGGGTTAGTTTTGGGACATAAAATTTCTGAAATGGGTATTGCAGTAGACGTTGCGAAAATAGAAGTTATCGAGAAACTGCCGCCACCTACGAACATAAAAGCCATAAGAAGTTTCCTGGGTCATGCGGGTTTCTACCGCCGCTTCATAAAGGACTTTTCCAAAATCACCAAGCCTCTTACCCATCTCTTAGAAAAAGACGCCCCATTCATCTTTGATGACCTCTGTCTAGCTGCCTTCAATTTAATAAAAGAAAAATTAGTTAATGCGCCAATCATGATAGCTCCAGTGTGGGATCTTCCATTTGAAATAATGTGTGATGCGAGTAGTTATGCGGTGGGAGCCGTACTAGGTCAACGTATTTCCAAAAACTTCCACCCCATTTATTACGCTAGTAAAACACTCACATCTGCACAGGAAAATTACACCACAACCGAGAAGGAGCTCTTAGCGGTAGTATTCGCATTTGACAAATTTCGCCCTTATATTACTCTTTCGAAAATCATTGTTTTTACGGACCACTCGGCCCTCAAATATCTTCTCTCTAAAACGGATGCCAAGCCTCGCTTGATTCGCTGGGTCTTACTCCTCCAGGAGTTTGACTTAGAGATCCGTGATAAGCGAGGTGCCGAGAACTTGGCCGCCGACCACCTTTCGCGCCTAGACAACCCGTTTATCGAGCAATTAGACGAAAATTCTTTTCATTACTATTTTCCTGATGAGAAGCTGTTCATAATTAACACATCTACTTCTCCTTGGTTTGCCCACATCGCCAACTATCTAGTGGCCCGTGTGCTCCCAAAAGAGTTTTCATCTCAGCAAAAGAAGAAATTCTTTTCTGAGCTGAAGAACTACTTTTGGGAGGACCCGCATCTTTTTAAAGTCTGTGCAGACCAAGTGATCAGGAGGTGTGTTTCCTTTAATGAAGGATTAGATATTATTAAACATTTGCATGAAGGACCGACAGGTGGGCACTATCAAGCTGCTCGCACCGCTCACAAAGTGTTAAGCGCGGGTTTTTACTGGCCCAGCCTGTTTAAAGACGCGCATGCCTTTGTGAGTAGGTGTGATAGTTGCCAACGGTCGGGGAATATTTCGAATAAAAATGAAATGCCACAAAATTATTTCCTAGAGTGCAAGTTTTCGACCTCTGGGGGATTGATTTTGTCGGCCCTTTTCCTTCTAGCTTCGGGAATAAGTATATTTTAGTTGCCGTTGATTATGTTTCACGTTGGGCCGAAGCCCAAGCTCTTCCTACGAATGATGCCCGAGTCGTAGTTAATTTCCTCAAAAAATTATTTTCTCGATTCGGTACGCCGCGCGCTATCGTTAGTGATAGGGGTTCCCATTTCTGTAACGCACAATTTTCAAAAATCCTAACTAAATATGGCGTTACTCATAAGCTTTCCACTGCCTACCACCCCAAACTAACGGACAAGTCGAAGTAGTGAATAGAGAAATAAAAAGAATTTTAGAAAAGACTGTTTCCACATCTAGAAAAGACTGGTCCGCCAAATTAGACGATGCTCTATGGGCCTACCGAACAGCGTACAAAACCGCCCTCGGCTGTACGCCATATCGGTTGGTTTATGGAAAATCGTGTCATTTACCCGTAGAGTTAGAGCACCGCGCCTTTTGGGCCTTACGATTTTTAAACTTCGATCCCCACTCTGTCGGCGATTTCGAAAATTTCAACTTAACGAACTCGACGAGTGGCGCTCTTACGCGTATGAAAATAACAGACTTTATAAAGAGCGGACGAAGCGTTTACACGACCGACATCTTAGGCACCCAAAAATCTTTAAGACAGGCGACCAAGTGCTTCTTTATAACTCTCGTTTACGTTTATTCCCGGGTAAATTAAAATCACGTTGGTCTGGGCCTTTTACTGTTTTAGAAGTCTTTTCTTATGGTACTGTTTTAATTTCTCACCCCGATAAGGGTACTTTCAAAGTGAATGGTCAGCGTCTTAAACTGTATTTCTGTGATGATGTCAGTCTAAACCCTGTTAACTCTATCTTTCCGGTCCTGACATTTGATTAATCTGAACATTATTTTACTCACAAACTTTGACATTTATTCGAACTTATTTTTAACACAATATTTGGGACAATCTTATTTTGATGCGTCGAGCTCAAACGACGCTTTAAACAAAGGGCGCTCTTGGGAGGCAACCCAAGTTATCTTTTCTGTTTTCTTTCTTTTACACTTTTTGCCCCGCCTGGCTCCGGCAAGCTGAAACTTCTGCGATCGCCTGCTCCAACGGTTCTGCTTCCATGCCAACGTCCGCCCGACGACGTTTCATGAAGATCCACAGCACAAGCATGGAGGAGCGGCATCACTCAACTTGTCCTGCAAAATAAAACCGGGGAAGTACCTGCTTTTCAATTCTGTCTTTTATTTCTATACTTTACTTTTCTCTCGTTCTCCGACCTCCTTCTCCATTGCGGACAATGTAGATTTTAAGCTTGGGGGAGGACTTCCTCCTTCTTTTTGTTTTCTTTTTGTTTTGTAAATATCCCAAAAAAAAAAAATCCAAAATTTCATAAAACTCTATATATATATATATAGCTACATTTTGGTATTTCAATAAGTACCCCATGTTTATGTTTTGTTTTTCTCAAACTTCTTTATAAACAACGTAGTTAATTATAATTTTTCTAATCATTCTTTTTAATCATATTTCACAAGTAAAATGTTGGCATGCTGTGTTTCTAATTCACGGTAGCATGTTAAGGTAAAATATTTCTCTAAACCGTGCATTTCTATTATGGTTTTTCGTTCTTTATTTTCTTTACTTTCTCTAAAAATTTATCATCCACTATTTTCCTTTTCGTCTTTAGATGATTTTTGTAAGAACATATTTTGAATAACGTAGTAGATATGAACGATCCAAGTGACATATTATTTTTATTTTCAAGATAATTTCATCAATCTTCTTTTATTATCTCGAACTTGCTTTTTGAAATTTATCGACTCTATGTTTTAAATAAATTTAAAAAAAATGCGTGAAAATGATTTAGGCCATTTTTGTTTACGTTTGAGCTTTCTTGCCAACCTAAACTCTTTTACCACTAGTTAGCCGCTTTTGAGCCTTTTTTCCAAATTCATTTGATAAACTCCACACACCATTTCATTTTCACCAAAGCCCAAATTCCTACCTATCTAAATCACGCTACTTTTGTTTGATAGGAAATTTTGTGTTATCTTTGGAGAAATTGTTGAAAAAAGTGTACTCAAAAGCAATAAATTGAAAAAAAAAAAGAAGAAGAAAATAAAAATGAATGAAAATAAGAAAAAAAAAAGAGATAAAAAAAAATCATAAAGAGAAAAAAATAAATTTATTTATACATATTTTGTTTAAAATAAATTTTTTTTTTTTTGAAACTCGTTGTTTTGGTTTAGTGTGATTTTTAAGCCTCCATGTTTATATTTGAATTCCACTCCTATTCATATTCCTAAACCAAACGTTTCGGTCCTATTAAGTCCTTTTGATTCACGCCCCTTTTTTTAAATTTTATTTAACAACTAAGAAAAGAAGAAAAGTAAATCAGTTTTAGTTTTGGATTTAAACTTAGATTTTTGTTATTTAATTGATATAATTATAATGCATTGCTTGGATCTAGTAATAACTCAATACGTTCTTTTCATTTTCATTGCCTTGCTCAAATCTATTTAAAGAATTTCGTCAAAATTCTGGATGATTTATTTTTATTAAGTAAAGTTTATAAAAGTTAAAATCATACCTAAATAATTGTTTTAGATTTACGTTTTACATTCTCCCTGCCAAGAATTTCGCATAGTACTTGTGTGAGTATGATTAAAACTTTTTGAATTAGTCACTTTTTATGATTAGCTTGTCTTTATATCTTTGCTTGGGGACAAGCAAAACTTAAGCTTGGGGGAATTTGATAATACGTTTGCAGTCAATTTTATTAGGATATTTTCGGGGTTTTAAAGCCAATCATGTCTTGTCAAGTACTTGTTTTGATTCCCCTTTGTATATATTTTTGTCGCTAATGCATTTTTTTTGCTTTTTGCAGGTTTTCACGGCTTTCAGCCGAAGTTTGCTGTGACACGCCCCAAGGTCACGCCCTACCAGGGCGTGTACCTAGGGCGTGTACCCAGAGGAATGAAGCAATTGGTCCGAAACTGCATTCCATGGAAACTTAGTGTACACGCCCCTCGGTCACGCCCGTGACATACCAGATACGGGCGTGTACTATAGGCGTGTCCCCAGGTTCCGAGGAATCGCCGCAGCGCGCTCGTTTTTCCCGCTCCACCGTCGCACCGAAAGTGTCACGCCCCAGGGTCACGCCTGACCCGGGCGTGACATATGGGCGTGTACTTCAGCAATTCCGCCCGTCACCTCCAACATTCAGTTCAGCCCGAAAAAGTCACGCCACAAACAACACGCCCCAGGTACACGCCCTGCCAGGGCGTGACTTGTGGGCGTGTACCGCAACAACTCCGTCAGAATTCAATTCCTGCCCGAGAAAGTCGCGCCGAATGTGTCACGCCCCAGGGTCACGCCCGACCAGGGCGTGACAGGGGGGCGTGACCCGACCCGAAAAATTCTATAAATAGAGCCCAACTCCAGGGGTCCAGGACAACTTTCACTTTGAGAGGGGAGGTTCTGTCCTTTTTTTTCTGAACTTTTAAGCATGTATTTTCATTTCTAGTTCGTAGCTCTAGTTTTATGCTTTCCCTGTATTAGCTCCTAGCTTCTTTCTGTAGTATGATGCTAATGATAGTGTAGTTTCCTTTTCATGTTCTTGTAATCTCTGGTTTTCAAGCTGTAAGGTCGCTGTTTCTCTAAATAAAAAGTGTTGTTTTCTTTTTTCGTTCCTGCTCTGTTTTCAGTATTTTTCTTCTACTCATCCCCTTCTTCCACCTCACCATGATTAACTAATCCTCCATATACTCGATCTAATTGATCCGAGGTTCGAGTGATTAGGTTATGATGCTTTGAATTTTACCTTTTCTTTTTAGGGTTTAGCTTTGAATTACTCTTGATTTATCACGGGTTGGAGGTATATTATCGATATATACTCTCCACCTTTGCTTTCATTCTGGGTTAGCCGAGAGGCCAAAAGTTTGAAATGAGCACTCAAGAGTAAAAGGAGTTGTTCGCACCCCTCGAGAGAGGCAAACGATCAAATCTCCCGGATTGGAGTAAAATCCATTAGAGGGGTTCACCGCGTAAAGCGAGTTTTAGGCCTCCGATTTAGGCGAAAGTCGGTCGGACCTTCCTAAACTCAGTTAGGCACGGCCTTCGAGAGAAGCGTGTCAATATTCATGGAACCTCCACGGTCAAAGACCTTTACCCTAATTAGCTTAGGTTTAGTTATCGTATTTTTCTAATCACTCTTGCCGAGGTGATTTCTGATCGAGTGCATTTTCCCTTCATCGTTACTAAGCTTAAGTTAATCGCTCTCTTTATCTTTTCATACAAGTAGTTCTCTTCTTTTAGTACATTTAGCCAAGCCTTATTTTGCCGTCGATAAAATAATAGATTTCGTGTGAGTAAGCTTACTCAACTGTTCCCGGATTTCAATACGACACTTGTGTCCCCTAGCTGCATTTCGATAGGTATACTTGCCTTGATGAATTGTTAGTTTGGTATTTTCTCTTTGCAGATATCTCAGAGACAATCAAAGTACTTGTGTCGACACACTCAATCATTGTCGACACATTCAATAGAAGCAGTGTCGAGAAGCTATTACAACAACAGAAGGAGTTGTGTCGACACCACCAAGGCATGTGTCGACACTTAGTCCACTTGTGTCGACACTTGGTCTATTTGTGTCGACACATAATGAAGTTCAGTCTCGACACTTTCAGACAGAGACAGTATTTTCAAGAAGTGACTGGATGACGTGACAGCTGCCATTTCAGCCGGTCTACTGCAACTGTCAGAGCTGTCAGAAGTTCGTTAGAAACCGGATCAGCTGGTTACCATGGAGTAAGACTATATAAAGGCCTTTCTCCTTCAACAAAAAAAACAATAACCATAGAGAGAGAGATCAGAAGATCAATCATTGCAGAATACAGATCCAGAGAAAACTGTAAATCAGTATTTTGAATAAATTTCAGATTTACTTGTAGAGAGAGAACTCCAGTAATTGAAATCAAGAAAGAGACTTGTTTAATCAAATTTCTTAAGGAGCAGGTTCTGAACCAGACTGCAAAGAAGGATCCCGATTTAATTCTCCATCTTAAGAAGGAAGTTGCCAGCCGGTCTACTTCAAAAAGATCAACTTTTACTGAGTTCAGACTCAAGAAGCCTTGAAGAAAGCAAAGATAAAGTTGATCTCAGGAATCAGTGCTATCAAGAACTGATCAAGAAGGTTACCCTCTTCATTATCTCAAACAGAGTGGTGACCTAAAACTCAATATTATCTTTTTGTAAGATCCTAAGGGATCTGAGTTGTAAGCCTAAATTTATAAAGGCTGAGGTAGGGCTTTTGAACCTGAGTGTAGGAGAATCTATTCTCTAAGTGTAGGCCTTGTTGAAGGCTGAGGTAGGGTTGTTTAGCCTAAGTGTAGGTCTTGTTGAAGACTGAGTGGTAGGGCTTTTTGCCTGAGTTGTAGGAGTGGGGACACTCTGAGTTGTAGGAACCTATTTGGGATTCTGAGTTGTAAGATCTGAGGAGCTGAGGAGAAGTGCAGAGGTTAGGCTGAATCTAGTACACTGCTAGATAGGCGAAGGGGGAAAGTGGATGTACCCAGACCTTAGGGAACCATAATAAACACTGTGTGCACTCTGTGTATGTTTGTTTCTGTGATTGATGTGCTGATAGCTGTAGAATTTGCAATTGCAGTATAAATTACTGAACAGATTGTCCACCTTTAAAGTAAAAGAAAAATTACACCTATTCACCCCCCCCCCCTTAGGTGGTTAGTCACATATTCTTTCAAGTGGTATCAGAGGGAGGTTACTCAAAAAGGACTTAACAGTCTGAGTAAGATCCTGTAGGCAGATTCAAAACAAACAAGAATCAAGAAAATGGGTTCTAGTGAGAATCACAAAGAGCTGGGGTCCATGAAATTACCAATATGTAGAAAAGAGATATTTGGCATATGGAAAGAGAGGATCAGACTCTTTATGGAAGCTTCTGACCTAAGGATATATATTACAGTCAAAGAAGGCCCATATGTGCCAATGAAGATATCCATTCTGGATGCAAATCAGAAAACTCCCAAGGGCTTCTCTGAAATGACTAAAGATGAAATCATCCTGGCCACTATGGACAAGAGAGCCCAGAATATAATTGTTAGTGTCATTGATGATTCAACATTTCAAAACTTAATTCATTGTAAAACCTCTAAAGAAATGTGAGACACATTAATAGTCTATATGGAGGGATCAGAGGAAGTAAGACAAGATATGAAGTCAATGTTAAATCAGGAATATGAAAGCTTCAGACAAGGAAAGTCTGATAGCATTACAGAATGTTACAAGAAGTTCTATAGGATAGTTAATGAGTTAATGTCCTATGGAAGAGACTTCAGCAACTATGAGCTGAATGATAAGTTCTTAAGATCTCTGACTAAGGACTGGGACACCAAGATTTGTGTCATTAGGGAAGTGGCCAAACTTGCTGATATACCTCCTCCAACTTTGTTTGGAAAACTGCTATCTTATGAGATGCAATTAATGGCTAGAAAGGAGGAAGAGAAGAATACTAGAGTGGAGCACAAGGAAAAGTCTGTGGCCTTCAAGACTGAAGTCACTAAGAAGTATAGAAGCAAGTCTCCATCTCCACCTAAAATAATTGCTGAGGATGTCATAGATATTTCATATAGTAAGAATTTTGATAGCAGTGAAAGTGATGAAGACTTTGCTGCTTTTACTAGGCACTTTCAAGGATTTATAAAGAAGAGGCAGTGGAGGTCTAAGCCTTCCACTTCTCAGCCAAAATATGACTACTATCAGAAGAGAAAGTCATCCAGGAATGACAGAAGCAGGTCCAAGCCAAGAAAAGCTACATCTTCAAAGATTGTGTGCTATTGCTACAATAGACAGGGACATGTAGTGGCTGACTGTCCTTAAAAGCGGAAGGAGTCAGCTGACAAAAAGAAGACTCAGGTTAAGAGCAAAAAGGAAAAGTCCTTTATTGTTAATAAAGACAAGAATCTGACAGACCAGTCATCTTCAGAAACAGAATAAGAAGATGAAGCCTACATTGGATTATTTACTGAAGAGGAAGAAGATGAGTTCATGCAGCTAATGAACTCAATTTATGAGCATGAAGACCATCAGTGCAAGGGACTGATGGCTATTTCTGAAGGAGACAAGAGCCAGGATCAGCCTAGACCAAGTAAGGTACACAGTTGTTCTTCTAGTTCAATTTATAGTACTGAGTCAGAGTCAGATACATCTGCATCAAGTAATGTGGGTGGGTCTGAATCTGAAGGAGATATTCATCAGTTAATTGATGAATATAGGAATTTGTTGCAGGCCTTGAAGAAAAGCAAGACTTTGGCCAAAACTCAGGCAAAGGAGATTGCTAGTCTTAAATTGGCTGTTTCTGATTCAGAAAAGTTGTTAGATCAGAAACTGAATGAGATAGCCAGACTGAAAAACATTACTGTTATTCAGATGAGTACTATTACATTTAAGAATGATCAAATTAGAAATCTGGAGGTTAGACTTCAGAAAGAGAAAAAGATAGTAGCTAGTTTTTCTAAACCTAAATCTGTTTTACCCTTGATAGATGGGTTTGTATCTCAAAAGGGTAAGGCTGGATTAGGGTTTAAAAAACCTGCCTGGACTACAAGGTCCAAATCTATAGGCAATGCCTCAGCACAAACCAAGAATCCTGCTGTAGATAATTCAGCCAGGGTAGTACCTAAACAAAGGTACAACAGGTTTTAGTGCTGGTGTTGTGGAAAGATAGGCCACTTTGCCTTAAATTGTTGGCACAATTCTAGTGTCAAGGAGAGTAGCAAACTTCCTGGTAGAAGAGCTACAGGAAGTTTTGTTAAAGGTCGGATTAACTTGCACCAAGGACCCAAGAGTTATTTGGGTTCTAAGGTTAAGTAATCTGTTTTGCAGGTGAGTCCAAGTGGCCATGCCCCTATATGGTACTTGGACAGTGGATGTTCCAGGCACATGACTGGAACAATGGGGTTGCTGAAGGACTACACACCTATCATGGATGGCCCTAAAGTAATCTTTGGTGGTTCAGAAAAAGGAATCATCAAGGGATTTGGTAACATTTCTAGTAATCAGATTATAATCACTCAAGTGGCTTATGTAAAGGGCTTGAAACACAACCTCATTAGCATAAGTCAGCTGAGTGATTTAGGATATGACATCTCATTTGTCAAGAATGGTTGTCATATCAAAAGTTCAAGTGATCAAAAGATCATTTTGACAGGTTATAGAAAAAGGAATGTTTACTGTCTTGACTTTGTGTGTGAGAACAATGTTTCTCCTATTTATCTTGTAGCTGATCAGAAAGTCTCTCATTATGTCAAATGGCACAAGAGGCTAGCCCATCTTAATTACAAGAATATTGGCAAATTCTTTAGCAAAGAGTTAGTGAGGAATGGTACTCAAGTTAAGTGTATAAAGGATGGGATATGCTCAGCTTGTCAAAAAGGCAAGCAGACCAAATCCACCTTTCATAGCCTTGAAAACAAGGATTCTGTGAGGTGTCTATACCTCTTGCACATGGATATTTTTGGTCCTATGTTAGTTCACAGTCTAGGTAGGAAGGTCTACACATTTGTGGTAGTAGATGACTATTCAAGATATTCCTGGGTGTTCTTCCTAAGACAAAAATCTGAAACCTCAAGTATCTTATATAGTTTTATTAAACAAATTCAGAATGAGTTGGACAGTACAGTGGTCAAAATCAGAAGTGACCATGGTACTAAATTTCAGTCTGAAAGTATGACAAGACTATGTGAAGAATTTGGGATTTTTCAGGAATTTTCCTCACATAGAATACCACAGCAAAATGGTATTGTTGAAAGGAAGAATAGAACATTGATAGAGGTTGGTAGAACTCTATTGAGTGACACATCTCTCCCAGAGTATTTCGGGGCTGAGGCAGTAAATACTGCATGTCATGTGATCAATAGGGCTACTATCACCAAGTGCCACAAAAAGACTCCCTATGAGATTATGAAAGGCAGAAAACCAAATTTGTCCTATTTCAGGATCTTTGGTTGCAAGTGTAATATACTTAACAATGGCAAGTCTAATCTAACTAAGTTTGCTGCCAAATCCCAAGAGGGGATCTTTGTTGGGTACAGCAACAATAGTAAGACATATAAGGTCTACAACTTGGTTACTCAAGTTATAGAAGAGTCAGTACATGTAGTCTTTGATGAAACAAGGCTCATTAACAGTGAATTGCCAAGTTGTGTTTGCAGTTCTACAGGTATAGCTAAGAGGATGGACAAGCTTACCATTGCAGAAGATACTACTACAAGTCAGGAAGTAGATAATGGTGGCTGCTGTCCAGAGGGAGTACAAGACTCTCTAGATGCAGAAGAAAACCAAGAGGTGCAGCATGGTGAAGAGAATGGAGGGGTTCAGCCTGAAGAAAGACTACCTCCAGCAAATAGACACTTAAAGGATCATCCAGCCAATCAGATAATTGGTGATCCTAGACAAAGAGTGCAAACAAGAAGCAGGAATCTGAGCACTGTTCTTTGCTCCAGCTTCCTATCACAAGTGGAACCAAAGAAATTTGAAGAAGCAGTTCTAGACCCTCATTGGATTTATGTCATGCAAGAGGAGCTGAACCAGTTCAGAAGATGCAAGGTCTGGAAGCTTGTTCCTAAACCAAAAGACCACAACATCATTGGAACAAAGTGGATATTCAGGAACAAGTTGGATGAGAATGGAGTCATTGTGAAGAATAAAGCAAGACTTGTTGCAAAAGGATATAGATAGGAAGAAAGTATTGATTTTGATCAAACCTTTACCCCAGTAGCAAGACTAGAGGCAATGAGGATGTTCCTTGCTTATGCAACATATCAAGGTTTTAAGGTATTCTACATGGATGTAAAGTCAGCTTTCCTTAATGGAAATCTAAAGGAAGAAGTCTATGTAGAGCAGCCCTCAGGTTTTGTTGATCCTCTCAAACCTGATTACGTTTATAGATTTAGGAAAGCATTGTATGGGTTGAAACAAGCTCCAAGGGCTTGGTATGAAACCCTGTCTAGTTTCCTCATTGTGAACAAATTCTCAAGGGTGAAAATAGACAAGACTCTATTCCTTAGGGAATCTAAAGGTAAGATAATTCTAGTCCAAATATATGTGGATGACATAATATTTGGGTCTACTGAAAGTAATCTTTACAGGAAGTTTGCAAAACTTATGCAAGGAAAATTTGAAATGAGCAGTATGTGGGAACTTAAGTTCTTCTTGGGTCTTCAAGTAAGACAGACTGATGATGGATTGTCCATATGCCAGTCTAAGTTCACCCTAGAGTTAATAAAGAAGTATGGTATGGAATCATCCACTACCATGAGAACTCCAATGGGGACAAGTGTGTCTCTAAGCAAAGATGATGCAGGGAAATCTATAGATGAAGCTTTGTATAGAGGGATAGTTGGCTACTTCATATATCTTACTGCTAGTAGACCAGATATCATGTATGATATATGTGTATGTGCTAGGTACTAAGCATGCCCTAAAGAGTCTCATATGACTGCAGTCAAAAGGATTTTGAGATATCTTAAGGGCACACCTTATCTAGGCCTTTGGTACCCTAGGAATGGAGATTTTCTACTAATAGGATATTCAGATGCAGATTTTGCAGGTTATAAGGAAGATAGAAAGAGTACTACAAGAACCTATCAATTTCTAGGAGGAAGGCTGGTGTCATGGAGTAGTAAGAAGCAGACCAGTGTAGCAATCTCCACAGCTGAGTCAGAGTATGTGGCAGGAGGAAGTTGCTGTGCACAGCTATTGTGGATTCAACACCAGCTAGAAGACTATGGTATTCAGGTAAGTAGAACACCTTTATTTTGTAATTCTACAAGTGTCATTTCTATTGCAAATAATCTTGTCTCACATAGTAGGACTAAACACATAGAAATTAGATACCATTTTCTTAGAGAACATGTAGAGAAAGAAGACATTTCCCTAGAATATGTTAAAACAGATAATCAGATTGCTGATATGTTTACTAAGCCCCTAGATGAAACCAAATTCAATAATTTTAAAATTGAATTAGGAATGTTAAACTTAGAATAGTTTCATAAAATTGGCTAAGTAAAATAGTATCGACACAAGGAGTTATCTGTGTCGACATATAGAAGTGGTGTCGACATTCCAAAGAAATGGTATCGACACATCTAGGAAGTCAGTGTCGACACTTCAGAGAAATGGTGTCGACACATCCAGAGTAGGTGTCGACATATCCAAAAGTGGTGTCGACACATAGGTTCAATACAAACTTCGACGAGTAGAGTTTCGACTAATCGTCGAGCAGAGATGTATAAGTGTCGACACATATATTCTGTCGACTATATTTGTGTCGACACATAGTTGTCGAGACATTAGAAGTAAGTGTCGACACTTTTCAACAGTGTCGACACATTTAGAGTATTTTGACGCGTCTTTTCACCTTCGTTTTAGAAAGGTATAAATAGGTCTTCTACATTATTTGTCGACACGCTCTCCATAAGTTTGAGATCAAACTTGTGTGTCGACATCTCTCTCCTCTAAATTCAAGATTTCTCAAAACCCTAATGGCGCCCAAGCTAGAAGAGAACATCAATGAAGGTTATGAGCTAGTACGACATGCCTTTGACGATGCAGAACCAGACATTCAAGGTGTTGTAACCCTAGTTTATGAGACTGGGTTGGAGTATCTAGTTTCTGAGCCCATCAAGATTTGGAAGAAGGAAGTCCTCGAATTCTTTGGTGCAGCTACTCTTGATGAAACAGGTCTCAAGATTAAATCCAAAGTCCATGGAGTCAAGGTGAAAGTCACCCAGAAAAGTCTAAGGAAGGTTCTACATCTACCAAGAACTAAAGAGGAAGAAGATATACCTACAACTAAGACAAGGGAGGCACTGCAATGGTGTGGACTAGCTTCAAACATGAAGATTGAATCAGTTTTTAATCGAAAAGGCATGAACATGCAAGGCAAGTTCTTGTCTGAAGTGGTAGGAAAAGTGATTCTGTGCAAGCCTGGTGGGCATGATAGAATATCAGCTCACATGTTCAGTTTAATGACAAAGATCATTTTCAAACTCAAAACTGATTGGTCAGCAGTGATGTTTGAGAAGATTAAGGAAAGTCTGAAGAAGCCCAATCTGGGTAGGATTATGAGTTTGTACTTGATTGGAACTATTCCAGAAGTGATGAACAAAGCAGCTGGATCTAAGATAAATCACATGAGGAGAATGGATATTAGGATTATCTCAAGGTGGGATAGGGTGTTAACAAAGGACATGCCTACTCCAGAAAAGGAAGTTCCTCAATAGAAGAAGAAGAAGAAGAAAGCCATAGTGGCTTCTGAATCCTCCAGTAGTTCAGAGGAACAAGTAGTTTTCAGTTCCAATGAGGAAGAAGCTGATGTTACTGGAAGGTCACCAGTAAGGACTAAAGAAGCACAGAGACAGTGGGAGCTACCATCTGCTAGCCCCATTCACCTAGATCCACTCCAGGGGGAGCCTTACCATGTAGAAGAGCCAACTCACCTAGACAGTGAAATGGCTACTCAGACAATCCTTGAGGTAATACATGAAGTTAATCAATCAATTTTTCATATTGAGGATGAAGTATTCACTGAGTCTTTAATTGATGTTGATCAGCAAACTCAGTTACATAGTCAACCACAAGATGTTATCATGGAAGATACATCAGCTGCTGATAATGCTCCTGAGATAAGAAAATCTCCAGTCCCTACTCAACAGGAGTTTACTCTACAAGAGCTATTCCCTGATTTGGTACAAACTGATTTTGAGGGAGAGAAAGCAATTTTTGAGGGGGAGAAGGTAGATCTTGAGGGGGAGCATGCAAGATCTCAGGAGGAGACTGCAAGGAATGATGAGGAGCTACCAAGGACTGAGAAGGAATTGCCTCCTAGTCCTAAAGATAGGGTAGACATTGCTAGTACTTCTGCTTCTAAGGATGAAGAAACTGCTAGAGCCAAGAAAAGGAAGCTCATGGTCTTCAAAAGAAGGAGCCAGAGCTACAAGAAAGCATTACAAACTGTTGCTCCACAACAAGCCCCAACAGCTGATTATAGCTCATTGTTGGTGGCCTTGCAGATCAAAATGGATGAGCAAAGGCAGGCTCTAGAAAAGTATATGGATGAAGGTCATAAGTCACTTCAATTTGATTTGGCTCGGGATATAAAATCCATTAGATTTGAAGTGAATCAAAATAAAAAGGAAATGATTGACTGCTTTCACAAAGGAGGAAATGCTGTGGTTTTTCTAGCCAAGCATCAAGAGCAGATCAAGATTCAGGTTGATGGCATAGCTCTCAAGTAAGGTTATGTATTGGAAAATCAAATAAGGATGAATGAAAACTTGACTGAATCACATAATGTGATTGCCACTGAGATGAAAAATATTGCTACTGCACAGACTGCAGCACGGGCTACAGCCAGAGAAGAGTTTGATAAGCACTTACAAGAAAGCCTAACTGCTGTTCAAACTGCCATTGAAGATTCTCAAAAGGCTATTATTGCACAGCTCCAGAAGTTAAAACCTTTTTATAAAGATGGTGAGGACTATCTGAATGCTCTGATCAGATTTCAAAAGGATGATCTTAGGGATCATGTAGAAAGAGAAGTCATAAAGGGGGAGAGGGTATTAGTCAAAGCAGGCTCTGACCATGCTAAATGGATTTCCAACAGCATCAGAGCCACCCTTGGATATCCACCCTTGTGTGATGATGACAATGTTGCTGAATCTAGTATAAATCCTGTTGTTTTTGGAGGTGAGCAAGCTGAAGTTACACAAGTGATCTACCCTGCAGCAGATTTTGAGATGATACATCAGGAGGTACAATCTGTGTATAGCCCTCCTGAGGGTAATAAGAATATTATCATAGAGAAAGTAGACAAGCCTGTGTCAGAAGCATTTTTGAAAGAGCAAGATGCTTTATTGTCAAAGAAGAGATTCAGAGAACAGGCAGAGTTAAGGCCTGATTTTGAACAGTGGAGCCCAACTTCTAGAAATATTATACTGACTGCTTGGAAGGCTGCAAAGGATAATATCCTAGAGAGGGGCAAGTGGTACTCTGAGCAAGAATGGAGAAAACATGATGCCCAGCAAGAAGTCATAGTACAATATAGAAGAAAGGCTAAACTTGGGAAGCTACCTACTAATGCACAGGAGCCTAGCAAGTATTTTCCTAAGCCATATCATTATTTTGAAAGACAGAAGATAAGGGCTGAAGAGCTGAAAAAGAAAGATCTAAAAGGAAAGAAGCCTGTTGATGACTCTGATGTTCCTATGAAAGCCAAGATTCAATCTGGCAAGGGCATTGTCATCAAGGAGCCAGAACAGCATTAGATTAGATTTACTTGAGTTTACATTTTGTAATCTTTAGTATTAAAACATCTATGTAATTTTTTGTTCATGAAACTAATGGAAATTGTAACAAAACAATGTTTAATGTTCAATCTGTTATATTGTTATTCTGGGAAGATTGTTTATACATGTTTTGTTTAGTATTTACCCTGTCATATAATGTTGTTATACATCATATTGTGTATTTGTTATGTATGGTGTATATCATTGACTAAGGGTTATGACTTCTCCAAATAGGGGGAGATTGTTGGGTACACTGGAAAATATGTACCAGATTTGAAGAAGCCTCACCCTACTCAATGATATACATCAAGGTGTATTTGATGTGTTTTGAATTTATATGTGCAGGTTAAGTAACTGCAGGATTGCAGGAAAAATTCTAAAGTCCATTTGTCGACACCCAGAGAAGCTGTGTCGACACTTATGAAGGCATGTGTCGACACTAGAGAAACGTTGTGTCGACACTTGGAGTAGATTGTGTCGACACCAAGAAAGGCAGAGTCGACACCAGAAGAAAAGTGTCGACACATACACGTAGTGTCGACACACTGTGAAGAATAGTTGACATAAATAGTGTCGATACTTAGAGGCAGTGTCGACACCTAGAGAAGCTTAGTCGACATCAAATGTGTCGACACCAGGATGCTGTGTCAACACATTGAAGGCACTGTCGACATCAACTGTGTCGACACACAGGACTTGTGTCAACACATAGCAAGTTTCAACACAGTGTTAAAGTGAAGAAGTACTTGTGTCGACACAAAGGAGATGTGTCGACACACAGCAGAATTCAACTAAGTTTTAAAGAGGAAGTACTTGTGTCAACACACTCAATCAGTGTCAACACATTCAACAGAAGCAGTGTCGAGAAGCTATTACAACAACAGAAGGAGTTGTGTCGACACCACCCAGGCATGTGTCGACACTTAGTCCACTTGTGTCGACACTTGGTCTATTTGTGTCGACACATAATGAATATCAGTCTCGACACTTTCAGACAGAGACAGTATTTTCAAGAAGTGACTGGATGACGTGACAGCTGCCATTTCAGCCGGTCTACTGCAACTGTCAGAGCTGTCAGAAGTTCGTTAGAAACCGGATCAGCCGGTTACCATGGAGGAAGACTATATAAAGGCCTTTCTAAATCAACAAAAAAAATAATAACCATAGTGAGAGATCAGAAGATCAATCATTGCAGAATACAGATCCAGAGAAAACTGTAAATCAATATTTTGAAGAAATTTCAGATTTACTTGGAGAGAGAGAACTCCAGTAATTGAAATCAAGAAAGAGCCTTGTTTAATCAAATCTCTTAAGGAGCAGGTTCCGAACCAGACTGCAAAGAAGGATCCAGATTTAATTCTCCATCTTAAGAAGGAAGTTGCCAGCCGGTCTACTTCAAGAAGATCAACTTTTACTGAGTTCAGACTCAAGAAGCCTTGAAGAAAGCAAAGACAAAGTTGATCTCAGGAATCAGTGCTATCAAGAACTGATCAAGAAGGTTACCCTCTTCATTCTCTCAAATAGAGTGGTGACCTAAAACTCATTATTATCTTTTTGTAGGATCCTAAGGGATCTGAGTTGTAAGCCTAAATTTATAAAGGCTAAGGTAGGGCTTTTGAGCCTGAGTGTAGGAGAATCTATTATCTGAGTGTAGGCCTTGATGAAGGATGAGGTAGGGCTGTTTAGCCTAAGTGTAGGTCTTGTCGAAGACTGAGTGGTAGGGCTTTTTGCCTGAGTTGTAGGAGTGGGGACACTCTGAGTTGTAGGAACCTGTTTGGGGTTCTGAGTTGTAAGATCTGAAGATCTGAGGAGAAGTGCAGAAGTTAGGCCGAATCTAGTACACTGCTAGATAGGCGAAGGGGGAAAGTGGATGTACCCAGACCTTGGGGAACCACTATAAACACTGTGTGCACTCTGTGTATGATTGTTTCTGTGATTGATGTGTTGATAGCTGTAGAATTTGCAATTGCAGTATAAATTACTGAACAGATTGTCTACCTTTAAAGTAAAAGAAAAATTACACCTATTCACCCCCCTCCCCCCCCTCTAGGTGGTTAGTCACATATTCTTTCACTTTTGATCATTAGGTCGTCGACATAGACCTTCAAGTTTCTCCCCCTCTGATCTCGGAAGACCCAGTCCATCATGCGTTGGTAGGTAGCCCCTGCGTTCTTAAACCCAAAGGCCATCATTTTGTAACTGAAGCACCCCTCCCTCGTGATGAAGGAAATGTCCTTGACATCGGGAGGGTGCATCCGGATCTGGTGATAACCTGAAAAAGCATCCAAAAAACTCATGATAGAAAAATTGATGGCTGAATCAACCAGCGCGTCGATCCGAGGCAATGGGTAGCAATCCTTAGGGCATGATTTATTTAACAAAGAAAAATCAATACACATTCTCCATTTACCACCCCCTTTTTTAACCATTACCATAGTCAAGATTGTCACAACCCGCATTTCCTCAACGAGTACCTCGTATCAGAGCAAGAGGAACTACGGGTTATGATGCCACGTCGTGCAGGGGATAACTGCACACGTTCAGGCAACCCTTGACGCTTACTTTATGAATTGAAATTCAACAGTTATATGTAAGAAAATTAGTTCATTTGCTGGCCGTATCCCTCGGCCTTAGGTATCAAAACACATTGTTACGCGGCGGAAATCCTTGGTTTATTCATCCCGAACTCCTATATGCAGCCTAGAGTGATATTTTTATACGAAATCCTCTTTGTTTACGTTATTTGAAAATAAGTCTTAATTTAGCAAGTCATGTATGCATGAGATACAATAATAGTTTTGGTTTAGCTTCAAAATACCTAATGCAACCGACCAGAAAACTATCCCAAAAGCAAGTACATTCCATCCAAAGGAGTTACAATAGCAGTCTAGTTCATATTTACATAAAAGAAAATCCACCAAATGGGCGCCAACAAGCTGACACGAACCCATTGGGGCACATGTATGTCTGTACAACAAAAGGAGAACTACCTCGCTTTGAATGCTCGGTTAGCTCCCAAGAAACGCCTCCAACCAACCTAGCCGCTCAACCGGCTACAACCTGCACCTGAGGCATTCAAGCAAGAATACCTCAGCAATCAACCAAACTATACAAAAGAGAGTACAAATTTCATAATGAATCAAGAAGGGGCTTACCGACCCCATAGCAATGCTTACGTCAAAAGAGTGCACAAAACAAGTGCGTACATGTAGAAAAACAATGTCATTCCAAAGGGTCAACCGCACCAAGTGCGTACTAGTTCTTCAAGTCCTGCTCAAACCGCAGAAACAAAAGGCAAAACACCTGCCTATTCCATCATTCATAGAACAAGAACCTACTAGACAAGTGAAGCATAAGCAGCGGTTAAGTTCAATTTCGCAAGGGTCTTATCGGTGGCGGCCCTAAAGTGGAACGCACCAAACAAAACCAGCCCAAATTGGGGCCAAAGTGGTCTCTCTAACCACAAAAAAACAAAACCCGGTGGCCACAGGCTGAAACCACACCACCCCTTGCAAAATTCTCACACAAACGCTCCCGCCATGCTTCACGAATTCGCCTCGCAAAACGCCCCATAACCCAAGGTAACACGTTTCCTTTTATCGTCCTTACACACGACTATCACTTTCCAACGTAGAGTGTGATAAGTACATAAATCACATGCTTTGTATCAAAGAAGAATCACATAAGAGAGTTTGATAAGTACGTAAATCACATGTTTGGAACATGAATCATATGTGTTTGATCAAGGAAGAATCGCATACATTTGAAAGGCGATATGAACAGGCATCCAATTAGCTAGAACTACACGAATTAACCTAGCATAGATGTGATAACCAACAAAACTAAACATGGGAGAGCAAAGTCATTTAGCATAGGGAATTAGCATAAGGAATTAGCGGCTTTGAGTTTAGCATAGGGACTTTTAGCATAGGAAATTAGCTAATTTGAATTTAGCCTAAGGAATTTAGCATAGAACAAACAAGAGGATGCATCATACTTTAAATCAAGAAGATCAACCTAAGCATAGGGGAATTGAAAGACTAAGGCTAATAACGAAAAATTAAACACAAGATCTCAAGCTAGAAAAATGGAGAATTGAATCAAGTACGAAGATTGGCAAGGGTGGAGGACACCGCTTGCCTGAACCGAGGCGATGCCGCGACGGCTGCTTCTCTTTTTCCTGGCCTTGCTTGCTCCCTTGCTCCCTTGCTTTCTCTTGGAGAATGAAGAAGAAGAAGAAGAAGATGAAGAGGAAGAAGATGAAGCTTAATGGGTTCTGTTTCGGCTTATATCCTCCAGAACCGAGCTGAACCGTTCGATGCAGGATCAAGGAAATGAACGGCACAAAAAAATGGAAAAAGTCGATTTTCGGGCCGGTCACGCCCTATGTCACGCCCGTGACACAGGGCGTGTACCATAAGCGGCGCCGAAAGGCGGCAATTCCACGCTTATCCAGACGGTACATGGCCGGGGTACACGCCCGTGACGGGTCGGTCACGCCCGTGACGGGTCGGTCACGCCCGTGACCTAGGGCGTGTAACCCGTGTCTCGACACCTCGTCGACAGAAAAGTGTCGACACTCGACCCAGCCTGACACGCCCTGTGACACGCCCGTGTCACAGGCCGTGTCCCCTCTCTCGACGACTCGACACTCGATACTCGACGCTCGATACTCGCCGATCGACACTCGACACTCGACGAAGCGGGACACGGCCCGTGACACGCCCGTGTCAGGGGGCGTGTACCCCATTCGTCGAGCTCAACTCGACGCAAGAAAAATTCGTCGAGTCCAGGAGGTCACGCCCAGGTCACGGCCTGGGTCACGCCCGTGACAGGGGGCGTGTAGCACAAAAACGACCATTTTCCCCTTTTGTGAAAAATGTTCCTGGGACGTCCTAGACCACTTTTGCCTTAAGCACTTTTTACCCTTTTTGTTTCCTGAACCAGCAACTTATTTTGAGCAACATTCCCCGGGCGCGAAAACATGCAGGCATTCCCTAAGAGGCCTCACCGAGTCCCTTATTTGGACTACGGTTTGCTGGGGAATCGTGCAACTCAGCAACCAAAAAGAACCACTCGCAAGCCCGCGGGAAAAAACCATGCTCAAAGTACAATCAAAGCCCACGGAACGCCCATCATGCGTACGTCATAAAAATCCGGGGCGTTACAATCACTCCCCCTAACAAAAAGTTTCGCCTCGAAACTTTTCACAAAACCCAAAACACAAGCAAACCAAAACATGAATCCAATCAAACACTAAATCACATACCAGCTTACGGGAACAAATGAGGGTGAGCCACCCTCATCGTTGACTCGAGCTCCCACGTTGCGCTTTCCACATCCTGATTTTTCCATAACACCTTGACCATAGGAATCTTCTTTTTCCGCAACACACGATCTTGGGAGTCCAATATCCGGATGGGCATCTCCACATATGAAAGGTTTGGCGCTAATGGCGGCACCACGTCCAACATTGCGTGTCATTCCGCAGACACTTGCGCAGTTGGCTCACATGAAACACATTGTGAATGCCAGGAAAGTTCACAGGTAATTCCAGTTTGTAGGCAGATGCACCAACTCGCGCAAGAATCTTGAAGGGACCCACAAATCTTGGGTCTAACTTGCGCTCTTTTCCAAATCTTTTAATCCCAACCATTGGGGAGACTTTCAAGAAAACAAAATCCCCCACCACAAACTCTAATTCCGACCTTCGCCGGTTGGCATACTTTTCATATCGCTCTTGGGCGACTCGGAGCTTCTCCCGAATACCTCGTACTGCAACTTCCATATCCTCGAGCGCCTCTGGCCCCAACAAAGGCCGCTCGCCAACCTCAGTCCAAAAGAGTGGGGTTCGACATCGTCGCCCATATAACGCTTCGAACGGAGCCATTTGCAAGCTTTCTTGATAGCTATTATTATACGCGAACTCCATAAGCCGCAAACGTTCATCCCATGCTCCGCCATACTCCAGAATGTAACATCGAATCATGTCTTCTACAATTTGATTTACTCTCTCGGTTTGGCCATTCGTCTGAGGATGATAAGCTGTGGAGTATCGCAAATCTGTCCCCAAACCCTCTTGTAAACTGCTCCAAAAACGAGAGGTAAAGCGGGAATCTCGGTCTGAAATGATATTCACAGGCACACCATGCAGTCGGATGATTTCGTTCACATAGAGCTCCGCTATTGTCTTCATCGGGTAGTTGACCTTAAAGGGTACAAAATGAGCACACTTGGTCAACCTATCCACGATCACCCACACGGAGTCATGTCCTCGGGGAGATCTTGGTAAACCTGTAATAAAATCCATTGAGATGCTTTCCCACTTCCAGGTTGGAATCTCCAATGGTGTCAACTTACCACCAGGTCTCCCATGATCAGCTTTCACCCGCTTGCAGGTATGACATTCCGATACAAACTGCGCTATATCTCTTTTCATTCCATACCACCAGACACTTTGTTTCAAATCACGGTACATTTTTGTTGAACCTGGATGGTAGGCCATATTTGCGCCGTGTGCTTCCTTACACACCATCTCACGAATCTCCCCAACTGCAGGAATACAAAAGCGCCCACGATACTTTAACGTGCCTGCACCATCAATCGCAAAATCCGGTAATTCACCCTTTTCAGTCCGAAGAAATAAATGTAAAAGATCCGGATCGTCTTTTTGATGTTGTCTTGTAAGCATCAGCCATGACGGTTCTTCTATTGCCGAATGACTTTGCGGTTCATATCTTCCCACGGAAATCTCCATCAATAAAAATTCCTCTACGAGACGATCAACAGATAGATGAAATAATTTCCCAGTCTTCCGACTCAAAGCATCGGCGACAACATTCGCTTTCCCCGGATGATATTGAATGTCCACATCATAATCAGCTACATACTCAAGCCATCGCCGTTGGCGCAAATTAAGTTCTTTCTGCGTGAAGACATACTTCAAACTCTTATGATCTGTAAAGATTTTACACTGCGCACCATATAGCAAGTGTCTCCACAACTTCAATGCAAATATCACCGCTGCAAACTCCAAATCATGCGTTGGGTAATTCTTTTCATGACTTTTCAACTGCCGAGACCCATACGCAGTCACCTTCTTGTCTTGCATTAACACACAGCCAAGTCCAACGTGCGACGCATCCACAAACACTTCATACTCTTTTCCTTCCGTCGGCAAGACCAACACAGGAGCGGTACATAATCGATGTTTGAGTTCCAGGAAGGAGGTCTCACACTTGTCATTCCATTCAAATGCCACGTTATTCTGGGTTAATCGAGTCAAAGGTGCGGCCAACGTCGCAAAACCTTCGACAAATCTGCGATAATAGCCGGCTAAGCCCAAGAAGCTTCGAATCTCCTTGGGTGTTTCCGGTCTTCTCCATTCCATGACCGCAGAAATCTTTTCGGGATCCACTGAAATCCCATGGTGATTAATGACATGACCCAGAAAAGCAACTTGCGGCAACCAAAACTCGCATTTGCTTAGCTTGGCGAATAACCGTTGATCTCGTAAAGTGGCCAATACTACTCGCAGATGCTGTTCATGTTCCTCAGCACTGCGGGAGTAGATAAGAACATCATCAATAAACACCACCACAAATTTATCCAAATAGTCCTTGAACACTCTGTTCATCAGATCCATGAAAGCTGATGGTGCATTGGTCAATCCAAACGACATCACAAGGAATTCAAAGTGGCCATGCCTTGATCGAAATGCAGTTCGCGGAATATCAGATTCCCGACCTTGAGCTGATGATAGCCCGAGCGGAGATCAATCTTCGAAAAGACAGAACTGCCACGCAGTTGATCAAATAAATCATCGATTCTTGGCAGTGGGTACTTGTTTTTAATAGTCACCTTGTTCAACTCCCGGTAATCGATGCAAAGCCGCATCGACCCATCTTTCTTCTTTACAAATAACACCGGTGCACCCCAAGGTGATGAACTCGGCCGGATAAACCCTTTTGCCAACAAGTCATCTAACTGTGTACGCAACTCTGCTAGCTCACGCGGGGCCATCCTGTATGGCGCTTTCGCGATCGGTCGCGTACCCGGCTCCAAATCAATAACAAACTCGACGTCACGATCAGGGGGTAGACCAGGAAGGTCAGTAGGAAAAACATCTGGGAAGTCACGCACAACAGGAATCTCCTCCAAAAGCGGCAAAACAGCACTAGGCCCCACAGCGGAGACAAGACAAGCAAAACAGTCGGAAACAAACAACGTCCGAACACATACCGCCGAAAGCCCTGGAGAATCCTGGCAAGAATCACCATACACACTTCCTGGCTGACCATCATCCTTGACAAAATCCAAGCGCTTCCCTCTGCACTGGATGACGGCGTCATAGCGGGCTAACCAGTCCATACCCAGAATGACGTCGAAATCTTCCAAATCGATTACCTTGCAATCCACCCTTGCTATAAAATCTCCCAACAAAATGGGACAATCAAGAAGACCCCAGTCAGCCACCACAGAAGCGCCAGAAGGAAATTTCACCAAAAACGCATTCCCCACTCGCTCTGGTGTCAAATGATATCGATCCAGAAAGGTTCGCGCTACAAATGAATGGGTCGCGCCAGAATCAAAGAGAACACGCGCCCAACAGTTCTTGACCTTAAATTTTCCTATAAGGTATATATGCTACGCTAAGAACTACACATACTAGGCATACACAAAACGAGAACCAGAGGACTGAATCGAACCTGAGATAACCTGCGGTGATGTATGCGCTTCCTCTGCAGAGACCACATTCAACTTCCCTTTGCCTTTGTCCAAGCGCGGAGGCGGAGGCAAAGCCTGGAGTGGTGCGGGTTGCAACACAGCTTGAACCTGTGGGCACCTTGCGCGAAGATGTCCTGGTCTGCCACACTGGAAGCATACCTTGTCTTTGGCCCAGCAGCGGCTCACATCATGACCTCTTCGCCCACAAAATGCACACTCCAAGTCTCTGGTTGGCGCACCCTGAATGGCGTGCACCTGCTCCTTCTTTTGCATCCCCAACCGCTTGAAACATGTCTCAAAGGGGTGACCAGCTCGGCCACAGAAGCTACATGTCTCCTTGTTTCTCTTCCTTACGTCTGCGTCTTGGGAGCTTTTCCCTCCCACCAGCTTCCTCTTATCCTTCCTCATCAGTTGTCCTCTTTGTTTTGCAGTTTCGATCGCTTCCACCTTCAACGCCGCCTCAACCACAGCAGTGTAACTCGTCGCTCCATAAGCACTTGCGAACTGCTGTACGTCGCTGCGGAGTCCGCCCAAAAACCGCTTGACTCGATTAGCTTCCGTCATCACCAAGCTCGGGGCAAACCGACTGAGCTTGCTAAACTCAATTTCATACTCACTCACTGTGAGTTTCCTCTGCTTCAAGTATAAAAAGTCATTCATCAGGCGGTCCCTTTCCACTGCCGGTAGGAACTTGCGTCGTACCATTTCTTTAAACACTTCCCACGAACAGCCCGCCCCTAGTCCTTCCTTTTCTCGTAACCACCATCCTTTCGCCAATCCTTTAAGTTGATAGGCAGCAAGCATCACCTTTTGGTCCTCAGTCACACCAGCATACACAAACATTTCTTCTAACGTGATCACCCAGTCATCCAAGATTACGAAGTCTGCTTTTCCGTCATACGTCGGTGGTCCAAGTCGTTGAAACTGCGAGATAAACGTCATCGCAGGAGGAACCACAACTGGGGGTGTCACTGCCACTGAAGGAGTCGAACTAGTGGGGCCTCTAAACGTCTCTTGTCCTCTTGGTGCCAGCCCAGACATAGCGGATGACATAGCTTGAAGCTGGGACTGCACTTCCTGCACCTGCCTCGTCAAAGCCTCATTACTTTGGCGAAGACTATCTATCAGCGCATTATTCTGCGCTCCCGAAGACTCACCCTCGGATTGGGGAGTTTGCCTTGTCACTGGACGCTTCGACATCCTAGAAACACAGTCACTCTTGTCAATCTCAAATCCAACAAAACACACAACGGCTATGTACAGACCATACATATAAAAATATGAACATCAACTGCTAACTTGCTTTGGGAGTTTGAGAATGATGGTATGCCTAACCTAAGGATGACTCACCGTCATCCCACTAATTTGTGCCTAACCGTTGGATGCATGACTTGATTTGACCCAAAACCATGAGTGTACAGGTGTCATCATGTAAGTCTTAGCTTGGCACGTTGTGCTCATGCAATGTTATGTTATGCGTGCTGTGCTATGCATTCTAGAAAAGGCCTTAATGCATGCCATGAGCGGTCGTACGCATCACAATGCTATGCATCCCATACTACATAGCATTGCATGCAACGAAGAAAAGAAAACGTGCTAGTCGCATCCATGTGGTGAGGTTATGCATCCCATACTACATAATATGCCCTGTATACTTCTGTTCATGCCATGAGTGTAGTGTACGTGCTTCGGCCAAGACATACTGATGGCACCTCGGTGTGTGTATGAAATGATGCTTACACGTACAAAACAAAAAGGAAAGTTTGCCCGACCAAATGTCAAGCAAACCTCCCTCTGATACCAACTGTCACAACCCGCATTTCCTCAACGAGTACCTCGTATCAGAGCAAGAGGAACTACGGGTTATGATGCCACGTCGTGCAGGGGATAACTGCACACGTTCAGGCAACCCTTGACGCTTACTTTATGAATTGAAATTCAACAGTTATATGTAAGAAAATTAGTTCATTTGCTGGCCGTATCCCTCGGCCTTAGGTATCAAAACACATTGTTACGCGGCGGAAATCCTTGGTTTATTCATCCCGAACTCCTATATGCAGCCTAGAGTGATATTTTTATACGAAATCCTCTTTGTTTACGTTATTTGAAAATAAGTCTTAATTTAGCAAGTCATGTATGCATGAGATACAATAATAGTTTTGGTTTAGCTTCAAAATACCTAATGCAACCTACCAGAAAACTATCCCAAAAGCAAGTACATTCCATCCAAAGGAGTTACAATAGCAGTCTAGTTCATATTTACATAAAAGAAAATCCACCAAATGGGCGCCAACAAGCTGACACGAACCCATTGGGGCACATGTATGTCTGTACAACAAAAGGAGAACTACCTCGCTTTGAATGCTCGGTTAGCTCCCAAGAAACGCCTCCAACCAACCTAGCCGCTCAACCGGCTACAACCTGCACCTGAGGCATTCAAGCAAGAATACCTCAGCAATCAACCAAACTATACAAAAGAGAGTACAAATTTCATAATGAATCAAGAAGGGGCTTACTGACCCCATAGCAATGCTTACGTCAAAAGAGTGCACAAAACAAGTGCGTACATGTAGAAAAACAATGTCATTCCAAAGGGTCAACCGCACCAAGTGCGTACTAGTTCTTCAAGTCCTGCTCAAACCGCAGAAACAAAAGGCAAAACACCTGCCTATTCCATCATTCATAGAACAAGAACCTACTAGACAAGTGAAGCATAAGCAGCGGTTAAGTTCAATTTCGCAAGGGTCTTATCGGTGGCGGCCCTAAAGTGGAACGCACCAAACAAAACCAGCCCAAATTGGGGCCAAAGTGGTCTCTCTAACCACACAAAAACAAAACCCGGTGGCCACAGGCTGAAACCACACCACCCCTTGCAAAATTATCACACAAACGCTCCCGCCATGCTTCACGAATTCGCCTCGCAAAACGCCCCATAACCCAAGGTAACACGTTTCCTTTTATCGTCCTTACACACGACTATCACTTTCCAACGTAGAGTGTGATAAGTACATAAATCACATGCTTTGTATCAAAGAAGAATCACATAAGAGAGTTTGATAAGTACGTAAATCACATGTTTGGAACATGAATCATATGTGTTTGATCAAGGAAGAATCGCATACATTTGAAAGGCGATATGAACAGGCATCCAATTAGCTAGAACTACACGAATTAACCTAGCATAGATGTGATAACCAACAAAACTAAACATGGGAGAGCAAAGTCATTTAGCATAGGGAATTAGCATAAGGAATTATCGGCTTTGAGTTTAGCATAGGGACTTTTAGCATAGGAAATTAGCTAATTTGAATTTAGCCTAAGGAATTTAGCATAGAACAAACAAGAGGATGCATCATACTTTAAATCAAGAAGATCAACCTAAGCATAGGGGAATTGAAAGACTAAGGCTAATAACGAAAAAATTAAACACAAGATCTCAAGCTAGAAAAATGGAGAATTGAATCAAGTACGAAGATTGGCAAGGGTGGAGGACACCGCTTGCCTGAACCGAGGCGATGCCGCGACGGCTGCTTCTCTTTTTCCTGGCCTTGCTTGCTCCCTTGCTCCCTTGCTTTCTCTTGGAGAATGAAGAAGAAGAAGAAGAAGATGAAGAGGAAGAAGATGAAGCTTAATGGGTTCTGTTTCGGCTTATATCCTCCAGAACCGAGCTGAACCGTTCGATGCAGGATCAAGGAAATGAACGACACAAAAAAATGGAAAAAGTCGATTTTCGGGCCGGTCACGCCCTATGTCACGCCCGTGACACAGGGCGTGTACCATAAGCGGCGCCGAAAGGCGGCAATTCCACGCTTATCCAGACGGTACACGGCCGGGGTACACGCCCGTGACGGGTCGGTCACGCCCGTGACGGGTCGGTCACGCCCGTGACCTAGGGCGTGTAACCCGTGTCTCGACACCTCGTCGACAGAAAAGTGTCGACACTCGACCCAGCCTGACACGCCCTGTGACACGCCCGTGTCACAGGCCGTGTCCCCTCTCTCGACGACTCGACACTCGATACTCGACGCTCGATACTCGCCGATCGACACTCGACACTCGACGAAGCGGGACACGGCCCGTGACACGCCCGTGTCAGGGGGCGTGTACCCCATTCGTCGAGCTCAACTCGACGCAAGAAAAATTCGTCGAGTCCAGGAGGTCACGCCCAGGTCACGGCCTGGGTCACGCCAATGACAGGGGGCGTGTAGCACAAAAACGACCATTTTCCCCTTTTGTGAAAAATGTTCCTGGGACGTCCTAGACCACTTTTGCCTTAAGCACTTTTTACCCTTTTTGTTTCCTGAACCAGCAACTTATTTTGAGCAACATTCCCCGGGCGCGAAAACATGCAGGCATTACCTAAGAGGCCTCACCGAGTCCCTTATTTGGACTACGGTTTGCTGGGGAATCGTGCAACTCAGCAACCAAAAAGAACCACTCGCAAGCCCGCGGGAAAAAACCATGCTCAAAGTACAATCAAAGCCCACGGAACGCCCATCATGCGTACGTCATAAAAATCCGGGGCGTTACAAAGATCCAGCCTAGATACTGGATCTCTGAGATGAAGCCGGCCTCCAGGAGCTTCCTGACCTCTTCGCGGATGGGCTCCTCTAGCTTGGTGGCGATGGCTCTCATCTTTTGGCGTATGTGGCGAGTGCGGGGGTCTAGGTTCAGGCGATAGCAAGCCACGTCCGCGTTGATGCCCGACATGTCTACCGTGCTCCAAGCGAAGATGTCGATTTTGCTTTGAATACAGGCCCGCACTCGCTCCCGGGCCTCGGGACTCAAGCCCCCGCTGACCCGCACCCTTTGCACCTGCCCTGCGGTGGTGAAGACCTCCATCTTCACCACTTCCTCGGCCGGTTCTAGCCGTGACTGCTCCCAGCCGGCCCTCGCTTCTTCCTCCAGCTCCAGCTCCTCCCTTCCTACCTCCTCCTCGATCTTCATTGCCTCTTCCAGCCCCTCCTATTGCTGCTCGACTTCCATGCCCCTCTGGGCCTCTCCCTCAGCTCTTCCTGCTTCTTGCCCTTCTACCTACATCGCCCCCTCCGAGCTCTCCTGCTCCTCGTACCTCTGGACCTCCTGCACATCTCCTCCCTGCTGCTCCTCAATCTCCTCCCCTCTCACTTCCTCTTTAGCTATCTCTCTCGCCTCCTTTAGGCTCACCTCCTCTTCTCCAACAACCTCTTTATGCGCCGCCATCTCCTTCTCCAACTCCTCTGCCTCTACTATCCATGATATGGTGTTGACCGCCGTAACGTAGCACTATCTTGCCACATTCGGGTCCCCTCTTAACCTGACCTGCACCCCTGCATTATTGAACTTGAGGCACTGATGAAATGAGGAGGGGACGCAGCGAAAGGCGCTAATGAGGGGGCGCCCAAAGATGGCGTTATAGCTGCTTGGGGTATCCACGATCACGAACCTGCAGTTTTGTGACACGCCCCACAACTTCACTGCAGCCCTACTCCTTCTACTTCCTTCCTCTCTCCGAAGAACTCGAACAGCGGTCCATACGAAGCCAAGATCCTCTTTCCTTCAACCCTCATCTCATCGAAGGCCTTCTTGAAGATAACATTCACCGAGCTCCCGTTGTCTACTAGTATGCTTGAGACTGTGAAATTCTCCACCGCCGTCTGGATCACCATGGCGTTACAGAATGGATCTTCGTAGTCTGGCATGTCCGCTGACGAGAAGGTGATTTTTTCTTCCGTTGGGGGAGCCTAGGAGGTAGAGGCGACCCCCCTTAGGTACATGATTTGCAGGCTCCCCTTGCGAGTTGCCTCGATCCCCACTCCTCTGTGAATCACCCTGATTCCTCCCCGGGTTCCCACGTCTACCCGATCTTCACACCTATCCTCCATCTCCCCCTGTTGTACTTATATGATCCTAACTGGCGGATCATGCCTCCCTGATCCTCTTGCTTCCCTCATTTCTAAGAACTCCGGGCAGGTGGTCGTTGCGTGACCTTCCTCCGGATGGAAGTCACAAAAGAGCAACGCCACCCTACCCCTTATTCCTTCTCCTCCTCCCCTTCTCCCTGCTCCTCAAACTCCTATCCTTGCTCCTCTTCCTCTGCCCACCTCCATGGCCTCTTGCGGCGGCGGGACACGACCCCTTGACTCCTACCTCCAGGCCAGTTGGTCGAACCTCCTGGGTTCCTGCAGGTTATCCCTTCCTTGATAGCCTCCTCCTTGGCCCTGGGGGCGAACCTCCTGGGGCCACCAACACAAACGGTTTTTCGGCTCCCGGGCCCCCATCCCTGCTGCTGCCCCTGCCTTCGGGGCTCTTCCCTCCTCCTTTCTTCTCTATGCTCCCTCTGCTCCCTCGGCTCCTTCTGCCTTCCTGCTATAGGTTCCTTCACGTCATCCTCCGCCAGCCTGACCAACTTCCTGGCGAATGTTTGGTTTGCTCTCTTGAAGTCTATCTCCTTGTCCTCCCTCTCCATGAGCTCCTCAAAGGAGAGGGGGGCACTCTCTTCAACTCCATACTGAAGAATCCTGGCCTCAGCCCCATGGTAAAGGCAAGCATCAACGCGTACCCTGGGACCTCCTGGACCAGAAGGATCTCTTCCTGAAACTGGTCGACATAGTGACCCAGTGTCTCATCCGGCTTCTGCCTTACCGCAAACAGGCACTCCGCCTCCTTCTTCCACTTCTTCGATGTTGAGAAGCTCAACAGGAAACTTCTTTGCAACCCCAGTGCTGGGTACATTGGTTTAAATATACCTGATTTGAAGAAGCCTCATCCTACTCAATGATATACATCAAAATGTATTTGATGTGTTTTGAGTTTAGTTGTGCAGGTTAAGTATTTGCAGGGAAAGCTGAAAAGTTTCTAAGTCCATGTGTCGACACCGAGAAGAAAAGTGTCGACACTTAAGAAGACTTGTGTCGACAGCCAGACAAGCAGTGTCGACACTTGGAGTCATTGTGTCGACACCAGGGATGCAGAGTCGACACCAGACAGAAAGTGTCGACACATACAGGTTGTGTCGACACTCAATGAAGAAAAGTCCAGTGAAGATGTGTCGACACTTAGCAGCAGTGTCGACACCTAGAGGAACTTTGTCTACATCAGAAAGTGTCGACACTTGGAAGCTATATCGACACTCAGCAAAACTCAGCAGAGTCCAAGTATAAGTGTCGACATAATGAAGTATGTGTCGACACACAGCAGAAGACTCAACACATGAAGAAAGTGTCGACATAATAAAGAATGTGTCGACACTCAGCAGAAGACTCAATACAAGAAGAAAGTGTCGACACTAGGAGGCTGTGTCAACACTCAGCAAAGTTCAATAAATTCTAAGTACAAGTGTCGACACAAAGAAGATGTGTCGACACTCAGCCAAAGTCTCAACAAAAGAAGAATGTGTCGACACAAGGAGCAGTGTCGACACCCAGCAAGTATCAACATAGAAGGCATGTGTCGACACCAAGAAGATGTGTCGACACTGAACAAGATCAACACAAGAAGATGTGTCGACACAAAGGAGTTGTGTCGACACTTATAAGAAATCAACTAAGTACTGAAGAACAAGGAGTTGTGTCGACACACAATATCAGTGTCGACACATGATGAAGAAGCAGTGTCGAGAAGAAATTTCTACAACACAAGGAGTTATGTCGACACCTTGAAGGCTAGTGTCGACACTTAGTCTACTTGTGTCGACACTTAGTCTATAAGTGTCGACATTTAAAGACAGATTGTCTCGACACTTTCAGACAGTTACAGATATTTCAAGAAGTGACTGGATGACATGACAGCTGCCATTCCAGCCGGTCTACTGCAACTGTCAGAGTTGTCAGAAAACTGTTAGGAACCGGATCAACCGGTCACCATGAAGAAGGCCTATATAAAGGCTTATTCTGTCAACAGAAGAGGAGAATGAAACACAGATTAACACAAATCAGTTGAAGTGATCAGAAGATCTAAGTAGTTGGAGAGAGAGAGCTCCTTCGAAGAAGACAGCCGTTGGAACCAGGCTGTGAAGAAGGGTTCAGACCTAGTTCTGAATCTTAAGTTGCAGTGAGTGAAGATCAGCTGCAGAGAGTATCAACCCTATTGTGTTCTACATTCAAGAAGCTTTGAAAAAAGCCAAGTGAGGTTGATCTCAGCAAAGTTCATTCAAGAACTCATCAAGAACCTATCAACTCTTCTCTCTTATTCAGAGTTGTAGGCATATACATTGTATTCTTAATTTCTTGTAGGATCCTTAGGGATCTGAGTTGTAAGCCTGTACTTATAAAGGACTGGGACACCAAGATCTGTGCCATAAGGGAAATGGCCAAGTTAGCAGATATTCCTCCTCCAACATTGTTTGGAAAACTGCTATCCTATGAGATGCAGTTGATGACAAGGAAAGAAGAGGAGAAGAATACCAGAATTGAGCATAAAGAAAGGACAGTGGCATTCAAGACAGAAGCCACAAAGAAATATAAAAGTAAGTCTCCATTTCCACCTCCAAAAGTGGCTGAGACTGAGTCAGATGAATCAGAAGGCAGGAATTCTGAAAGCAGTGAGAGTAATGAGGACTTTACAGCTTTCACAAGACACTTTCAGAAGTTTCTAAAGAAGAAACAGTGGAGGTCAAAGCCATCAACTTCACAGGGAAAAGATGACTATTATCAGAACAAGAAGTCATCAAAGAAAGACAGGAGAAATCCCAAGTCAAGCAAAGCAACATTATCAAAAATTGTATGCTATTGCTGTAACAGACAAGGACATATTGTTGCAGACTGTCCAAAGAAAAGGAAAGAGTCAAGAGATAAGAAAAAGACTCAAATTAAGGGCAAGAAGGAAAGGTCATTTGTTGCCAAGAAGGACAAAGGCCTGTCAGACATGTCTTCTTTAGAAACTGAGTCAGAAGCTAAAGCTTACATAGGACTGTTTACTGAAGAAGAGGAAGAGGAGTTCATCCAGCTAATGAACTCTATATATGAGGAAGAGGACAATCAGTGCCAAGGACTGATGGCCTTAACAGAAGGTGACAAAATCCAGGATCAGCCTGGACCAAGTAAGGTACAAAATTGTTCTTTAAGTTCAATTTCTAGTGCTAGTTCAGATTCAGTTACATCAGCATCAAGTGATGTCAGTGGATCTGAATCTGAAGAGGATATTCGTCAGTTGATTGATGAATATAGAGTTCTGTTGCAAGCTTTTAAGAAAAGCAAATCCTTGGCCAAGAGTCAGGCAAAGGAGATTGCTAGTCTCAAAGAGGCTGCAACTGATTTTGAGAAGTTGATTGATCAAAAGCTAAATGAAATAGCCAGACTGAAGCACATAACTGTTATTCAGATGGGGACTATAACATTTAAGAATGATCAAATCAGAAATCTGGAGATTAGTCTTCAAAAGGAGAGAGATATAGTAGCAAGTTTCTCTAAACCAAAATCAGTTCTACCTCTGATAGATGAATTTGTTCATCAAAAGGGTAAAACTGTATTAGGGTTTACACAACCTGCTAGGACTGGAAAGTCCAAGTCTAAGGGCAAAGCCCAGGACTCAGCAAGCCTGCTGTAGATAAAACAGCTAGGGTTGTACCTAAGCAAAGGTACAACAAATTTGAGTGCTGGTGTTGTGGCAAGGTAGGCCACTTTGCCATGGACTATTGGCACAATTCAAGTGCCAAAGTGAGTAGCAAACTGCCTGCTGGAAGATCTGCAGGTAGCTTTGTTAAGAGGCAAACTAACCAGCACCAAGGGCCCAAGAATTCTTTGGGTTCTAAGGTCAACTAATCTGTTTTGCAGGTGAGTCCAAGTGGCCATGCCCCAATATGGTACTTGGACAGTGGATGTTCCAGGCACATGACTGGAACTAGGGGATTGCTAAAGGACTACACACCAATCAAGGATGGTCCTAAAGTCACCTTTGGTGGTTCTGAAAAAGAATCATCAAGGGTTTTGGTAACATCTCTAGCAACCATATAACAATTACTCAAGTGGCTTATGTTAAAGGTTTGAAACACAACCTTATTAGTATAAGTCAACTGAGTGATTTAGGATATGACATCTCATTTGTCAAAGATGGTTGTCATATCAGGAGGTCAAATGATCAAGAGATCATTTTGACAGATAATAGAAATAGAAATGTCTATTGCCTAGACATTATGTCTGATACCAATGGTTCTCCAGTGTGTCTTGTAGCTGATGAGAAAGTCTGTCATTGTGTCAAATGGCACAAGAGGCTAGCCCATCTTAACTACAAGACAATTGTCCAACTCTATAGCAAAGAGTTAGTGAGCAATGGTCCTCAGGTTAAGTGTATTAAAGATGGGATATGTTCAGCTTGTCAAAAGGGCAAGCAGACTAGATCCACCTTTAATAGCATTGAGAACAAAGATGCTGTGAGGTGCTTATACCTCTTGCATATGGATCTCTTTGGTCCTATGCCAGTTCACAGCCTAGGTAGGAAGGTCTACACTTTTGTGGTAGTAGATGACTACTCAAGGTTTTCCTGGGTGTTCTTCCTTAGACAGAAATCTGAAACACCTAGTATCTTCTATAGTTTTGTCAGACAAATTCAGAATGAGTTAGATAGTACAGTGGTCAAAGTAAGAAGTGACCATGGTACTGAATTCCAGTCTGATAGTATGACAAAACTATGTGAAGAATTTGGAATATTTCAGGAATTTTCTTCACCAAGAACACCTCAGCAAAATGACATTGTTGAAAGAAAGAATAAAACCTTGATTGAGGCTGGTAGAACCCTATTAATTGACACATCTCTCCCAGAATATTTCTGGGCTGAGGTAGTTAATACTGCATGCCATGTAATTAATAGGGCTACCATTACTAAGAGCACAATAAGACCCCCTATGAGATTGTGAAAGGCAAAAAACCAAATCTATCCTATTTCAGGATCTTTGGTTGTAAATGCTATATACTTAACAATGGAAAGTCTTACTTGACCAAGTTTGCTGTCAAATCCCAAGAGGGGATCTTTGTTGGGTACAGAAACAACAGTAAGGCTTATAGGGTCTACAACTTGACTACTCAAGTTGTAGAAGAGTCAGTACATGTAGTATTTGATGAAGTTAGACTTATTAACAATGAATTGTCTAGTAGTATTTGCAGCTCCACAGGTGTGACTAAGAAGATGGACAAGCTCACTATTGAAGAAGTATCTACTGCAAGTCAGCATGTAGATGATAGTGGCTGCTGTCCAGGGGGAGTACTATATGCACCTGATGCAGAAGAAGATCATGGAGTGCAGCAAGTTGAAGAAGCTGAAGGAGTTCAACCTGAAGCCAGGCTGCCACCAGCTAATAGACATCTAAGAGATCATCCAGCAGATCAAATTATTGGTGATCTAAGACAAGGGGTATAAACAAGGAGCAGAAATTTGAGTGCAGTACTCTACTCCAGTTTTCTATCCCAAGTTGAGCCAAAGAAATTTGAAGAAGCCATCCTAGACCCTCATTGGATTGAGGCAATGCAAGAGGAGCTGAATCAGTTCAAGAGATGCAAAGCCTGGGAGCTTATTCCTAAACCAAAAGACCACAACATAATTGGAACCAAGTGGATCTTTAGGAACAAGATGGATGAACATGGAGTGATTATTAAGAACAAAGCAAGACTGGTTGCTAAGGGATATATGAAAGAAGAAGGTATTGACTTTGATCAAACCTTTGCTCCAGTAGCCAGACTGGAGGCAATAAGGATGTTCTTGGCCTATACAACCTATCAAGGATTTAAAGTTTACCAAATGGATGTTAAGTCAGCCTTTTTGAATGGTAATCTGAAGGAAGAGGTCTATGTGGAACAGCCATCAAGTTTTGTTGATTCAACTCAACCTAATTATGTCTATAGACTTAGGAAGGCTTTGTATGAGTTAAAACAATCCCCTAGGGCTTGGTATGAAACCCTGTCTAGTTTCCTCATTGAGAATAAATTCACAAGGGAGAAAATAGACAAGACTCTATTCCTTAGGGAATCCAGAGGCAAGATCATACTAGTCCAAATATATGTAGATGACATCATATTGGGGTCTACTTAAAGTAGTCTTTGCAAAAAGTTTGCAAAACTTATGCAAGGACAATTTGAGATGAGCAGTATGGGGGAACTTAAGTTCTTCTTGGGTCTCCAAGTTAGACAGACTGAGAATGGTTTATCCATATGTCAGTCTAAGTTCACCCTAGAACTGATAAGGAAGTATGGTATTGTTGGGTATTGTATCCACAACGTACCTGATTTGAAAAAGCCCCTAAACAAGCTAAGGTAAATAGACAATGTATTTGATAAAATATTTCAAGTTGTGCTTGCAGTTATTCCACGCTAAGTGCACACCAATGTCAGGGTGCAGTAGGTCAATATACACGGGTCTGCACGACGTAATCCCTCATTGAGCAGATCCGTGTGTTGGCCTACGTGTACTCTCTCTATTGGAGTGTACTTACTTTCAAGTACAGGGTTGTGATTATGCAAGAGCAGACAAGGAGCAAGGATGGGTCAAAGAGCAGCTCTTGGGCGGAAAGACGAAAAATCATCTAAGTGTTAATCGACGAGAATCATCAAGTGATTCTCGCCGATTCAGTGAGAATCACTAGTGATTCTCGCCGAATCGTCGAGAATCACTGGTTGATTCTCGCCGTCTCTTTCTAGTTACCTCAGAGCGTGCAAACAAGTCTACATCGACGAGAATCACCTTTGATTCTCGCCGAATCGACGAGAATCACTTTTGATTCTCGCCGAATCGACGAGAATCACCTTCGATTCTCGCCGATTTTGCCTTGGGCAATTTTCTGGAAACTGCTGGACCGGACTCTGCCGCTGGCACTATTTTGAACCGGGCTTGGGGTTTCTTCTGGTGGGACCCACAACGGTCATTAAGGAGTATTCGAGTGTATAAATGCATGCGTATTTTTGAACAGAAGGGCACACAGAAAAAGAAGAAGCCGAGCCGCCGACCTTGACCTAAATCGCGATACCTGCTCCGCCGTCGTCGCCGCTCGTGCTAGTATATCGCCGGCTTTGATCGTGGTTGCTTCCAGATATCCCGGTGACAGAAGCTTAGCCAAGCATAGCGTCTCACGCGTCTAACCAGAGATCCTTTGTCTCTTGATTTGTTGATCGGGAAAACCTTCCCCGTCCGAATCGATCGAGACGATCGATCCTAGTGTGACCGTTGGAAGACCTTGCTAGCTTTGCTACGAAGTTTGAATCTCCAAAGTACAGCAGCCGCACACCGTTGTCGCCGCGGATCCCGAGAACCAAGCCGCCGCCCTTCTTGCCGCCGCCGGTTTCGGGGAGATTCTCTCCAAGAGAGATCTAGGGTTGTGGACTCTTCGTTGACTTCAAGAACACGTCATCGAACGAAGAGGGACACCTTAGTCTCCAAAAGTTGTTTGTATTTCTTATACATTCTAGTTTCATTTTTGTTGTAAAGGAACGTTGGTTCCTAGTTGTAAGGGTCGGGTGCAACCCGAGTTGTGGGAGTGTTGACTCCTACGTGTGGAAGGGTTCCTTCCGATAGTGCAAGGATTGGATTTCAATCCTGTTGGTGAAGTGACCGAGTCGTCCCTTATTGGGAGATAGGTCGAAGGAGGAAAGTGGATGTACCCAAATCGGGGAACCACTATAAATAGCTTGTGTACTTTCTTTGTTGTGCTGGTTTGTCTACTTGTGCAGGTACAATTTTAATTCCGCAAAAACGCTGCACTTCACCTATTCCCCCCCCCCCCCCCCCCATAGGTGAAGGTAGTTGACACTAGGTGGACTTTCAAGTGGTATCAGAGACAGGTTACTCATCAAAAAGGTTCACACCTTGAGTAGAATCCTGCCGCTAGTGTCAAGAAAAAGGCAAACATCTACTATGGACGGGCTCAAGTACACAGGCAAGATCCTAGTGTGCACCAGGCTCAACTTTCCTATCTGGAAGGAAAGAATCAGGTTCTACATGGAAGCAGTTGATCCTCGACTCTTCATGATCGTGGAGGAGGGACCTTATGTCCCCACTAAGTTCTCCACCATTGATCCTACCAAGAAAGAGCCAAAAAAAATTTCTGAAATGGACAAGGACGAGATGGTGCTGGTGGGACTTGACAAGAAGGCGCAGAACATTCTGGTCAGTGCGGTCGATTACTCAATGATGCAGAACTTCTGCAACTGCAGGACAGCAAAGGAGATCTGGCACTGCCTGATTATCCTAATGGAGGGCACTGATGAAGTGAGGGATGATCGAAGATCCCTTCTGAACCAGAAATATGAGGCCTTCAGACAAGGGCCTAAGGAAGAGATCGGAGTCACCTTCGAGAACTTCCTCAAGATTGTCAATGCCCTCAAAGGATATGGAAGAGTGTTCACTGATGGTGAACTTAATGATAAATTCCTTAGGTCCCTTACTAAGGAATGGGACACAAAGATCTGCGCCATCCGAGAGTTTGGCAGACTTGCTGAAACTGACCCGTAAATTCTGTTTGGGAAGCTGATGTCCTATGAGCTTCAACTGAACACTAGGAAAGCAGAAGAAGAAGCAGAGAAGGTTGCAGCCAAGGAAAAGACTGTGGCCCTAAAAGCCACTCACTCCAGAAAGGGCAAGGGTGTGGTTTCTTACCGTGCCAGGAAAAAGGATGAGGAGGAGGACTCCGAGCCATGCTCCTCCAGTTCAGAGCTGTCTGAGGAGGATTTCTCCCTCATCACCCGAGAACTCAAGAAGTTCCTCAAGATGAGGAATCAAAGAAAGAGAGACGGCTCCTCCTCCGGGCATCAGAAGAAAAATTATTATTCTGACAGGTATGCTTCTAAACCGAACAAACATCGCTCCTCTGACATTATTTGTTTTGGATGCAATAAGCCAGGACACGTCGTGGCCGACTGCCACCAAGGCAAGAGAGAAAAGGGGAAGGGAGAGGAGCACAAGTCTTCTAGAGATAAGAAGAAAGAGAGGAGCTACATCGCCAAAAAGCCAAAGACACTGAATGAGTCTGATTCCTCAGACTCCAGTTATGATGAGGAAGCCTACTTCGGGCTGGTGGGTCGCTCCGACTCAGAAGGAGAATGCCCCCCATTTACTGGGAAGGTAAAAGCTCACACCCCTCTCTCCGACTCTGACTCTGATCCTGAGTCTCAGGATGATGACCCTGAGGATAGCCTCTCGGCCTGTGAAGCGGAGCTCCTCGAGAAGTATGAACTTCTGCTCAACACTTTCGAGGAGTGCCGTAAGAGATTGAAGGCTGAGAAAAAGAAAGTGAAATTCCTTAAGGGTGAGAGTGTCTCCCTAAGGGAAGAGATCACCAGTTTGATCTCTCTCCGACAGGAGCACCTAGACCTGACTTCAAAGCATTCAAAGTCTCTTAAGCTCCTTGATCTTAAGCAGGAGGAAGTCGACAAGTTGGAAGAACAACTTGCGGCAGAAAGGAAGATCGTCAAGAGCTTCTCTATGCCAAAAATAGTTCTTCCAGTGGTTGATACCTTCTCTGCTCAGGCCAAAGGAGATGGCTTGGGGCATGTAGGGGTATCTGGTTCCTCATCCAGGAGAAACAGGAACCAGAGGAAGAATAAGGCCGCCAAGAAGGCCTCTGCTGCTGAAAAGGGAAAGGCTCCGCTCAGTCCTGTTGCGTTCAGAAAGCCTAGCTTTCCTTGCAACCAACATGACTTTGAATAAACCTTTGGTCATCATTTTCGGCCCTCGGTTGCAAAGCCAAAGAGCCGATATGATGGTTGGACTTTTCCCCGGAACTTCGGTGAGAGTGCCTTCAAGGCACCTTATGAGGAAATCCACATGGGAAATTATGGTCAATTCTCTAACGGCCATAATGGAAAGCAGGCACCTAGAGCCAAGCCTGTTATACTGAAGAAACAGAAGGTGAAAAAGTCATGTGAATGCAATCACTATGAGGCCTCCACCTGCAGATCCAAGGCCCCGGCTGTACCCACCATTCCCAGGGTAAAGCAGGAGTCTAGGAAGAGGTACAACAGATTTGACTGTTGGTGTTGTGTCAAAGTCGGTCACTTTGTCGTGGATTGTTGGTTTAATCCGAGGTATAACGAGACTCTCTATGTTAGCAATGCGAGGCCGACCACTCGTAGGGTTAACCACCCGAGGGGGAGTATGCTAACCAAGAATCTAGGACCCAAGTTCGATTGGGTTCCTAAGAGAAATTAATTTTGTTTTGCAGGAATGTCCAAAGGCCACCAAAACGCCAATATGGTACTTGGACAGTGGATGCTCCCGGCATATGACTAGGACAAGAAGCCTGCTGCGTGATTACACTCCAGTCGCGAATGGTCCCAAAGTCATCTTTGGGGGGTCGGATCGAGGAGTCACCAGAGGTTACGGTATGATTTTCAACGGTATAATCTCTATCACCGACGTGGCTTATGTTGAAGGGTTAAACCATAACCTGATCAGTGTAAGTCAGTTATGTGACAAAGGTTATGACGTTAAGTTCTGCAAGGATAAATGCCTGATAATATCATGTGCCTCTTCTGAGACGGTATTAACAGGCATTAGGAGCCGAAATATCTTCTGCTTAAATTTTCTTAGTTTAGATTCATCTACCCCCGTATGCCTAGTGGCAACAGGCAGTGCATCTCTTTGTGAACAATGGCACAAGAGATTGACACATGTTAATTTTAAAACAATTAGTATGTTGTTTTCTAAAAACTTAGTAAGGGATGCTCCCGTTATCAAGTGCATCAAAGATAGCCCCTGTCCTGCATGCCAGATGGGCAAACAGACTCGGGCTACCTTTAAGAGCATTGCAGACAAAGACTCTTCTCGATGTCTTTACCTTCTACATATGGACTTGTTTGGTCCAATGCAAGTTCATAGCTTGGGAGGCAAGTCCTATACGCTAGTGATAGTTGATGATCATTCTCGGTTTACATGGGTGTTCTTCTTAAAACGAAAGTCGGATACGTTTGACATCTTCAATAGTTTTGTCAAGCAGGTTCAGAACGAATTTAACTGCTCAGTGGTCAAAATCAGAAGTGACCATGGAACAGAATTCGAATCTGGTGCTATGACAGAGTTTTGTGAATAACAATGTATTTTTCATGAGTTTTCCTCCCCGCGCACTCCTCAGCAAAATGGAGTTGTGGAGAGGAGAAATAGAACTCTCATTGAAGCCTGCACGACAATGTCGAAAGACGCTTCTCTCCCAGAATACTTCTGGGCAGAGGCGGTCAATACAGCTTGTCATGTACAAAACCGAGCATTGATCAACAAGCATCATCGTAAGACGCCTTATGAGCTACTGAGAGGCAAGAAACCAACCATGTCCTACTTGAGAATCTTTGGTTGCAAATGCTATGTACTGAATAATGGGAAGTACCCACGTACTAAATTTGGTGAAAAATGCTTCAAAGGCATATTCATGGGCTATAGTTCCCACAGTCGGGCATATAGGGTCTTCCATAAGAAAACCCTAGTGGTAGAAGAATCAATTAATGTTGTATTTGATGAAGGAAGTTTGCTTAACAACAATTCTTCCAGCGATATTCTTGAAGATGCAGGTGCACGACTTGAACAGCTGAGACTCGATGAGACCGCTAAAGATGAAACTCCTAATACGTCAAAGTTTCCACCTCAACGTCAACTGGGAATGTTGAAGATCAAAATGGAACAAATCTCTTAGAAGAAGGAGAAGACCAAGAAGTAGTCGAAGCTCCAGACGCCAGACTTATAGAGCTCCGGCATGTGAGGGATCATCCTAGAGATCAGATCATCGGAGATCCTCCCGACGGTGTCAGAACTCGAAGAGGTACTATTAACGAGATTTTGCATCTTAGCTTTCTGTCACAGGTTGAGCCAAAGAAGTTCGACGAGGCGAACAAAGATGCGGCATGGATTTTGGTCATGCAAGATGAACTACATCAATTCGAACGATGCAACGTTTGGACGCTGGTTCCCAGAGCACACAAGCAGAATGTGATTGGCACCTAGTGGATCTTCAGAAACAAACTGGATGAACATGGTGTTATCATAAAGAACAAGGCCAGGCTAGTGGCTCAAGGTTACAGACATGAGGAGAGGATTGACTTCGACCAGACCTTTGCACCAGTGACAAGGCTCGAGGCAATCAGATTGTTCCTGGTGTATGCTTCGCACAAAGGATTCACAGTCTATCAAATGGATGTGAAATCAGCATTCTTGAACGGAGACCTGAAAGAGAAGTATATGTCGCTCAACCCCCAGGTTTTGTCAATCCTACTTATCCCAATCATGTATATTTTCTCAATAAAGCTCTATATGGTTTAAAACAAGCTCCACGAGCTTGGTATGAGACTTTATCTAGTTTTCTTCTTGAGAACAAGTTCTCTAGAGGTAAAATAGATAAGACATTGTTTCTCAGGGAAGTCAAAGGCAAGATTTTGTTGGTGCAAATCTATGTCGATGACATTATATTCGGCTCAACGGACAACAATCTTTGCAAAAATTTTTCTAAACTTATGCAAGAAAAGTTTGAAATGAGCAGTATGGGAGAGCTAAAGTATTTCTTGGGACTTCAAGTGAAACAGTCTGAGGATGGAATCTTCATCTCTCAGACAAAGTTCACAAATGAACTCCTCAAGAAATTCGGTATGGAGAATGCAACCTCTATGAGGACTCCAATGGGATCCACTATGTCTCTGGATAAGGATGAGAAAGGTAAACCTTTCGATGAAACCAAATACAGAAGCATCATTGGATCCCTGCTCTACCTTACTGCCAGTAGACCGGATATCATGTTCTCCACATGTGTTTGTGCCAGATATCAGGTGAACACTAAGCAATCTCACTATGTCGCTGCAAAGCGAATTCTAAGATACCTTAAAGGTACTCCCAATCTTGGCTTGTGGTACCCGAGAAACAATGATGTCGAGTTAATAGGTTTTTCAGATGCTGATTTTGCAGGGAATAGGGATGACAGGAAAAGCACTTCCGGGACGTGTCAATTCCTCGGAAGAAGGCTTATCTCCTGGAACAGCAAGAAGCAGAATTGTGTAGCTACCTCCACAGCAGAGTCTGAGTACATCTCGGCAGGCAGCTGTTGCGCACAACTCCTATGAATCAGAAACCAGTTAGCCGACTACGACCTTCAGTTCAAGGAAGTACCAATGTACTGCGACTCCTACAGTGCAATTGCAATTGCCAACAATCCGGTATCGCACAGCAGAACGAAGCATATTGAAGTGCGCTACCACTTCATTCGGGAGCACGTGGAGAACAAGGACATCTCTCTCTGTTATGTCCCCACGGACAAGCAGATTGCAGATATATTCACAAAGCCCTTAGACGAAGCCAAGTTCAGTTTTTTCAAAACTGAATTGGGGATGCTAAACTATGAGGAATAAAGACTACCAAAGCTCTAGGCTCGTGCATCTAGGGGGAGCCTCTGCCAGGAACTCAAGTGTGAGCTCAGGTGCAAGAACTAAGGGGGAGCAAGGGGTCAAATGCAACAGACCCAGATTTGCAGAAGCCGAAAAGGGGGAGATTACCCTCTCGGCTAAGGCTAAGGTGGCTCCAAGTTTGAACAGAAAAATAAGAAGCCGAGCCACCGACCTTGACATAAATCGCGATACCTGCTCCGCCTTCGTCGCCGCTCGTGCTAGTCGATCGCCGGCTTTGATCGTGGTTGCTTCCAGATCTCCCGGTGACAGAAGCTTAGCCAAGCATAGTGTCTCACGCGTCTAACCAGAGATCCTTTGTCTCTTGATTTGTTGATCGGGAAAACCTTCCCCGTCCGAATCGATCGAGACGATCGATCCTAGTGTGACCGTTGGAAGACCTTGCTAGCTTTGCTACAAAGTTTGAATCTCCAAAGTACAGCAGCCGCACACCGTTGTCGCCGCGGATCATGAGAACCAAGCCGCCGCCCTTCTTGCCGCCGCCGGTTTCGGGGAGATTCTCTCCAAGAGAGATCTAGGGTTGTGGACTCTTCGTTGACTTCAAGAACACGTCATCGAATGAAGAGGGACACCTTAGTCTCCAAAAGTTGTTTGTATTTCTTATACATTCTAGTTTCATTTTTGTTGTAAAGGAACGTTGGTTCCTAGTTGTAAGGGTTGGGTGCAACCCGAGTTGTGGGAGTGTTGACTCCTACGTGTAGAAGGGTTCCTTCCGATAGTGCAAGGATTGGATTTCAATCCTGTTGGTGAAGTGACCGAGTCGTCCCTTGTTGGGAGATAGGTCGAAGGGGGAAAGTGGATGTACCCAAATCGGGGAACCACTATAAATAGCTTGTGTACTTTCTTTGCTGTGCTGGTTTGTCTACTTGTGCAGGTACAATTTTAATTCCGCAAAAATGCTGCACTTCACCTTCCCCCCCCCCCATAGGTGAAGGTAGTTGACACTAGGTGGACTTTCAGGTATGGAATCATCCAGTACCATGAAAACTCCTATGGGGTCAAGTATGTCTCTTGGCAAAGATGATGCAGGGAAACCTGTAGATGAGACTTTGTATAGAGGGATAGTTGGCTCCCTACTCTATTTGACTGCAAGTAGACCAGATATCATGTATGTTACATGTGTATGTGCTAGGTACCAAGCTTGCCCTAAAGAATCTCATTTGACAGCAGTCAAAAGAATTCTGAGATATCTAAAGGACACACCTTATCTAGGCCTTTGGTACCCTAGGAATGGAGACTTTGAACTGACAGGTTATTCAGATGCAGATTTTTCAGGCTGCAAAGAAGATAGGAAGAGTACAACTGGTACCTGTCAATTCCTATTTGGAAGACTGATTTCATGGAGTAGCAAGAAGCAAACAAGTGTGGCTATCTCCACAGCAGAATCAGAGTATGTGGCTGCAGGAAGTTGCTTTGCTCAACTTTTATGGATACAACATCAGCTTGAGGATTATGGTATTCAAGTAAGTAGAACACCACTATTTTGTGATTCTACTAGTGCTATATCTATTGCAAACTATCATGTTTCCCATAGTAGGACTAAGCACATAGAGATAAAATATCATTTTCTAAGGGAGCATGTTGAAAAAGAAGATATTTCACTAGAGTATGTTAATACAGATAATCAACTAGCTGACATGTATACTAAGCCTTTAGAAGAAACCAAATTCAATAGGTTTAAAATTTAATTAGGTATGATAAACATAGAATAAGTTTACAGAAATGGCTAAGTAAAATAGTGTCGACACACAGAGTTGTCTGTGTCGAGACAGAGAATTGGTGTCGACACTTTAGATAAAAGGTGTCGACATATCTAGGAAGTTGGTGTCGACACTTCAGAAAATTAGTGTCAACACATACAGGGTAGGTGTCGACACATCCAAGGTGGTGTCGACACTTAGACTTTATGCAGAATTAGTGAAGTAAAGTCTCGACTAAGTGTCGAGTTAAGTGGTGTCGACACATAAACAAGTGTCGACACATATATTCTGTCGACTATACTTGTGTCGACACATAGGTGTCGAGACATTATAAGTCTGTGTCGACACTTTTCAACAGTGGCGACACAATTTGAGTATTTTGACGTGCTCTTTCATCTTCAATCCTAGAAAGGTATAAATAGGATTTCACCATTGTCTGTCGACACGCTCACTAAAGTTTCGAGACCAAACTTGTGTGTCGACACCTCTCTTCTCTCAATTCAAATTTCTTCAAACCCTAATGGCGCCCAAGCTCAAAGAGAACGTGAATGAAGGATATGAACTAGTGCGGCATGCGTTTGATGATGCAAAACCAGAGATCAAGGATGTGGTAACCCTAGTTGCAAACTCAGGGTTAGATTTTCTTGTTTCAGAGCCGACCAAGATATGGAAGAAAGAAGTTCTGGAATTCCTGAATGGAGCAACCCTAGACGAATCTGGACTCAAGATAAAGTCTAGGGTACATGGGGTAAAGGTGAAGGTCTCACCTAAGAGTTTGAGGAAGGTACTAAATCTACCAAGGACTAAGGAAGAAGATGAAGTTTCTGCTTCTAAGACTAGAGAAGCATTAACATGCTGTGGACTGGATTCCAAGATGAAAATAGGATCTGTTTTCAATAGTAAGGGGATGAACAGCCAAGGCAAATTCTTATCTGAGATTGTGGGCAAGGTTATCTTGAGCAAGCCTGGAGGGCATGACAGAGTTTCAGCTCATATGTTTAGTCTAATGACAAGAATTATTTTCACACTACAAACTGATTGGTCTGTAGTAGTGTTTGAGAAGATTAAGGAGAGCCTGAAGAAACCCAATTTGGGTAGGATTCTAAGTCTTTACTTGGCTGGTAGTATTATAGAAGTAATGAGCCAAGCTGTAGGTTATAAGATCAATCACATGAGGAAGATGGACATGAGAATTTTCTCTAGATGGGATAGGGTCTTGTCCAAGGAAATGCCAACTCCTGAGAAGGTAACACCCCAGAAAAGGAAGAAGAAATCAGCCCCAGTGGCTCAAGAATCATCAAGCAGTTCTGAGGAACAAGTTGTCTATACTCCTGATGAGGAAGAAGTTGGAAATGCTGGACATTCTCCAGCAAGACAAGAAGAAGCACCAAGGCAGGGGGAGCTACCTCAAGCTAGCCCAGTACATCAGGATTCCATCCAGGGGGAGCCCTTACTAGTGGATGAACCTACTCCACTAGAAAGTGAACAAGCAACCCACACCATACTTGAGGTAATCACTGACATCAATAAATTAAACTTCCCTATTGAGGATGATATTTTGTCTGATTCATTACATAATGTTAATCAGCAAACTCCAACACATAGCCAACCCCAAGATATTGGAGATCAAGTGGTGTCTGATCTAGTTGTTGATGAGATCAGAGTCTCTCCACCCCATCCTCAACAAGAATTTACCCTAGAAGAGCTATTCCCAGACCTACTCAAAACTGACTTTGAAAAAGAAAGTGCTGCTGCTGAGGGGGAGAATGCTCATGTTGAGGGGGAGCAAGTGGAAGATATAGAGAAAACTGCAGGCAAAGAGACTGAGGTGCCAAAAGCTGTTGAAGGCCTACAAAGTACTGAGAAGGAGCTACCTCCAAGTCCAAAGGACAGAGTGACTATTGACAGCACATCTGCTTCTGAAAATGAAGAGGCTGCAAGGGCCAAGAAGAGAAAATTTCAAGTTTTCAAGAGGAGGAGCCAAAATTATAAGAAAGCTCTGCAAACCATTGCACCACAGCCTACACCACAGCCAGCACCATCAACAGATTTCAGTTCTCTGATGGTTGCATTACAGATAAAGATGGATGAGCAAAGACAAGCTTTGCAATCTTATATAGATGAAGGGCATAAGTCTCTACAGTTTGATCTGGCCCAGGATATTAAGTCCATCAGATTTGAGATGAATCTGAATAAGAAAGAGATGACTGACTGCTTCCGCAAGGGAGGGAATGCAGTGGTCTACTTGGCTACACATCAAGAGAAGATCAAAGCTCAAGTAGATGATATTGCAGTGAAGCAAGGTTATGTACTGGAGAACCAGATAAGGATGAATGATAATCTTACAGCTTGACATAATGCAATAATTACAGAAATGAAGAATATAGTTACTGGTCAGACTACAGCTAATGCTACAGCAAAGGCAGAATTTGATAAAGCATTACAAGCGGGCATAACTGCTGTTAAGACTGCTATACAAGACTCTCAAAAGGCTATAACTGACAAGCTCCAAAGGTTGAAACCTTTCTTTAAGGATGGAGTAAACTATTTGGATACCCAAATAAGATTTCAGAAAGATGATCTGAGGGATCATATTGTTAGAGAAGTCATAAAGGGGGAGAGGGTGTTAGTCAAAGCCAGCTCTGATCATGCAAAATGGATTTCCAATTCCATCAGAGCCACCCTTGAATATCCTCCATTGTGTGATGATGACAATGTAGCAGAGTCTGGGATTCATCCTGCATATCTTGGAGGGGAGCAAGCTGAAGTGGCTCAAGTAATTTACCCTCCACCATACTTTGATATGATACATGCAGATATACAATCAATGTATATCCCTGCTGAGGGAATTGAGAAGGTCATCATAGAGAAAGTGGTTTAGCCAGTGCCTGAGGCTATACTGAAAGAACAAGAATCCTTGATGCTCAAAGAACAAGAGACTCTATTTTCTAAGAAAAGGTTCAGAGAGCAAGCTGAACAAAGGCCTGATTTTGAACAGTGGAGCCCCACCTCCAGGAATATCATTCTGACTGCATGGAAGGCTGCCAAAGACAATATTGTGGACATAGGCAAATGGTATTCTGATGTAGAATGGAGGAAGCATGAGAACAGACAAGAAACAATAGTGCAATATAAAAGAAAGGCAAAGATGGGAAAGCTACCTCCTACTGCCCAGGAGCCTAGCAAGTACTTTCCCAAGCCTTATCATTATTTTGAAAGGCAAAAGATCAAGGCAGAAGAATTGAAAAAGAAGGATCTGAAAGGCAAGAAGCCTGCTGCTGCTGAAGATGCTGAAGCCCCAGTTCAACCCAAGATACAATCTGGAAAGGGCATAGTGATCAAGGAAACTGAGAAGCAATAGGATAGAATTTATCTTTTGTTTACAGTTGTAATCATTTAGTTTTAAAACTTTCTGTAAACTTTTGGATAATGATAATGTTGAAGTTCTTAGAACTATGTAATGTGTGATAATTCTATTACATTATTGTTCTGAGATATTGGTATATACATGTTTTGTTTAATACATGTTTATGAATTTACCCTGTTATATAATCCTGTTTTACATCATACTGTGATTTTATTATGTATGGTGTATATCATTGACTAAGGGTTATGACTTCTTCAAATAGGGGGAGATTGTTGGGTACATTGGTTTAAATGTACCTGATTTGAAGAAGCCTCACCCTACTCAATGATATACATCAAAACGTATTTGATGTGTTTTGAGTTTAGTTGTGTAGGTTAAGTATTTGCAGGGAAAGCTGAAAAGTTTCTAAGTCCATGTGTCGACACCCAGAAGAAAAGTGTCGACACTTAAGAAGACTTGTGTCGACAGCCAGACAAGCAGTGCCGACACTTGGAGTCATTGTGTCGACACCAGGGATGCAGAGTCGACACCAGACAGAAAGTGTCGACACATACAGGTTGTGTCGACACTCAATGAAGAAAAGTCCAGTGAAGCTGTGTCGACACTTAGCAGCAGTGTCGACACCTAGAGGAACTTTGTCTACATCAGAAAGTGTCGACACTTGGAGGTTGTGTCGACACTCAGAAAAAGTCAGCAGAATCTAAGTATAAGTGTCAACATAATGAAGTATGTGTCGACACACAGCAGAACACTCAACACATGAAGAAAGTGTCGACATAATAAAGAATGTGTCGATACTCAGCAGAAGACTCAATACAAGAAGAAAGTGTCGACACTAGGAGGCTGTGTCAACACTCAGCAAAGTTCAATAAATTCTAAGTACAAGTGTCGACACAAATAAGATGTGTCGACACTCAGCCAAAGTCTCAACAAAAGAAGAATGTGTCGACACAAGGAGCAGTGTCGACACCCAGCAAGTATCAACACAGAAGGCATGTGTCGACACCAAGAAGATGTGTCGACACTGAATAAGATCAACACAAGAAGATGTGTCGACATAAAGGAGTTGTGTCGACACTTACAAGAAATCAACTAAGTACTGAAGAACAAGGAGTTGTGTCGACACACAATATCAGTGTCGACACATGATGAAGAAGCAGTGTCGAGAAGAAATTTCTACAACACAAGGAGTTGTGTCGACACCTTGAAGGTTAGTGTCGACACTTAGTCTACTTGTGTCGACACTTAGTCTATAAGTGTCGACATTTAAAGACAGACTGTCTCGACACTTTCAGACAGTTACAGATATTTCAAGAAGTGACTGGATGACATGACAGCTGCCATTCCAACTGGTCTACTGCAACTGTCAGAGTTGTCAGAAAACTGTTAGGAACCGGATCAGCCGGTCACCATGAAGAAGGCCTATATAAAGGCTTATTCTGTCAACAGAAGAGGAGAATGAAACACAGATTAACACAAATCAGTTGAAGTGATCAGAAGATCTAAGTAGTTGGAGAGAGAGAGCTCCTTCCAAGAAGACAGCCGTTGGAACCAGGCTGTGAAGAAGGGTTCAGACCTAGTTCTGAATCTTAAGTTGCAGTGAGTGAAGATCAGCTGCAGAGAGTATCAACCCTATTGTGTTCTACATTCAAGAAGCTTTAAAGAAAGTCAAGTGAGGTTGATCTCAGCAGAGTTCATTCAAGAACTCATCAAGAACCTATCAACTCTTCTCTCTTATTCAGAGTTGTAGGTATATACATTATATTCTTAATTTCTTGTAGGATCCTTAGGGATCTGAGTTGTAAGCCTGTAATTATAAAGGCTGAGTGGTAGGGCCTGTGTGCCTGAGTGTATGAGATCTATTTCTCTGAGTGTAGGCCTGTTGTGGCTAAGTGTAGGCCTTGTTGAAGGTTGAGTGTAGGTCTTTGTGAAGACTGAGTTGTAGGGCCTTGGGCCTGAGCTGTAGGAACCTGTTTTGGGTTCTGAGTGTAAGATCTGAGGATCTGAGGAATAGTGGAGGAGTTTGGCCGAATCTAGTACACTGCTAGATAGGCGAAGGGGGAAAGTGGATGTACCCAAACCTTGGGGAACAACTATAAATCTTTGTGTTCACTGTGTGCATGCATTATTCTGTGATTGCTGATTGATTGCTGTGAAGAAGTAATTGTAAATCTGTGATATTATCTGCAATCTGCCTAAAAGTTTCAAAAATATTTAGTCACCTATTCACCCCCCCCCCCCCCCCCCCCCCCCTCTAGGTGATTAGGTACAATTTCTTTCACCCAGAGGGGTAGGCGCAATCCCACCTCAAAATGCGAGATGGGGAAGACGAGCTCGTCATCGTAGCCGGGCGGAACATGGTCGCTGATGAATTCAGCGAGCTCCATCTCGGTCGTGTTCCCATCAAAGAAACAGTAATCCCTGAAGTGTTGGGCGTATTTGGAGCGACCGTCGGTGTCGGGGTTAGTTTGCCCATGCTCGCAGAAGGGGTTGGGGAGCGAATGCGAGAAGAAAAAGTACGGGAAGAGAGAGAAGTTAAGCAGTTAAGACGGTGGTACGGGGTTGGTGGGGGGGGGGCTATTTATAGAAAAAGAAATCTGGGGTCAAGCTGTCCAATCGGCCCAGCTCGCCATCCCAACTCGCCAACCCCAGCTCACTGACTTCTGTCGTGTATCATCCTATGCCGAGTTAGATATAAAGTAATGCATATACCATTATTCGAATACCAGACACTGGTATAAAAATTGCTCAAAGTTATTACAAAAATCACAAAAATAAGAAAGCAAGGCGCGCGAGCAGAGGGGGACCAGGAGGCAAGTGACGGTCGGCTCGGCAATGGAGCCGCCTTCTATCTACCCCGGCCTTGCATCCCCCGTCCCCCAGACTGTCGCGAGCATAGAAGCTCGCAGATCTGCCCCGAATTCCACTGCCCCACCGAAAGACTGTCGTCGATCTCTTCCAGAAGCCGGGAAGGAGACGTCACCTCGCCAGTCGGGTTGCCCCTCACCTCGTCAGCAAGCAGCACGTAGTCGCGTTGCAGTGCCTCGTTGACCTATTGCACCTCATGCAGGCCACGCACGAGCTTCTTGAAGATCTTGACCCCCTCCTCGTCAGCTCGTCGTTCTACACTTCAGGGCCTAGATAAGAGTCCAACGAGCTCGAGGAGGGGAGGGAGAGTAGTGGGTTGTCCGCGAAGACTACTTGGCCGCGGACTGGCTGAGGGGAGCTGTGAAGGCAGAAACATCAATAAGAGGATGTGTCCCGGAAAACCACAGAAGAATCCAAGGCCATGCTTACCTGATGAGCTCAGCATCTCCAAGAAGGTGCGTGGAGGGACAAATCTCAGGTCCTTCCTGCGGCCTGGGCGGCACGTTCCCGGTGAGAGGAGGTCGAATCCAGAAATAGGGATGGTTTCCACACCTGCCCCCATGGTCACGACAGGTCGCTGAGGGGAAGGGGCGCAAACCGACGAGTTCGGCTTTTGCGAGTCCACCCCCAAGGTCCCAAAGGGGGGCGACAGGTCCCGGGGACGATTCTCCGGAGTTCTGAATCGTGAGTCGCCAAGAACGGTCTTGGCTCGCGGGGTGGAGTCTCGCGGCGTGGTGCCCTCCATGCCATCCAGCTGGTTGTTCAGGCCGTCACAGAGGTCAACAATATTTTTATCCTTGTCATGGGCAAGCAGATTGGACGAGCCAGCCCCATGCTCCAGGGCTGTCTTCAGGTCGACAAATATGGGCTCGGACGCCGGAGGAAACGGCTTCACCCTCTTGGCGTAGTTGGGCTTGGCCGAGCCACCATGCAGGACGGCAAGTGGAACCGCGTTCAGAGCAGCTATGCGAGCAGCCGAGGTCTGGCGAACCCGGGCGAGCCGCTCTTGGATATCCTTTGGGATCGGCATCTCGGCAGGGCTAGAGCAAAGGGAATAGCAAGAGTCAGCCAAGTATGCAGGTGTATATATAGCCACAAGTGGACCCTACCCCAAGATTCTCTCTGGCTCCCCCCGTAGTCGCCGAACACTTGGGGTTGGATGTTTCTTTCCGATCTTTGCCAAGCTCAAAAAGAGCGGGGATTGTGTACAACCCTGTATCTGGCGAGTGGGGTTGGCAGGAACCAGACCGGCCGGCCCCCTTTTTTCTGAGACTCGGGCGAACACCAAGAGAGACACGGGGCTTGACAACATCCAGCTCGCCCAGGCGAGCCTGGCGCATACCACGCGAGTTCGGCCAACCTCGCGAGCTCGGCGTTCGACGAACTGAGCTCGGCATTCGTTGAACGGAGCTCGACGTTCGTCGTTCTCTCAACCTTTTTTCCGACCTCCAGATGGCACGCCGAGTCTTGACAGCTTGGTGGGCTCGCAGCTCGCGAGCAGGGCTGACTGTGCCCGTGCTCGACGCCCTTGCCGAGTAGAGACTGTTGAAGGCTACTCGCCCATTGATCTGTGAGATATTTTTACCATTTTTCCCTCGCTGGCTTGCCCATAGCCTTTCAGAACAGCGGAGTTACGTTATTGGCAGGCGAACCTGAACTGCATATAACTGTTTGGAACAGCGGGAGTTAGCTATTTGCAGGCCATTTTCAGAATTCTATAAATAGGACCGAAGGGTTACCTCAGAAAGCATGCTTCTGGTGCCCACTTGTTCCCGGATCTTCTAAGAGCTTTCTGAGGTCACCTTAGCTCGGCCTTTGGCTAAGGAGGGGAAGTGCTCTAAGATCTTCCGGGTGTGTGGTGGGTCCTCCACGCCGAGCCCTTGTGTCAGTTCTTCTTTGCTCCCTTTGTTATTTTGCTTGCAGGAGAGAAGTAGGTGTGCGATCACCCCTTCCCTAAGGGTGAACTCCACAAGAGACCGAGTTTTCGGTTTCAACAATATTATGACAGGTACAATAATCCGTACCTAAGTTGGACTCTACTAAAAAATTGGTACCTACACTTAAGGAAGAATGGACTGTAGCCAATAAGAAGGATAGATCCAACAATGTTATGGTCATGAACATATTTGTAAATATAATGTCTGATGGAATTTTCCAGAAAGTTACATATTTTCTCCTCTTTAATCTCTTAGTATGAGAACTTAAAGAAGGCTCGTGAAGAATCTATTGTTGACATGCATATTAGGTTCAGCCTAATAGTTAGTGAGCTAAGGCGACTAAGTAAGGAAATCTCATTAACTGAGATAAATATCAAGATCCTTGTGTGCATCTCAAGCTCATTAGATACCCAGATCTAGGTCATTAGAGAGTCTAGATGTCAAAGGGAGATCACAACTAAGAATCTACTACAAAAGATCAAATATTATTATTAGCTTTTCCACCAATATAATTGTTTTCGATAATTTTTTGTCATTTTGGAGATACAAAAAGAGGCATTTATATCGCTTTCGTGTGAGATTGTTGAACACCAAAGTTGTAGCCAATAAATAGGGCTACAACATTAGTGTTCTGTATTACTGCATTGTAGCCCTTTGTGAAGGTAATAATTGAGCCTGTATTTCTAAAACTAATAACTACAACTCTCTTTGTTTTAAAAATATTTTTTCTTGATTTTTTAATGATGCTTTTGAGGGCCTAGGAGGTGTCCAATCAAAATATTTCCTTCAGAGAAAATGTAGATGAATGTTTTTTCTAATAATTACAACTGTCTTTGTTTTAAAAATAATTTTTCTTGATTTTTTAATGATGCTTTTGAGGGCTTAGGAGGTGTCAAATCAAAATATTTCCTTCAGAGAAAATGTATATGAATGTTTTTTCTAAAACTTTGTTATTGGTAAATCTTTCCAAATAGAGCTTAACGATGACCAAAAGCAAGCCTGAAGTACAAAAAATATTAAATTAGCCAAAAAAAACTTCTGCAGATATATGTATCACATATCTCAATGTTGATCCAACGATCCAGAGATCGACAGATGGTGAAACTAGTTGTAGATACAGTGTAGTGGATTGTGGATTGTCCCAATCATTGCCAATGATTCGGACGATTATTTGGAAGGCCTGAAACATTTTTATGGGATTGGATTGTGGATGTGGGCCACCATTGATTCCATGAATGTGTGTCCTCCATCTTCTAAGTGGCCTCCACCATGTCCCATCGGTTCGCCAGAGGCGCTCTTGTATGTGTGTGCGGGGGGGGGGGGGGGGGGGGGGGGGGGGGGGGGGGGGGGCTATGTTAAATCAGGTGTTTACCAAACTTTTCCAAAAGCTTGGACTTTTGAAAAGGGCACTACTTTTTCCCTTAAGGAGGTAACAAAGCGCCACGGGTCAAGTGAAAGAATGTTGGACCCAATAATCCCCCCTACGAGCATCCACAACGACCTGCCAGCTCAGAGGTGGGCCCCACATAGCTCAGAGGTGACACACCACATTTAACAACCCACAAACAATCAGACCCCTAGGAGGATTTTTGTCATGACTAGGTTATGACAAAGCTTTAAGAAGACCAGGAGGGCCATGGGTGCCTAAGAAAAAATAGGTGAAAGCACCTTGGTCTACAAATAGTAGTTTCTAGACACCTAAGCTAGGGTTTGTCCAATGACTCCCAACATGACCACTTGATCCCACCATCTCATTCTCAACCCCATAGGGACCCTTGAAGCCCAAATAACCCATTAGGGGTCAACCAAGGGGTGGAATTGACAAGAGTCAATCCTAACCCTAGTTAGGTCAAATTGCCCTAATTTGACATAAGTGGATGACACCAAGTCACTAATGGACTTGGGTGGTGGTGGCAAGGGACTCAATACACCTAGTTGACCAATCAACCCACTCATTTGACCAATTCAACACCCCCAAGTCAACCTTGGTCAAACCAAGCCCAAAATGGGGAAGGAAGCCAAAACCAACTCAATCCAAATGGGCTAGGCCAAATTAGGGTGGCCCACTAGCTAGAGCAAGTAGAAACCAACTAGAATACTACACAATTTCTGGAGGTGATGACTAGGAGAAAGAAGGTGGAGTTTTCTTCATTTAAGGGAGGAGAGAGAAAGAGGGGAGAATAATGGAGAATGCAAAGAGTCTTCTGCATTCTTCCCCCTAAGCCTCCATTCATCTCCCCTGACCTTTGGGAGGCGTTTTCTATCAATTCCATCTAGCCCAGCATATGAAAAGGCACCAATTCACCATGGCCGAACATCCCCCTTCATGGTCATTAATTACTATTCAAGTGTAGCCTCTCCCACTCCCCTAAACAACCCCTCTATTAGTTTTAAAAGCTTCCAAGCAATCAAAATGAACGTTTACATCACTAGTTTAGGTGGAGAGTTGAGAATTCGGTAAGGAGGAGAACTGAGATCATCGGCCATGGCAAGCCACCACCTCAAACGCCACCAAGATCGCATGCAGGTCTAGTCCTTCTCCTTCTCTTCTGCGCTACATCTTTAGACCATTTGGTGGAGAAACCGGGCTCAATTGAGCCTGATCGGTGAGGAGAAAATCCAAACTTTTTCGTAAAAAATTAACCCCTCGGGTTCGCTGGAAAATGCCCCTCCAGCGGCTATGCCACCACCAGGCGATAGCCACCACCTCAACGGAGGTGATGGTGGCCGACCAGGGGGGTGGTCGGGTGGCTAGGAATTTGAGCTTGAAAAGCTTCCAGAAGGATAAATCCAAGTCGTTAGATCATCAGGAATGATGACCAAGAGCCGTCGGATTGGCCTAGATAGTTAAGCGCTGGCCAAATGATTATTTTTATATATATTAATTCAATTATGTGACAATATTTCAGTCACGTGGCCTTAATTTTTAAAAATACCAAGATGTATTTTCAGTATATGTGTCCAACATAGAAAACCTAGCCCTTGAAGTCTAGTTTATTACAAAATTAAAATCAACCCATTTGGACCACACTACAACAAAGTTGTCATACGGCGACATTTTTTTATGCCTTTAGTGACGTTTTCAAAGTGTCACGATAGTTTTGGTGACGTTTATAAAAACGTCACTAAATCGTCACGATTGCGCATGTCGCTGTAGCACCTTGCGACGCTTTTAAAAAAAACGTCGCGATTGACATGTACTCTACAATGACGTTTTTCTCAAAAAACGTCGTAATTGACAATTACTCTACGGTGACACTTTTTCAAAGAAATGTCATGATTGACAATTGTTTTACCGCGACGCTTTCCAAAAACGTCATTATAAGCAATTAATTTATCGTGACACTTTTTACAAAACATGAAGCTAAATATTAACATTAACACGATGTTTTTTTCAAAACGTCACTATAATTAAAACTCTATAATGACGTTTTTAAAAAACATAATAACCTTTTACATTTGAGAAAAAAATTAAAACAAATTAAATTTATGATAATCTAAAATGAAAAATAATTATGTTTTTAAAATCTTAATTAAAATTATAAATATAATTTTTTATAATTTTTTTAACATTTAAAATATTTTGAGAGTGATATTAAAAATGTTGAGAAATTTTTTACAACTTGTTGTCCAAATAATATATCTCTAATTATACAAAAAATAAAAATAAAAAAATACCCACATAATACATCATCATTAAGTTTGAAGAGTATAAACATGCAAAAGATCACATTTATGATCAACAAACTTGTTCCAAGTGAATATAAACTTACAAAAAAAAATAATCATTCAACATATATATTGTTTTCAAAATCATTCAACATTTAAAATTTCCCAAAAAATATTTAATAAGTTTCAAAATCATTCAACATTTAAAATTTCAAAATAACATAATTATTCAACATATATATTGTTTTCATAATCATTCAACATAATCATTCAAGTGAATATAAACTTCCAAAAAAACAAAATCATTCAACATAATCATTCAAAATATATATTGTTTGAAGCATCATGCAGCTTCAAAATTTTCTTCTTTAATCATTAGCTTCATTGGCATTGTATTGATGAGCATTCAACTTCTTTCATACATCATCTACCGCTCGCATCATCTTTTTCAAACTTGAATCATAATAAATAAAACTGTTTAATTACCTGCAAAATAAATAAAATTGAAACACGGATTAAACATTTTTTGTAATTACATTTAAAGTTAAAATAAATAACAATTGGAAAAAACACAATAACAATGTGACATAAAACAAGAAAACGCATATCTCCACATCAAAGAATAAACATTGAACATCAATGAAACATGAAATGAGCAAGTGGGGTACTTAAGAGTTTAAGCAACTTCCACATAATATAATTAAAAACTGTTGGCGACAGATTCACACAACTTCTTACAGCAATTTGTGCACAAATCTTGATGTTTTGCCAAAATTGTTTGTGTCAAACTGCTGCAGCAGTTTGGCACAAACTGCTGCTCCTGCTTGGCACAAACTGCTGCAGGAGCAGTAGTTTGTGTACAAACTACTGCTAAACTACTACAGCAGTTTGTGCACAAAATGTTGTTAAACTGCTGCAGCAGTTTGTGCACAAACTTTGCACAAACTGCTGCAGCAATTTGGGGGCAACTGCTGCCAGCAGCAGTTTCGGCCAACTGCTGTCAGCAGCAGTTTCGGCCAACTGCTGCTGCAGTAGCAGGTTGGGGCAACTACTTTTTAAATCAGGTGTTTACCAAACTTTTCCAAAAGCTTGGACTTTTGAAAAGGGCACTACTTTTTCCCTTAAGGAGGTAACAAAGCACCACGGGTCAAGTGAAAGAATGTTGGACCCAATAATCCCCCCTACGAGCATCCACAACGACCCGCCAGCTCAGAGGTGGGCCCCACATGGCTCAGAGGTGACACACCACATTTAACAACCCACAAACAATCAGACCCCTAGGAGGATTTTTGTCATGACTAGGTTATGACAAAGCTTTAAGAAGACCAGGAGGGCCATGGGTGCCTAAGAAAAAATAGGTGAAAGCACCTTGGTCTACAAATAGTAGTTTCTAGACACCTAAGCTAGGGTTTGTCCAATGACTCCCAACATGACCACTTGATCCCACCATCTCATTCTCAACCCCATAGGGACCCTTGAAGCCCAAATAACCCATTAGGGGTCAACCAAGGGGTGGAATTGACAAGAGTCAATCCTAACCCTAGTTAGGTCAAATTGCCCTAATTTGACATAAGTGGATGACACCAAGTCACTAATGGACTTGGGTGGTGGTGGCAAGGGACTCAATACACCTAGTTGACCAATCAACCCACTCATTTGACCAATTCAACACCCCCAAGTCAACCTTGGTCAAACCAAGCCCAAAATGGGGAAGGAAGCCAAAACCAACTCAATCCAAATGGGCTAGGCCAAATTAGGGTGGTCCACTAGCTAGAGCAAGTAGAAACCAACTAGAATACTACACAATTTCTGGAGGTGATGACTAGGAGAAAGAAGGTGGAGTTTTCTTCATTTAAGGGAGGAGAGAGAAAGAGGGGAGAATAATGGAGAATGCAAAGAGTCTTCTGCATTCTTCCCCCTAAGCCTCCATTCATCTCCCCTGACCTTTGGGAGGCGTTTTCTATCAATTCCATCTAGCCCAGCATATGAAAAGGCACCAATTCACCATGGCCGAACATCCCCCTTCATGGTCATTAATTACTATTCAAGTGTAGCCTCTCCCACTCCCCTAAACAACCCCTCTATTAGTTTTAAAAGCTTCCAATCAATCAAAATGAACGTTTACATCACTAGTTTAGGTGGAGAGTTGAGAATTCGGTAAGGAGGAGAACTGAGATCATCGGCCATGGCATGCCACCACCTCAAACGCCACCAAGATCGCATGCAGGTCTAGTCCTTCTCCTTCTCTTCTGCGCTACATCTTTAGACCATTTGGTGGAGAAACCGGGCTCAAATGAGCCTGATCGGTGAGGAGAAAATCCAAACTTTTTCGTAAAAAAATAACCCCTCGGGTTCGCTGGAAAATGCCCCTCCAGCGGCTATGCCACCACCAGGCGATAGCCACCACCTCAACGGAGGTGATGGTGGCCGACCAGGGGGGTGGTCGGGTGGCTAGGAATTTGAGCTTGAAAAGCTTCCGGAAGGATAAATCCAGGTCGTTGGATCATTAGGAATGATGACCAAGAGCCGTCGGATTGGCCTAGATAGTTAAGCGCTGGCCAAATGATTATTTTTATATATATTAATTCAATTATGTGACAATATTTCAGTCACGTGGCCTTAATTTTTAAAAATACCAAGATGTATTTTCAGTATATGTGTCCAACATAGAAAACCTAGCCCTTGAAGTCTAGTTTATTACAAAATTAAAATCAACCCATTTGGACCACACTACAACAAAGTTGTCATACGGCGACATTTTTTTATGCCTTTAGTGACGTTTTCAAAGTGTCACGATAGTTTTGGTGACGTTTATAAAAACGTCACTAAATCGTCACGATTGCGCATGTCGCTGTAGCACCTTGCGACGCTTTCAAAAAAAAACGTCGCGATTGACATGTACTCTACAATGACGTTTTTCTCAAAAAACGTCGTAATTGACAATTACTCTACGGTGACACTTTTTCAAAGAAATGTCATGATTGACAATTGTTTTACCGCGATGCTTTCCAAAAACATCATTATAAGCAATTAATTTATCGTGACACTTTTTACAAAACATGAAGCTAAATATTAACATTAACACGATGTTTTTTACAAAACGTCACTATAATTAAAACTCTATAATGACGTTTTTAAAAAACATAATAACCTTTTACATTTGAGAAAAAAATTAAAACAAATTAAATTTATGATAATCTAAAATGAAAAATATTTATGTTTTTAAAATCTTAATTAAAATTATAAATATAATTTTTTATAATTTTTTTAACATTTAAAATATTTTGAGAGTGATATTAAGAAATGTTGAGAAATTTTTTACAACTTGTTGTCCAAATAATATATCTCTAATTATACCAAAAATAAAAATAAAAAAATACCCACATAATACATCATCATTAAGTTTGAAGAGTATAAACATGCAAAAGATCACATTTATGATCAACAAACTTGTTCCAAGTGAATATAAACTTACAAAAAAAAATAATCATTCAACATATATATTGTTTTCAAAATCATTCAACATTTAAAATTTCCCAAAAAATATTTAATAAGTTTCAAAATTATTCAACATTTAAACTTTCAAAATAACATAATTATTCAACATATATATTGTTTTCATAATCATTCAACATAATCATTCAAGTGAATATAAACTTCCAAAAAAACAAAATCATTCAAAATAATCATTCAAAATATATATTGTTTGAAGCATCATGCAGCTTCAAAATTTTCTTCTTTAATCATTAGCTTCATTGGCATTGTATTGATGAGCATTCAACTTCTTTCATACATCATCTACCGCTCGGATCATCTTTTTCAAACTTGAATCATAATAAATAAAACTGTTCAATTACCTGCAAAATAAATAAAATTGAAACACGGATTAAACATTTATTGTAATTATATTAAAAGTTAAAATAAATAACAATTGGAAAAAACACAATAACAATGTGACATAAAACAAGAAACCGCATATCTCCACATCAAAGAATAAACATTGAACATCAATGAAACATGAAATGAGCAGGTGGGGTACTTAAGAGTTTAAGCAACTTCCACATAATATAATTAAAAACTGTTGGCGACAGATTCACACAATTTCTTACAGCAATTTGGGCACAAATCTTGATGTTTTGCCAAAATTATTTGTGTCAAACTGCTGCAGCAGTTTGGCACAAACTGCTGCTCCTGCTTGGCACAAACTGCTGCTAAACTATTGCAGCAGTTTGTGCACAAACTGCTGTTAAACTGCTGCAGCAGTTTGTGCACAAACTTTGCACAAACTGCTGCAGCAGTTTGGGGGCAACTGCTGCCAGCAGCAGTTTCGGCCAACTGCTGCCAGCAGCAGTTTCGGCCAACTGCTGCCAGCAGCAGTTTCGGCCAACTGCTGCCAGCAGCAGTTTCGGCCAACTGCTGCTGCAGTAGCAGGTTGGGGCAACTGCTACTGCAGCATCCTGAGGCCCAGCTGCTGCAGCAGCAGCCTGAGGCCCAACTACTGCAGCAGCAGTTTGCGCCCAACTGTTGCACCCAGCAGTTTGCGGCCCACTTGCTTATAGGCACACACATATAGTTCCCCTGGACAATGGATCGAGCAGTGCATATTGTGCAGGCTAAGCAATAAATTTGAATAATATGAGAAATAACTGCACTGGAATTGCAAAATTAACAATTTCATAAACTGCTGGAGCAGTTTGTGCAAAGTTTGTGCGCAAACTGCCGCTGAACTGCTGCAGCAGTTTGTGCACAAACTGCTGCAGCGGTTTGGGGAGGCAAGAACTGCTGCAGGAGCAGCAGTTTGTGCACAAACTGCTAATGAACTGCTACAGCAGTTTGTGCACAAACTTTGCACAAACTGCAGCAGCAGTTTGGGGCAACTGCTTCCAGCAGCAGTTTGGGGCAACTGCTGCCAGCAGCAGTTTGGGGCAACTGCTGCCAGCAGCAGTTTGGGCCAACTGCTGCCAGCAGCTGTTTGGGCCACCTGCTGCTGCAGCAGCTTGAGGCCCAGCTGCTGCGGCCAGCAGTTTGCGCATCACTATGCCCTTTTGTGTATATAATATTTCATATTTTTCAACCACAACAGCATGTGGTTTTCTTTGTTAAATGCATCAAAAATTGATCAAAGGCATCAATTTTCTTTAATATTTAGTTGGATTTGATAACTCAAAACCTGAATATTTTTCTTGAAACATGCAGCTAGCGCTCAGAATATGATGACATGGTAAGGAGGGAGCAACTCTAGCTACACTCTCCATACATTGATTGAATGTATACTAAACCCTTAACTAAGATAAAATAAGGTGCTGAAAATTATGCATTGATTGAATGTATTGTTACTTCAAACAATGTACGACCCTCCCTTTTTGAGTTCAAAACATGACTAAGGGGAGCCTTATGTTACCAGTATGTGATACCAATCTGATAGCGATAAATTAGTCTGTAGAATGTGTTCGTAGATGAACATCCCAGCTCATTCCGTGACTACTGCAGCAGCAGTTTGTGACTGCTGCTGCAGCAGTTTGTGACTGCTGCTGCAGCAGTTTGTGACTGCTGCTCCAGCAGTTTGTCAAACTGCTGCTGCAGCAGTTTGTCAAACTGCTGCTGCAGCAGTTTGGGGCAATTGTGGAGTTGGAGGTGTTGATGGGGCTAGACAATTAGGAGTAGAGGATTCAACCATAGGTAGTCAAGAATAGGTCATTAGAAGAACGGCGGTCAGTCAGCTGGTAGGGGATAAATATATTGTGGGTGGTGGTGGTGCATCCTAGTTGTTATTAGTTTTGTGGAGGAGATCGATTATTTTGTTGGAACGATCATTGTTACGTGCAGCCTCGGCGATGGTATGTTCATTGACGGGGGCGCTCTTACCCGGCAATTGCAAGGGCAGTTGGTAGAGTGACAAGTCAGACCATTTCTACAGAGAAGAAAATTTCTAAAGTTTGCAATTTGCAAAGAACGAAGAACGCTAACATGATACACTTGGGAGCAACAAGACAACCAAGCTCTTGAAGGTTGGGTCCTCCTAAGAACTCCATCAAATGAGAGTCAGAATACCAAAAATACAAGATAAGCATACAACTAACGCCTTTTTATAAAGGATGAAGGTTCACAATCAAAAACATTAAATTCCCCACTCCCCTTTATTGTTATTCCAAAAAATGGCAGAAAACGATTGATATACCTGAATAAAAGAGGACAATGGAAGAAGAGATGTTTGCATTGGAAATGAATCAGACCTGATAAGATTTCATCTTTCACCTAGGAAAAAACTATTGGTTCAAAGCGGGTCTTCTTAGTCAAGTAAGATTAGGAGCTCGTGGGTAGACTCAAACTCTTGAACTTGAAAATCATGAAGCCTTTACCAGTGGCAAAGGTAGATTCGAACTATATCACTTTGTCCAGTGTTGCTTGGATGAAAATTGCAATACTTAGATATGAAAACTGCCTTCTTACACGAAGACTCGGATAAATCTCCAACAATTACTTTGATAGGATAAATCTCCAACAATGACAGGAGGATGCAAAAAGTGCTTTATTATATTGGTAATCATGGAATCGACATAATCGGCCCACTTGGAGTTTATAAATTTGCTTCCCAACCCAAACTGCATTACATCTACTGATGAACAGGGGGCTGGAAGCAAACTTGTGAACTGGGTGTAGAACTAGTTAGTTGGAAGCAAAACCAGGGTGAGATGAGAGTAGAACTAGTAAATTAGAAGCATCATATGGATACTTGGAAGGGAGTAGAAATAAGGGTACTCTTGAATTGCAGATAAATGCACATGTGAATGCTCAACATCTTGATTTATACTTCTCTTTGCAAACCAGTACTCGCAACCCGACCGTGAATTTATTCCTCTCTTTGCACAACTGTAGGCTCAACATCTGTTCTAACCATCTCGGTGTCTTCATCATCTTGATATAAATTTGGAATATTGTGTATGTCATCACTAACACACTGAATGAAGTTTTCATGATCATCAACACTTGTAGCTTCAAATTCTCCCATTTCATACTCATCTCGTGGTAACATCCTCATGACCAATTCCCAATTTGATTGTTTAGGATCATGAATATAATATACCATTCTTGCTTGAGAAGGGAAAATATATGGGTCATGTTCTAGTGTTGCTCCTGTATGTATCAAATTTGTGAAATTAACCAATGTGAACTCATATAAATCTTTCTTCACACCCACATTCTTTGCAGGATTAACCCAATCACATTTAAAAAGCATCACTTTAGCAAAGTCAAAGTAATCCAGCTCTACGATCTCAGTTATTCTACCAAAATAATTAATATCCTCTTGAATCCCAACATGGTTATACATAACTTCAACCCCACTATTTTGCGTCCTCTTGTGAATCTCTTTTTCTGAGTTGTAGGTATATTCTTTGTATTCTAAATATCTTGTAGGATCCTTAGGGATCTGAGTTGTAAGCCTGCAATTATAAAGGCTGAGTGGTAGGGCTTGTGTGCCTGAGTGTAGGAGATCTATTTCTCTGAGTGTAGGCCTGTTGTGGCTGAGTGTAGGCATTGTGGCTGAGTGTAGTTCTTGTGGTTGAGTGTAGGTCTTTGAAGAAGACTGAGTTGTAGGGCCTTGGGCCTGAGCTGTAGGAACCTGTTTGGGGTTCTGAGTGTAAGATCTGAGGATCTGAGATAGTAGAGGAGTTTGGCCAAATCTAGTACACTACTAGATAGGCGAAGGGGGAAAGTGGATGTACCCAAATCTTGGGGAACCACTATAAATCTGTGTGTTCACTGTGTGCATGTTTATTCTGTGATTGCTGATTGATTGCTGTGAAGAATTAGTTATAACTCTGTGATATAATCTGAAATCTGCCTAAAAAGTTTAAAAAAGATTTAGTCACCTATTCACCCCCCCCCCCTCTAGGTGATTAGGTACAATTTCTTTCAAGTGGTATCAGAGGGAGGTTACTCAAAAAGGACTTAACTGTCTGAGTAGATCCTGTTGGCAGATTCAGTATAAGTAAAGTACAGAATCAAGAAAATCAAGAAACATGGGTTCAATAGAGAATCATAAGGAACTTGGATCCATGAAGTTGCCCATTTACAAAAAAGAGATTTTTGGCATCTGGAAAGAAAGGGTGAGACTATTTATGGAAGCCTCAGACCCTAGAATATATATCACAATTAAAGAAGGGCCATATGTGCCTATGAAGGTTTCAGTCTTAGATGCAAATCAGAGGACACCTAAAGACTTTTCTGAAATGACAAAAGATGAGATTATTCTGTCCACCATGGACAAGAGGGCTAAGAATATCATTGTGAGTGCCATAGATGATGCTACCTTTCAGAACTTGATACACTATAAGACATCTAAGGAGATGTAGGATACTCTTATAGTGTACATGGAGGGTTCAGAAGAAGTGAGACAGGATAGAATGTCTTTGTTAAACCAGGAATATGAAAGTTTCAGGCAAGGCAGATCTGATAGCATAACATAATGCTATAAGAAATTTTATAGGATTGTCAATGAGTTGATGTCTTATGGAAGAGAATTCAACAACTATGAGCTGAATGATAAGTTCTTGAGGTCTCTAACAAAGGATTGGGACACCAAGATCTGTGCCATAAGGGAAATGGCCAAGTTAGCAGATATCCCTCCTCCAACATTGTTTGGAAAACTGCTATCCTATGAGATGCAGTTGATGGTGAGGAAAGAAGAGGAGAAGACTACAAGAAGTGAGCATAAAGAAAGGACAGTGGCATTCAAGACAGAAGCCACCAGGAAATACAAAAGTAAGTCTCCATCTCTACCTCCAAGGGTTGCTGGAACTGAGTCAGATGAGACAGAATGCAAAGATTCTGAAAGAAGTGAGAGTGATGGGGATTTTGCAGCCTTCACAAGACACTTTCAGAAGTTTCTAAAGAAGAAACAGTGGAGGTCAAAGCCATCCACTTCACAGGGAAAAGATGACTATTAGCAGAACAAGAAGTCATCAAATAAAGACAGGAGAAAGACCAAGTCAAGTAAAGCAACTTTATCAAAAATTGTATGCTATTGCTGTAACAGACAAGGACATGTTATTGTTGACTGTCCTGAGAAAAGGAAAGAGTTTAATGATAAGAAAAAGACTCAATTCAAGGGCAAGAAGGAAAGGTCCTTTGTTGCCAAGAAGGACAAAAGCCTGTCAGACATATCTTCTTCAGAAACTGAGTTAGAAGCTGAAGCATACATAGGACTGTTTGCTGAAGAAGAAGAAGGGAGTTCATCCAGCTAATGAACTCTATATATAAGCAAGAGGACATTCAGTGCAAAGGACTGATGGCATTGTCAGAACGTGACAAAATCCAGGATCAGCCTGGACCTAGTAAGGTACAAGATTGTTCTTTAAGTTCAATTTCTAGTGCTAGTTCAGATTCAGCTACTTCAGCATCAAGTGATGCCAGTGGATCTGAATCTGAAGGGGATGTTCATCAATTGATAGATGAATATAGAGTTCTATTGCAAGCTTTTAAGAAAAGCAAATCCTTGGTCAAGAGTCAGGCAAAGGAGATTGCTAATCTTAAAGTTGCTGCAACTGATTTTGAGAAGCTGATTGATCAAAAGTTAAATGAAATAGCCAGACTGAAGAACATAACTGTTATTCAGATGGGAACTATAACATTCAAGAATGATCAAATCAGAAATCTGGAGATTAGTCTTCAGAAGGAGAGAGACATAGTTGCAAGGTTTTCTAAACCTAAGTCTGTACTACCTTTGATTGATGAGTTTATACCTCACAAGGGTAAAACTGGATTGGGGTTTACTAACCCTGCTAGGACTGTAAAGTCCAAGTCTAAGGGCAAAGCCCCAGCACTCAACAAGCCAGCTGTAGATAAAACAGCTAGGAATGTACCTAAGCAAAGGTACAATAGGTTTGAGTGCTGGTGCTGTGGTAAGGTAGGCCACTTTGCCATAGACTGTTGGCAGAATACTAATGCCAAAGTGAGTAGCAAACTGCCTGTTAGAAGATCTGCAGGTAGCTTTGTTAAAAGGCGAACTAACCAGCACCAAGGACCCAAGAATTCTTTGGGTTCTAAGGTCAACTAATCTGTTTTGCAGGTGAGTCCAAGTGGTCATGCCCCAATATGGTACTTGGACAGTGGATGTTCCAGATATATGACTGGAACTAGGGGATTGCTAAAGGACTTCACACCAATCAAGGATGGTCCTAAAGTCACTTTTGGTAGTTCTGAAAAAGGAATCATCAAGGGTTTTGGTAACATTTCTAGCACCCATATAATAATTACTCAAGTGGCTTATGTTAAAGGTTTGAAACATAACCTTATTAGTATAAGTCAACTGAGTGATTTAGGATATGACATCTCATTTGTCAAAGATGGTTGTCATATCAGGAGATCAAATGATCAAGAGATCATTTTGACTGGTTACAGAAAAAGAAATGTCTATTGTCTAGACATTATGAGTGAGAACAATGCTTCTCCAGTGTGTCTTGTAGCTGATGAGAAAGTCTCTCATTGTGTCAAATGGCACAAGAGGCTAGCTCATCTTAACTAAAAGACAATTGGCAAACTCTATAGCAAAGAGTTAGTGAGGAATGGTCATCAAGTTAAGTGTATTAAAGATGGAATATGTTCAGCTTGTCAAAAGGGCAAGCAGACTAGATCCACCTTTAATAGCATTGAGAACAAAGATGTTGTGAGGTGTTTATACCTCTTGCATATGGATCTCTTTGGTCCTATGCTAGTTCATAGCCTAGGTAGGAAGGTCTACACTTTTGTGGTAGTAGATGACTACTCAAAGTTTTCCTGGGTGTTCTTCCTTAGACAGAAATCTGAAACACCTAATATCTTTTATAGTTTTGTCAAACAAATACAGAATGAGTTAGACAGTACAGTGGTCAAGATAAGAAGTGACCATGGTACTGAATTCCAATCTGATAGTATGACAAAACTATGTGAAGAATTTGAGATATTTCAAGAATTTTCTTCACCAAGAACACCTCAACAAAATGGCATTGCTGAGAGGAAAAATAGAACCTTGATTGAGGCTGGTAGAACCCTATTAAGTGACACATCTCTCCCAGAATATTTCTGGGCTGAGGCAGTTAATACTGCATGCCATGTAATTAATAGGGCTACCATTACTAAAAGCCACAATAAGACCCCCTATGAGATTGTGAAAGAAAGAAAACCAAATCTATCCTATTTCAGGATCTTTGGTTGTAAATGTTATATACTTAACAATGGTAAGTCTTACTTGACCAAGTTTGCTGCCAAGTCCCAAGAGGGGATCTTTGTTGGGTACAACAACAACAGTAAGGCTTATAGGGTCTACAACTTGAGTACTCAAGTTGTAGAGGAGTCAGTTCATGTAGTATTTGATGAAACTAGACTTATTAACAATGAGTTGTCTAGTAGTATTTGCAGCTCCACAGGTGTGACTGAGAAGATGGACAAGCTCACTATAGAAGAAGGACCTACTGCAAGACAGTAAGTAGAAGATAGTGGTTGTTGTCCAGGGGGAGTACTACATGCACCTGATGCAGAAGAAGACCATGGAGTGCAGCAAGTTGAAGAAGCTGAAGGAGTTCAACCTGAAGCCAGGATGCCTCCAGCTAATAGGCATCTAAGAGATCATCCAGCAGATCAAATCATTGGTGATCTAAGACAAGGGGTACAAACAAGGAGCAGAAATCTGAGTGCAGTACTCTACTCCAGTTTTCTATCCCAAGTAGAGCCAAAGAAGTTTGAAGAAGCCATCCTAGACCCTTATTGGATTGAGGCAATACAAGAAGAGCTGAATCAGTTCAAGAGATGCAAAGTCTGGGAGCTTGTTCCTAAACCAAAAGACCACAACATAATTGGAACCAAGTGGATCTTTAGGAACAAGATGGATGAACATGGAGTGATTATTAAGAACAAAGCAAGACTGGTTGCAAAGGGATATAGGCAGGAAGAAGGTATTGACTTTGATCAAACCTTTGCTCCAGTAGCCAGACTGGAATCCATAAGGATGTTCCTAGCCTATGCAACCTATCAAGGATTTAAAGTATACCAAATGGATGTTAAGTCAGCCTTTCTGAAAGGTAATCTAAAGGAAGAGGTCTATGTGGAACAGTCATCAGGTTTTGTTGATTCAACTCAACCTAATAATGTCTATAGACTTAGGAAGGCTTTGTATAGGTTAAAACAAGCCCCTAGGGCTTGGTATGAAACCCTGTCTAGTTTCCTCATTGAGAATAAATTCACAAGGGGGAAAATAGACAAGACTCTATTCCTTAGGGAATCCAGAGGCAAGATCATACTAGTCCAAATATATGTAGATGACATAATATTTGGGTCTACTGAAAAGTAGTCTTTGCAAAAAGTTTGCAAAACTTATGCAAGGACAATTTGAGATGAGCAGTATGGGGGAACTTAAGTTCTTCTTGGGTCTCCAAGTTAGACAAACTGAGAATGGTTTATCCATATGCCAGTCTAAGTTCACCCTAAAACTGATAAGGAAGTATGGTATGGATTTATCCAGTACCATGAAAACTCCTATGGGGTCAAGTATGTCTCTTAGCAAAGATGATGCAGGGAAACCTGTAGATGAGACTTTGTATAGAGGGATAGTTGGCTCCCTTCTATATTTGACTGTAAGTAGACCAGATATCATGTATGCTACATGTGTCTGTGCTAGGTACCAAGCATGCCCTAAAGAGTCTCATTTGACAGCAGTCAAAAGGATACTGAGATATCTAAAGGGCACACCTTATCTAGGCCTTTGGTGCCCTAGGAATGGAGACTTTGAACTGACAGGTTATTTAGATGCAGATTTTGCAGGCTGCAAGGAAGATAGGAAAAGTACAACTGGTACCTGTCAATTCCTAGGTGGAAGACTGATTTCATGGAGTAGTAAAAAGCAAACAAGTGTGGTTATCTCCACTGCAGAATCAGAGTATGTTGCTGCAGGAAGTTGCTGTGCTCAACTTCTATGGATACAACATCAGCTTGAGGATTATAGTATTCAGGTAAGTAGAACACCACTATTTTGTGATTCTACTAGTGATATATCTATTGCAAACAATCCTGTTTCTCATAGTAGAACTAGACACATTGAAATAAAATATCATTTTCTAAGGGAACATGTAGAAAAAGAAGATATTTCACTAGAATATGTAAATACAGATAATCAACTAGCTGACATGTATACTAAGCCTTTAGAAGAAACCAAATTCAATAGGTTTAAAATTGAATTAGGTATGATAAACTTAGAATACGTTTACAGAAATGGCTAAGTAAAATAGTGTCGACACACAGATTTGTCTGTGTCGAGACAGAGAATTGGTGTCGACACTTCAGAGAAAAGGTGTCGACACATCTAGGAAGTTGGTGTCGACACTTTAGATAATTAGTGTCGACACATGATAAGTAGGTGTCGACACATCCAAGGTGGTGTCGACACCTAGGCTTTACTCAGAATTAGTGAAGTAAAATCTCGACTAAGTGTCGAGCTAAGTGGTGTCGACACATAAACAAGTGTCGACACATATATTCTGTCGACTATACTTGTGTCGACATATAGATTTCGAGACATTATAAGTCTGTGTCGACACATTTCAACAATGTCGACACAATTTAAGTTTGCTGACGCGCCCTTTCATCTTCAATCCTAGAAAGGTATAAATAGGATTTTGTCATTGACTGTCGACACACTCACCAAAGTTTCGAGACCAAACTTGTGTGTCGACACCTCTCTTTTCTAAATTCAAATTCTTCAAACCCTAATGGCGTCGTTGCCAGGGAGAACGTGAATGAAGGATATGAACTGGTGCGGCACGCGTTTGATGATGCAGAACCGGAGATCAAGGATGTGGTAACCCTAGTTGCAAACTCAGGGTTAGATTTTCTTGTTTCAGAGCCGACCACGATATGGAAGAAAGAAGTTCTGGAATTTCTGAATGGAGCAACCCTAGACGAATCTGGACTCAAGATAAAGTCAAGGGTTCATGGAGAAAAGGTGAAGGTCTCACCTAAGAGTTTGAGAAAGGTACTAAACCTACCAAGGACTAAGGAAGAAGATGAAGTTTCTGCTTCTAAGACCAGAGAAGCTTTAATATGGTGTGGACTGGATTCCAAGATGAAAATTGGATCAGTATTCAACAGGAAGGGAATGAACAGCCAAGGAAAATTTCTCTCTGAAATTGTTGGCAAGGTGATCCTGTGCAAGTCTGGAGGACATGACAGGATTTCAGCATATATGTTCAGTCTAATGACAAGGTTAATCTTCCAACTAAACACTGATTGGTCTGGAGTAGTGTTTGAGAAGATTAAGGAGAGCCTGAAGAAACCCAATTTAGGTAGGATACTAAGTCTTTACTTGGCTGGTAGTATACCAGAAGTAATGAGTCAAGCTGCAGGATCAAAAATCAACCACATGAGGAAGATGAACATGAGGATCTTCTCAAGGTAGGATAGGGTCTTGACCAAGGAATTGCCAACACCTGAGAAGGTAACACCCCAAAAGAAGAAGAAGAAGATAGCCCCAGTGGCTCAAGAATCATCTAGTGGCTCTGAAGTGCATGTTGTCTTTACATCAGATGATGAACAAGAAACTGAAACTATTGGAAAGTCTCCAGATAGACAAGTAGCTGCAGACAGGAAGGGGGAGCTACCACAGGCTAGCCCTCTTCACCACGATTCTATCCAGGGGGAGTCTCTACTGGTTGAAGAGTCAACTCCCTTAGAAAGTGAAAGATCCACTCAAACATTCTTGAGGTAATCACTGAAATCAATCAATTAGATTTCCTTATTGAGAGTGAAGTTATAATTGACAAATTATCTGATGTTAATCAGCAACCTCAGATTCCTAGTCAATCCCAAGATGTTGTCATGGAGGACACATCTGTTGCAGATCAAGTAATGTCTGATCAAGTAGTTGATGAGATCAGGAATTCTCCACCCCCTCATCAACAAGAGTTCACTTTGGAAGAACTTTTCCCTGATCTTCTCCAAACAGACTTTGAGAAGGAAAGTGCTGCTGCTGAGGGGGAGAAGGCCCAAGTTGAGGGGGAGCAAGTGGAGATTCTAGAAGAAACTGCAAGGAAAGAGCCTGAGAAGCCAAAGGATGTTGAGGAGCTACCTAGGGAGAGGGTAGAAATAGCAAGCACATCAGCTTCTGAAGATGAAGTGGCTGTAAGAGCAAAGAAAAGGAAATTCCAAGTCTTTAAAAGAAGGAGCCAAACTTACAAAAAGGCTTTACAAACTATTGCAACACAGCCTGCACTACAGCCAGCACCATCTGTAGATTATAGTTCTCTGATGGTTGCTATGCAAATAAAGCTTGATGAGCAAAGGAAAGCAATAGAAACATATATGGATGAGGGGCATAAGTCTTTACAGTTTGATCTTGCCCAAGATATAAAGTCCATCAGATTTGAGATGAGTCTAAATAAGAAGGAGATGACTGACTGCTTCCACAAGGGAGGGAATGCAGTAGTCTATTTAGCTACACATCAAGAGAAAATCAAAGCTCAAGTGGATGATATTGCAGTGAAGCAAGGGTATGTTCTGGAGAACCAGCTCAGGATGAATGACAATTTGACTGCTTCACACAATGCAATAGTCACAGAGATGAAGAATATATCTGCAGGGCAGACTACATCTAATGCTACAGATAAAGCAGACTTTGATAAAGCATTCCAAGAGGGAATAACTGTTGTTAAGACTGCAATACAAGACTCTCAGAAGATAATAACTGACAAACTCCAAAGGTTGAAACCTTACTTTAAGGATGGAGTAAACTATTTGGATGCACAAATAAGATTTCAGAAAGATGATCTGAGGGATCACATGGTTAGAGAACTCATAAAGGGGGAGAGGGTGTTAGTCAAAGCCAGCTCTGATCATGCAAAATGGATTTCCAATTCCATCAGAGCCACCCTTGGATATCCTCCATTGTGTGATGATGATAATGTTGCAGAGTCTGGGATAAATCCTGCTTATCTTGGAGGGGAGCAAGCTGAAGTGGCTCAAGTAATATACCCTCCACCAGACTTTGATATGGTACAAGCAGATATACAGTCCATGTATAGCCCACCTGAGGGAAAGCACAATGTCATCATAGAAAAAGTGGTTCAGCCAGTGCCTGAGGCTATACAAGAAGCTATACTGAAGGAACAAGAAGCCAAATTGTCTAAGAAGAGGTTCAGAGAGCAAGCTGAACAAAGGCCTGACTTTGAACAATGGAGCCCCACTTCAAGGAATATTATTCTGACTGCATGGAAGGCTGCCAAGGATAATATTCAAGATAGAAACAAGTGGTTTTCTGAACTGGAGTGGAGGAAGCATGAGACCAGGCAAGAAGCCATTGTGCAGTATAGAAGAAAGGCAAAGATGGGAAAGCTACCTCCTACTGCCCAGGAGCCTAGCAAGTACTTTCCCAAGCCTTATCATTACTTTGAAAGGCAGAAAATCAAAGCTGAAGAATTAAAGAAAAAGGATCTTAAAGGCAAGAAGCCTGTTGCTACTGAAGATGTTGAAGCCCCTGTGCAAGCAAAGGTACAGTCTGGGAAGGGCATAGTTATCAAGGAGGCTGAGCAAAAATAGAATAGAATTATCTTTAGTTTATAGTTGTAATCTTTTGATTTTAAACACTCTGTAAACTTTTGTATAATGAATATGACAAAGTTGTTAGAACAATGTGATGTGTGAAAAATATATTACATAATTGTTCTGAGATATATGTGTGTACATGTTTTGTTTAATACATGTTTATGTACTTTCCCTGATTGCATAATCCTGTTTTACATTATACTGTAATTTTGTTATGCATGGTGTATATCATTGACTAAGGGTTATGACTTCTCCAAATAGGGGGAGATTGTTGGGTACATTGGATTAAATGTACCTGATTTGAAGAAGCCTCACCCTACTCAATGATATACATCAAAATGTATTTGATGTGTTTTGAGTTTAGTTGTGCAGGTCAAGTATTTACAGAGAAAGCTGAAAAGATTCTAAGTCCATGTGTCGACACCCAGGAGCAAAGTGTCGACACTTAAGAAGACTTGTGTCGACACCCAGAGAAGTAGTGTCGACACTTGGAGTAATTGTGTCGATACCAGGGATGCAGAGTCGACACCAGACAGAAAGTGTCGACACATGAAGGTTGTGTCGACACTCAATGAAGAAATGTCCAGTGAAGAAGTGTCGACACTTAGAAGCAGTGTCGACACCCAGAGGAACTGTGTCTACATCAGAAAGTGTCGACACTTGGAGGCTGTGTCGACACTCAGCAAATTTCAGCAGAGTCTAAGTATAAGTGTTGACATAATGAAGAATGTGTCGACACACAGCAGAAGACTCAACACATGAAGAAAGTGTCGACACTAGGAGGCTGTGTCGACACTCAGCAAAGTTCAACAAAATTCTAAGTACAAGTGTCGACACAAAAGAGATGTGTCGACACTCAGCCAAAGTCTCAACAAAAGAAGAATGTGTCGACACAAGGAGCTGTGTCGACACACAGCAAGTATCAACATAGAAGGCATGTGTCGACACCAAGAAGAAGTGTCGACACTGAACAAGTTCAACACAAGAAGATGTGTCGACATAAAGGAGTTGTGTTGACACTTACAAGAATTCAACAAAGTACTGAAGAACAAGGACTTGTGTCGACACACAATATCAGTGTCGACACATATTGAAGAAGCTGTGTCGAGAAGTATAATCTACAACACAAGGAGTTGTGTCGACACCTTGAAGGCTAGTGTCGACACTTAGTCTACTTGTGTCGACACTTGGTCTATAAGTGTCGACACTTAAAGACAGACTGTCTCGACACTTTCAGACAGTTATAGATATTTCAAGAAGTGACTGGATGACATGACAGCTGCCATTCCAGCCGGTCTACTGCAACTGTCAGAGATGTCAGAAAGCTGTTAGGAACCGGATCAGCCGCTTACCATGAAGACGGCCTATAAATAGGCTTATTCTGTCAACAGAAAAAGATGAACAAGAGATTGAAAAAGAGAAGAAGATCTAGCTATTCATTGAAGAATCAAGTGAAGATCTAAGAAGTTGGAGAGAGAGAGCTCCTTCCAAGAAGACAGCCGTTGGAACCAGGCTGTGAAGAAGGGTTCAGACCTAGTTCTGAATCTTAAGTTGTAGTGATTGAAGATCAGCTGCAGAGAATCAATCCTATTGTGTTCTACATTCAAGAAGCTTTGAAGAAAGCCAAGTGAGGTTGATCTCAGCAGAGTTCTTTCAAGAACTCATCAAGAACCTGTCAACTCATCTCTCTTTTTCTGAGTTGTAGGTATATTCTTTGTATTCTAAATATCTTGTAGGATCCTTATGGATCTGAGTTGTAAGCCTGCAATTATAAAGGCTGAGTGGTAGGGCTTGTGTGCCTGAGTGTAGGAGATCTATTTCTCTTTGTGTAGGCCTATTGTGGCTGAGTGTAGGCCTGTTGTGGCTGAGTGTAGGCCTTGTGGCTGAGTGTAGGTCTTTGAAGAAGACTGAGTTGTAGGGCCTTGGGCCTGAGCTGTAGGAACCTGTTTGGGGTTCTGAGTGTAAGATCTGAGGATCTGAGATAGTGGAGGAGTTTGGCCGAATCTAGTACACTACTAGATAGGCGAAGGGGGAAAGTGGATGTACCCAAATCTTGGGGAACCACTATAAATCTGTGTGTTCGTTGTGTGCATGTTTATTCTGTGATTGCTGATTGATTGCTGTGAAGAATTAGTTATAACTCTGTGATATAATCTGAAATCTACCTAAAAAGTTTAAAAAAGATTTAGTCACCTATACACCCCCCTCTAGGTGATTAGGTACAATTTCTTTCAAGGACGACGTAAATCCTCCGGATTGGAGTCAAATCCAATAGTGTGGATCGCCTCGATAATGCAACTTTAGGCCTCTTTGATCTGTAAAGAGATTTCGATCAAAGCATCTATAAGTTAGGAGACTTAATGCTTTAGCGAAATTTTGTCTTATTTTCGGATCCGTCACGGTCGAGTTAAGTCGCAATTATAAAATTATATTTTTATTTCTCCTATCTCTTTTCATGGTGAATCATCGATCAAGTGCTATCTTTTAATCCATAGTTTTGTTTTAAATTTCGTTTCAGTTTAATTTTAAAAAAATTCTCAACACCCACTTTCTTTCGGTAGGATAATAGTTCAAGCGTGAGTAGCAGTACTTGACAACCCCGTGTTTAAATACGACCTTGATACTACAATTCGACAGGTACACTTGCCTATTCGGGTTTTAGCCCATCAAGTTTTTGGCGCCGTTGCCGGGGATGCTTTTTCGTCAATATTAAGAAAGCTCTTACGCTATTACTTCTGCAAAAAAAAAACATTCCCTTCTCTATTTTCTTCTTCAAGTTTTTATTTCCCTTCTTCTCTTTTTCTTTCCTCCACTCTCCTTCTAATTTTCTTAGTGCATGACCCGCACGAATCCGTCTCTACTTGTAGACCTAGACCCAGAAATCGAACGCTCCTTTCGGAGAAACTTGCGATTCAGTGGTTCCACTTCTCAAATAGCGGTTGAGGATTCCGACGGTGATTGTAACTTCAACTCCGAAATGGGAGACCCTAACCCAGCGTTTGCCCAGCAATGGACGATGTCCGATTATGCTCGGCCCAACCTGGAGGGTACAGAAACAAGTATTGTTCGACCTGCAATTGCGAACAATAACTTTGAGCTTAAGCCTAGCATCATACAAATGGTGCAGCAATATGTACAGTTCGACGGATTACAAGATGAAGATCCGAACTTGCATATTGCCAATTTTCTTGAAATCTGTGACACCTTCAAAATAAATGGTGTCTCAGATGATGTTATAAGGCTAAGACTCTTCCCCTTCTCCTTAATAACTAAAGCCAAACAGTGGTTGAGTTCTCTTCCAAGAGGATCAATCACTACTTGGAACATTTTAACTAAAAAGTTTCTCTATCGTTATTCCCCCCCCCCCCCCCCCGCCAAAACTGCTAAGTTAAGAAATGATATAAATTTTTATTCTCAAATTGCTTCTGAGACCCTCTATGACACTTGGGAGAGGTTAAAAGAACTTTTGAGAAGATGCCCTCATCATGCTCTGCATGTATGGTTACAGGTTCAGACATTTTATAATGGGCTAAATCAAGAAACTAAGCAAATAATAGATGCCGCTTTCGCTGGTTCTTTGGACCGCAAATCTTCGAAAGCCGCTCTTGACCTTATCGAGGACATGGCGATGAACACTTATCAGTGGAATTTGTCTAGGACTTGCCCATCTAAACCTGCAGGTATCTATGAAGTGGACTCGGTTTCGCAACTGGCGCTGCAAGTGGAAATGCTGAACAAGAAGATTTCAGAGATGACTGCTTCCTCCGCCGCTAAGGTATATGAAAATGCGAATGCTGCTGCCGAGCAGGTGGATTATCTAGGGAACATAACCAGGCCTGCTCAAAATAATTCTGCCAATAATTTTTTTGCTTTTTCTAATTTTTCTGCACCTCCTGGTTTTAATTCTTCTTCTAACTTTTATAATCCTGGATGGCGTAACCATCCTAATTTTTTATGGAGTAATCCCGCGAATGTCGCACGTCCACCGCACGATTTCACTCCACCACCACCACCACAATAAAATCAACATTTTCAAAAACCTTCCTCTTTGGAGGAAATGCTTTCAAAATACATAAGCACCAATGAAGCGACCATTAGAAATCTAGCAGGCTCAATGAAAAATATAGAGAATACAGTCGGTCAATTAGCAAAGATGGTTTCCGAGAGGCCACCTGGGACTCTTCCCTCAAATACTGAGCCAAACCCAAGGGAGCATGCAAAAGCGATTTCCCTTCGGAGCGGCAAGGTAATTCACGAGCCCACCACAAGGGAAGAGCCAAAGGTGATTGTGTAACGCCCCGAAACTCAAAGGAGCGATGGGGGACGTTTTGGGCCAGTTTTGGGTTCTGGCTGCAGGCACACGGCCTGGGACACGGGCGTGTCCCAGGGCGTGTCAAGCTGTGTCGACACTCAGCCGGGAAGTCGACATCTTGATCTCGACATTGTGTCGAGACTGGGCACACGGCCTACGACACGGGCGTGTCGCAGGGCGTGTCGACCCGTGTCGACACTTAGCCCGCGAAGTCGACACTCTGCGTTCGACGAAGTGTCGATACATGGCACACGGCCTGCGATATGGGCGTGTCGCAGGGCGTGTCGACTCGTGTCGACACTCGTCCCGGGGAGTCGACATTTTGGTCGACGATGTGTCGAGACAAGGCACACGGCCTAGGACACGGGCGTGTCCAAGACCGTGTCGTCAGGTCGACGATCTTCGCTCGAGGAAGTGTCGAGTGTCGAGACCGTATACACGGCCTGGAGCCCAAGCGTGTTGAGGTGACACGGGCAAGGACACGGGCGTGTCCTAGAACCCGTGCAGTGCTCGGGTTGTTTTCGGGGAAAAATGATGGGGGTACACGGCCGGCCACACGGCCGTGTCAGGTGGAACACGGGCATGTCAGCTCGAAGACGGGCATGTTTGATACCCGTGTGTTGTTCCAGGAGAGCCGATTTTGACGGCGAATGAGGCACACGAGCGTGTGCCAGGCCGTGTGCGGTCCAGATTGGGCATTTCAGTCCCGAATCAAAGCTGTCCAATTCTTTAATTGATGATCCAACGGCTGGGGGTTGTTCCTGAAGGGATATACCCGGGATTGGACTTAGAAACCCTCACTTTTCATAAGTTGTTATCTTTCTAAAAGCTTAGAGAGAGAGGAGAGCCAAGGAAGGAAGAAGGAGCTAGATTCGGCCATTGGAGGAGCTTCGAAGCTCCAAATTGCGAGCCGACTCCGGATCCACGGAGGCAAAGCTAGTGCGGTGCTTTTCATCTGCTTACTTTTCTTTGGCGCCAAAGAGGAACGCTATGGTAACGATTCTCTTCTTGAGCATGAGTAGCTCTCCTTCTTTGCATAGGAAGCCCGCTCTCGCGAGTTTGCGGTGAGTTGGAGGCGTTCCTTCGGGTAGATATGTGAAGTCCCCGTTGTTTAGAGTCCGTAAGCGAGAACGGACATAGGCATGATGTGTGAAGCCTATCCGGACGTGTTGGTCTGGATCGGTGATGTTGCATTGCATAATGCCGGAGAAGACTCCGTACTATTGGTTGTTTTTAGGGTTTTCTACATGGTAGATTGCAACAGGGAGCCTTGGGGATTAATCCAAAGGTGCACCCGGAAAACTGGGTGGATGCGTGATCTTGCCAACTTGGTGGCCTGAGAGCCAACTTGAACATAACCGAGTTATGTGAAATGTGATGGAAACGGGACTCGGGAGAAGTTTGACCTGCGCATATGGTTTAAATTACCGTTGCGGGCGCATATGGTTTAAATTACCGTTGCATTGTGAGCACGGGTTAGATGGAACCGTACTCGTTCTATGTCATTCGGATTAGAGCCGTTGGCATAGATGAGAGTCTTCGGCGGTCTATGGTTTTAATTACCGTGACCCATGCCGGGAAGACAAACTGCTCATTGTTTGGCCGTCCAAAGGGATGGTGGTGAGTCGGCAGACTTAGACTGCGTTCACCGAGAATGTGCCCTGAGTACACGGGGTGTGTGGCCATATGAGCCTACGCCTGTGATGAAATGAATATTGTTATATTGCTCGCTTATGCTAATGAAATGCAGGGAAGGAGCATCGCCGCCCCGAGCTGGGGGCGGGATCGTTATAATTTGGTCAGCATTGCTGACCGTTGCCTTGTTTTGCCACCGTGCGGTGGTTTGTTGCTTGCAGGTGCTGCTGGACCAAGCGGTCAATAGCGGGCTAAAGCCCTTTTTGCGAAGCCGGCCCTCGAAGGCCTAATTGGAAGTGTTTACTGTTTTTATTCATGTATGACCGGCCTGCGTGCCGAGGTTTGTAAAACATGTAATATCAAGTGAACAATTTTTTTGTAAAGCCTTAAGGCTTGTACTGGTGTATTTGTATAACATTCCTATTCGGTATTAGTGGACATTCATGCTTTAGTGTTGCGTTCTTATTTGCAACTTTTATAAAACTGCTTCCGCTAGAATGCTCTGTGTAGGACGTTACGATTGGTTGGATGGTTTCCATGAGTAACCACCCGGTATGTCTGTGGCATACGGCGTCAGGCCCCGGCCGGACCTACTGTTATATGCTATGTGACGGATAGGGGGTGTTACAATTTGGTATCAGACTACTGGTTTTGGTCGGGCTTGAAATGAATTCGTGGACGAATTCTTTTTAGGGGTGGTGAGCATATTGTGTGCGTCATCGTTATAACAGTAAAAGAACCCATGAATGTCCACTTAGGAATGAAAATACACGTGTTTGAGGAACCTGCGTGTTCCTATAATTGCTTTTTGCAATTTTATTTGGTCGCTTAACGGTGTTTTGTACCACTATAGGTGACCAGAAGTGGTGTTGGGCCGTCAGAACGCCGAGTTTCTGAGGCTAGCAGTGCACCGGATGTTGCTCCTGCAACACCTCTATCGGCTGAGAACATACGCTTGGTGGCCGAAGCTGTGTTGGTCCGTGATAAATGCGTAGCCTGCAAGGCAAACGCAGCAGCCCGCTCCTGCGATGGAGCAGGAACCTCTTCAAGAGGCTGAGCCGAGGAGAGTGGAGCAAGTGGTTGTGGAACCGTTGGTGCCAAGGAGGGCAACCGAGAGACAGCTTAAGCATGTTATGAGCTTTAACCCTCCGGTATTCTCGGGGTTGGGAACCCCATCTCAGGCTGAAGACTGGCTCTCCAGGGTGAAGAGAGTCATGACAGCAACGGAGACGGAGGAGTGGAAAATGACCACCATCGTTACGTTCCTTCTGGACGGTGAAGCGAGAATGTGGTGGGAAGGATTGGAGCTGCACTTACTGAGAGGTAGGCAACTTGGTGATGTCTCGATGGAAGAGTTCTCGAGATTGTTCTTGGCTAGATACCTCCCTTCGACGCAGAAGATAGCGTTGGAGAATGAGTTTCTGAAGTTGGTTCAGGGTGAGAAGAGCGTGGATGAATATCTCCACGAGTTTACTCGTCTGAGTCATTATGCTAGCTCCACTATCGCGGATGAGGAGCGCAAGACGAATCGATTCTACGAAGGCTTGAGAGATGAGTTGAGGTTACTACTCTCGGGGCCGATGACGCAGGGTTTCTTAACCTTGGTCAACACGGCCCGGTCCTTGGAGAAGGACATGAAGAATGTGCAGGCAAAGAAAAGCTTGGGCGAGAAGAAATCTGGGTTCAAAGTGCCGACTACTTCAAAGTCTGGCTATCAAAGATTCTTTAAGAAGCATAGGACTTCGGGTCCAGCTCCTTCTGGTGCTTCTGGGGAGACTACGAGTCGGACCCCGGGTGCGTGTTTTACTTGTGGAAAGACGGGGCATTTTGCCCGCGACTGTTGGATCGGACGTCCCAAGTCCGAAAGAAAGCCGGGAGCTACTTATGAAGAGAAGGGCAAGGCGGTGGAGTCGACCGCATCCCACTATGCTCCGGCCCAACCAAGGGTCTATAATCTTGGCCAACAGGAGGCCATCAAACAGGCTGATGTGGTGACAGGTACGGTTTAATTTATAGCAAGTCAATTTCTTTAAATACTTGTTATGCACATGTTACCTTACCACTGCTTGTTTAGGATTTGTATTGATTTGTGAAAATCCGGCACGAGCACTCTTCGATACGGGAGCTTCACACTCCTTCTTGTCCGAAGGATTTATATCACGCATCGGAGTCCCTTCTTCGATGGCGAAGGATAAGTTGGATGTGTTGTTGCCCAATGGGTGTTCGATGCGAGCGGATAGGATCTGCGATGTTAAGATTCGTATTGGGGATCAGGAGTTCGACCTGCAGGCGTCTTTACTTCCGTTGGTGGAGTTCGACGTTATATTTGGCATGGACTGGCTCTCGGAGCAGCAGGCCTATATTGACTGCGGTCGCAAGGAAGTCAAGCTGGGAGCAAGTCGTGAGACGACTTTTACGGGCTTAAAGGGGTCGAGCAAGACGTTGATGTCTGCTCTTCAGGTGGTGAAGGCGGTTCGTGCCGGTGCAGAACTGTTCTTTACACTAGTGGAGGTTGCAAAGCCGAAGCCTGCGTTGGATTGTATTTCAATGGTATCGGAATACCCTAATGTGTTCCCCACAGATCTTCCTGGAGCCCCACCTCAGCGGGAGATAGATTTTACGATTGAGCTAGTGCCAGGTGCAAAGCCTGTGTCACGATCTCCTTATCGGCTAGCGCCTAAGGAAATGGCGGAGCTGAAAGTTCAACTGCAAGAGTTGTTGGAGCAAGGGTATGTGCGCCCGAGTTCTTCGCCTTGGAGCGCACCGGTCCTCTTTGTTAAGAAGAAGGACAGAAGCTTGAGGCTATGTATTGATTATCGGGAGCTCAACAAGCTGACGGAGAAGAACAAGTACCTGATCCCCCGGATTGATGATCTTTTTGATCAGTTAGTCGGGTCGACGGTGTACTCGAAGTTGGATCTCAAGGCTGGGTACTATCAGCTGCGAATAAGGGAGAGTGATATCCCGAAGACAGCGTTTAGTACGAGATACGGGCATTATGAGTTTACGGTCATGCCGTTTGGGCTGACTAATGCGTCGTCAGTGTTCATGGATTTGATGAACAGGACCTTCAGGGAGTACTTGGACCATTTCGTGATCGTCTTCATCGACGATATTTTGGTGTACTCGCAAAGTGAGGAAGATCACTTCAAGCATCTTCATTTGGTTTTGGAGACGCTAAGGAGAAATCAGTTGTATGCCAAGTTCTCGAAGTGCGAGTTTTGGCTATCCTCAGTGGCGTTCCTCGGGCATATAGTGAGTGGAGAGGGTATTGTTGTGGATCCGGCGAAGATTGTTGCGATACGGGAGTGGCCTGAGCTTGCTACGGTAGCGGAAGTCCGGAGCTTTTTGGGGCTTGCCGGCTATTATAGGCGCTTCGTAGAAAACTTCTCGCGGATAGCGTTACCTCTCAATACTCTGACGAGGAAGGAGCATAAGTTCGTTTGGACGCCGGAGTGCGCGCGAGCTTTCGAGGAGTTGAAGTGTCGGTTGACCACGGCGCCTGTGCTGAGTTCGCCATGTGGGACCGAATGCTATGAGATTTATAGTGATGCTTCGGGCAGCGGTTTGGGTTGCGTGCTACTGCAACACGGAAGTGTAATAGCTTATGGCTCGAGACAGCTAAAAGTGCATGAAAGGAATTATTCGGTCCATGACTTGGAGTTAGCGGCCGTGATTTTTGCCTTGAAGCTGTGGAGACACTATTTGTACGGTGTGAAGATTGATATCTACACCGATCACAAGAGCCTGAAGTATTTATTGATCAGAAGGATCTGAATATGTGGCAACGTATGTGGATGGAGTTCCTGGGGGACTATACATTCAAGATCCACTACGTGCCTGGTAAGGGGAATGCGGTTGCGGACGCGTTGAGTCGCCGAGCCCCAGCTCAAGCCAATTGGCTATCGGTGCATGATGAGCGGTTGGTGCGGGAGTTGGAGGCGTTGGAGATTGTTTGTGTGGACAGGCAATCAAGTGCTGAAGCAGTTATGAATTGGACTGAAGTCCAATATGACCTGGCTGATCGTATTCGGCAGGCTTTGGATATGGATGCTCATATGAAGCAGTTCATGGTAGAGGCTCTGGATGGGTCAAATTCTCAATTCGTCGTGGAGGACGGATTACTTTGGAAGGACGGTCGTCTGTGCGTCCCAAGTGTGGGTAATTTGCGGGTGGAGTTATTGTACGAGGCACACCATACCAAGTACTCGATTCACCCGGGGAGCACGAAGATGTACCGTGATGTGAAGAAACTGTTTTGGTGGCCGGGTTTGAAGAAAGATGTGGCGCTCTACGTAGCGAAGTGCCAAACTTGCGCCTTGGTGAAGGCGGAGTGCCAAACGCCGGGAGGATTTCTTAAGTCCTTGCCTATTCCGGAGTGGAAATTTGACGACATCTCTATGGACTTTGTGCACGGTTTGCCAAGGTCGCAAAAGGGGAACGATGCCATTTGGGTGGTCGTGGATCGGTTAACGAAGGTGTCGCATTTTATTCCGCATAGGAAGGATGATCCGGTGGAGAAGTTGGCAAAGCTTTATGTGGATAACATAGTACGGCTTCATGGTGTGCCCCGCAGCATCGTGAGTGACCGAGATGGGCGGTTCACGTCCAATGATTGGAGGCTTGTGTAGCAAATGTTGGGAACAAAGCTGAAATTCAGCACAGCCTTCCATCCGCAAACGGATGGGCAGACCGAGAGGGTCAATAGAACCATGGAAGACATGCTCCGCATGTGTGTCTTGGATTTTGGAAAGCAATGGGAAGACCACCTTTATTTGGTTGAGTTCGCATACAACAACAGCTACCAAGCGAGTATTCAAATGGCGCCTTCGAGGCCCTATATGGTAGAAAATGTCGCACGTCGTTGTCTTGGTTAGAAACGGGTGAGTCAAAGTTGTATAAGCGATCGGAAGTGAAGGATGCTACTTCTTTGGTGAGAACCATTCGGGAAAGGTTGCTTATCGCTCAGGACCGGCAAGCAAAGTACTATAATACCAAGCACAGGAACGTGGAGTTCGCTGTGGGCGATTATGTATACTTAAAGATCAAGCCGTTCAAGGGTGTCTCGCGGGTGCGGCGATTGAAAAAGCTATGCCCGAGGTACCTTGGGTCGTTTGAGGTTCTGGAGCGAGTTGGTGAAGCGGCCTATCGGTTGAAGCTTTCAGTGGAGCTTAGTGGTTTACATGATGTATTCCATATTTCGGTGCTTCGGAAGGCAGTGCAAGAGCCTTCGCAAGTGATCGCGGTTGATCAAGTGCCGGTGGATAGTGGGTTGACGACAAAGGTCAAGCCCGTGCGGATTGAGGACTCGGAGGTCAAGCGGCTACGCAATAAAGAGATCAGGATGGTCAAGGTCCAGTGGGACAATTGCGGTTGTGAGGAGCTCTCTTGGGAGCGAGAGCAGACTATGCTTGACGAGTATCCGGAGTTGTTCCGCTCAGGTACAAATTTTGGTTTTGTACATGTCTTTCCTTTATATAATTTCGAGGACGAAATTCTTTTAAGAGGGGGAGAGTTGTCACGCTCCGAAACTCAAAGGAGCGACGGGGGACGTTTTGGGCCAGTTTTGGGTTCTGGCTGCAGGGACACGGGCGTGTCCCAGGGCGTGTCAAGCTGTGTCGACACTCAGCCGGGAAGTCGACATCTTGATCTCGACATTGTGTCGAGACTGGGCACATGGCCTGCGACACGGGCGTGCTCATTACACTTTGAAGCCGTCAAAAGGGATGGTGGCAGGGCGTGACCCATGTCGACACTCATCCCGCAGACGATTGTCAGACAAGGCACACGGCCTGCGTTCACCGTGTCGTCAGAATCTTCGCTCGACGAAGTGTCGAGTGTCTGACACGTGCCCACGGGGGTGACACGGCAAGGACACGGGCGTGTGGCCTCGTTGTTTTCGGGGAAAAATGAGGGGGTACACGGCCGGCCACACGGCCGTGTCACGGGCGTGTCAGCTGTGATACCCGTGTGTTGTTCTAAGCCGATTTTGACGGTGATAGGCACGCGGCCCTTGTGCCAGGCCGTGTGCGGTCCATATTTCAGTGAATCAAAGCCGTCATTTCTTTAATTTATGCCAACGGCTTTGTTCCTGAAGGGATGGGATTGGACTAAAACCCTCACTTTTCATAAGATCTTTCTAAAATGAGAGAGAGGAGAGCAGAGGAAGGAGCATCCGGCCATTGGAGGAGCTTCGCTCCAAATTGCGAGCTGACTCTGGGGAGGCGCTAGTGCGGTGCTTTTCATCGTTATAAAAGAGGAACGCTTTGGTCAGCCCGCTCTCATTTTTCGCGTTCCTTCGGGTAGATATGTGAAGTCCTCGTTCTTTAGAGTCCTAAGCGAGAACGGACATGGCATGATTGTGAAGCCACCGGATGTGTTGGTCGGATGGTGATGTGCATTGCATAATGCCGGAGAAGACTCCGTGCTATTGGTTGTTTTCTTTTCTACACGGTAGATTCCAACAGGGAGCCTGGGGATTAACCTAATGGTGCACCCGCGGGTGCGTGATCTTGCCACGGTGGCCTGAGAGCCTTGAACATAACCGAGTTATGTGAAATGTGATGGAAACGGGACTCGGGAGAAGTTTGACCGCGCAAAAGGTTTAAATTACCGTTGCGGGCGCATATGTTAAATTACTGTTGCGTTGTGAACGGATTAGATGGAACCGTACCCGTTCTATGTCGTTCGGATTATATCCGTTGGCATAGATGAGAGTCTTCGGCGGTCTATGGTTTTAATTACCGTGACCCATGCCGGGAAGACAAACTTCTTATTGTTTGGCCGTCAAAAGGGATGTGGTGATGGCAGACTTAGACGGTTCCCGAGAATGTGCCCTGAGTGCACGGGGTGTGTGGCCGTATGGCCTACGCCTTGTAAAAATATTGTTATATTGCTCGCTTATGTAATGATCAGGGAAGGAGCATCGCCGCCCCGAGCTGGGGGCGGGACGTTAATTTGGTCAGCATTGTGACCGTTGCCTTGTTTTGCCACCGTGGGTGGTTTGTTGCTTGCAGGTGCTGCTGGACCAAGCGGTCAATAGTGGTTTAAAGCTTTTTGCGAAGCCGTCCCTCGAAGGCCTAATTGGTGTACTGTTTTTATTCATGTATACCGGCCTGCGTGCCGAGGTTTGTAAAACATTAATATCAAGTGAACAATTTTTTTGTAAGGCCTTAAGGCTTGTACTGGTGTATTTGTATAACATTCCTATTCGGTTTTAGTTGACATTCATGCTTTAGTGCTGGGTTCTTATTTGCAACTTTTATAAAACTGCTTCCGCTAGAATGCTCTGTGTAGGACGTTACGATTGGTTGGATGGTTTTCATGAGTAACCACCCGGTCTGTCTGTGGCATACGGCGTCGGGCCCCGGCCGGACCTACTGCTATATGTTATGCGACGGATAGGGGGTGTTACAGATTGCCTCTCCTACTGCTACACGAATTAGTGACGAAGAAATAACTGATAAAAATTTTGGAAAAGAAAACTCTATTTTTGAAAATGAACAAGAAACATCGATTTTGGAAAAAGAAAAAGATGGTTTTAAAAATACTGATCTTGATATTTTAAAAGAATTTCCACCACTTCCCTACCCCGCTAAGCATAGGAAAGATAAGCTAGATGATCAATACCAACGCTTTCTTGAAATGTTTAAACAAATTCATATCAATTTACCATTTCATGAAGCAATTAGCCAAATGTCAAAATACGCCAAATATCTTAAGGACCTGTTAATGAACAAAAAGAAATTAGAAAATTTATCTCATGTTACGTTAAATGAAGAATGCTCGGCGGTCATAAAAAATTCCAATCTTCCTACAAAGATAAATGATTCGGGTAGTTTTTTGATTCCTTGCATTTTTGGTGATCTTTTTGTAAAGCACGCACTAGCGGATTTAGGTACGAGCATCAACTTGATGCCTTTTTCATTGTTTAAAAAGCTAGGATTGGGCACTCTCAGCCCTACACGTATGAGCATTCAATTGGTTGATCGATCGATTAAGTATCTGTTAGGTATCGTTGAGGATGTGCTATTGAAGGTCGACAAATTCATCTTCCCGGTGGATTTTGTCATTCTTGATATTGAAGAAGACATCGAGGTCCCCCTTATCCTTAGTCGTCCCTTCCTAGCCACCTCTCGTGCGGTCATCGATGTAAGTAACAGAAAACTTTTGCTTCGCGTGGGAGATGATGAGGTGACGTTTTCAATAAATCAATCCATGAAAAATTCTTTAGAAAATGATGACTCATGTTTCTTCCTTGATGTTTTAAATGAAGACGTCTCTCTTTCTCTTTCAAATGTTTCTTCCAATGATTTTTCTTCCTCTTTTTCTGATTTTTTTACAAATGTTTTTGAAGACACGGTTCTGTCCGCGCAAGCCAACTTTGCAAATGAACCGGTGTTTAGACAAAAAAATTATGAAAATATTGTCTTTTAAAATGAAAAGGTTTTAAAGAACTCTTACGATGAACCACCCAACTTAGAACTAAAACTCCTTCCCGAACATCTCAAATATGTCTTTCTTGAACAAAATTCTAAATTGCCCGTTATAATCTCGGCTTTGCTTTCTCAATCCGAAAACGATCAATTGATCGAACTACTACAAAAGCATCGCCGAGCTATAGCGTGGCAAATTTCTGATATTCCTGGCATAAGCCCCTCCTATTGCACCCACAAAATATTTTTTGAAAATAATTCTAAGGATGTAGTCCAACCTCAACGTCGTCTTAATCCTAATATGAAAGAGGTTGTGAAGGGCGAGGTTCTTAAGTTATTAGATGCGGGGATAATCTATCCTATTTCCGATAGTAAGTGGGTAAGTCTGGTTCAGGTTGTACCTAAGAAGGGTGGGATCACGGTAGTAACAAATGAAAATAATGATTTAATTCCAACTAGGACGGTAACGGGATGGAGGATGTGCATCGATTACCGTAAATTAAATGATGACACTCGTAAAGATCACTTCCCCCTTCCATTTATCGATCAAATTTTAGAACGCTTATCCGTGCATAGTTTTTATTGTTTTCTCGATGGTCTTTCGGGATACTTCCAAATCCCTATCGCACCCGAGGACCAAGAGAAGACAACATTCACTTGCCCTTTCGAAACATTTGCCTACCGTAGGATGCCTTTCGGGCTATGCAACGCACCAGCTACCTTTCAGCGGTGCATGCTGCCCATTTTCGATAAATATGTAGAAAACATTATGGAAGTGTTTATGGACGACTTCTCGGTTTTTGGTGACTCGTTTGAGTTATGTTTAAAGAATTTAGGAAAAGTTTTAAAACGTTGTGAATAAACAAATCTAGTTTTAAATTGGAAAAAGTGCCACTTTATGGTACGTGAAGGCTTAGTCCTTGGCCACAAAATTTCCGCTAAGGGAATTGAAGTGGACAAGGCAAAAATCGAAGTAATTGAAAAGTTACCACCGCCTACGAATATTAACGCGATAAGAAGTTTTTTAGGGCATGCGGGTTTTTATCGAAGATTTATTAAGGACTTTTCAAAAATTACTAAGCCTCTCACCCACCTTCTCGAGAAAGACGCTCCTTTTATTTTTGACGATTCTTGTTTAGCGGCGTTCGATTTAATTAAATCCAAACTTATAAATGCTCCGATTATGATCGCCCCAGTTTGGGATTTGCCTTTTGAAATTATGTGTGACGCAAGTGGTTTTGCGGTCGGTTCGGTACTAGGACAACGTATAGCTAAGAATTTCCACTCAATCTATTACGCTAGCAAAACGCTTAATTCAGCGCAAGAAAATTACACTAGAACTGAAAAGGAACTCTTAGCTATCATTTTTGCTTTTGATAAATTCTGACCCTATATCACTCTTTCTAAGGTTATCATTTTTACGGATCATTCCGCTTTGAAGTGCCTCCTTTCTAAACCGGATGTCAAAGCCGCGTCTTATTCGTTGGATCCTATTACTTCAAGAATTCGACTTGGAGATCCGGGATAAGAAAGGAGCGGAAACTTTAGCGGCTGATCATCTTTTACGTATAGAAAATCCTGAAATTGATATTTTTGATGAAAATTTACCTATTGATTCTTTTCCGGATGAAAAAATTTTAAACATTTCTTCTTCTACCCCATGGTTTGCCGATTTGGCCAATTATCTGGTGGCCCGCGTCCTCCCAAAAGAATACACCTCTCAACAAAAGAAGAAATTCTTTTCTGAGTTGAAGTATTATTTTTGGGAGGATCCGTTTCTATTTCGCATTTGTGCGGACCAGGTGGTAAGAAGATGTGTCTCCCGGGAAGAAGGTCAGCAAATTTTAAAACATGTTCATGAAGGTCCGACTGGCGGGCACTTTCAAGCAAACCGCACCGCACACAAAGTACTTAGTGTTGGCTTCTATTGGCCAAGCATATTTAAAGATGCACAAATTTTTGTGGGCCGGTGCGATCGGTGCCAGCGGACTGGGAACATCTCTAATAAAAATGAAATGGAGCAACATTATTTTCTCGAATGCGAAGTTTTTGATCTGTGGGGCATAGACTTTGTCGGCCCATTTCCCTCAAGTTTCGGAAATAAATACATTTTAGTCGTCCGTAGATTACGTCTCTAGGTGGGCGGAGGCCCAAACTTACCAAATAATGACGCTCGCGTAGTCATAAATTTCTTAAAGAAATTATTTTCTCGTTTTGGCTTTCCTAGCGCGATCATTACTGATAGGGGGAGTCACTTTTGTAACGCCCAACTAGCTAAGGTTTTAACTAAATATGGCGTTACGCATAAATTATCCACCCTTTATCACCCCCAAACTAATGGTCAGGTCGAGGTAGTCAATCGAGAACTAAAGAGAATTTTGGAAAAAATCGTTTCTACTTCTCGTAAAGATTGGTCCTTAAGATTAGACGATGCTCTTTGGGCCTATCGGACAGCGTACAAGACCGCCATCGGTTGTACTCCTTTCCGATTGGTCTATGGAAAATCGTGTCATCTTCCGGTAGAAGTAGAACACTACGCGTATTGGGCAATAAAATTTTCTAATTTCGATCCGAACTCAGTCGGCGAGCATAGGAAAAATCAATTGAATGAACTCGATGAATGGAGAGCGTACGCTTATGAAAATAACAAGCTGTATAAAGAACGCACGAAACTTTATCACGATAAGAACCTGCGCCACCCTAAAACGTTTAAACCAGACGATCAGGTTCTTCTTTTTAATTTGCGTTTACGTCTCTTCCCTGGAAAACTGAAATCTCGTTGGTCTTGACCTTTTACGGTCAAACAGGTTTTTCCTTATGGCACTGTGCTCCTCTCGCACCCGGATAAGGGTGATTTTAAAGTAAATGGTCCATCGCTTAAAGTTATATTTTTCAAATGATTATGTATCTCCTACTGCGGAACAACTTTTATTTCTATCGTAATGTTTTCTTTCATGCAACTTTCTTTTTTGTTGGACATTTCGTTTTATTCTAAGACTTTTATTAATATTTTTCGAACTTTAAATTATTGTAATAAAGAACAATCTTGGCACCTGCCCACGGACTCTATTTTTTTCTACTTTTATTTTGCTCTTCCTTCCGGAGGCCAACCAAGCAAGTTCGTGACCGCCGCTCCAACGTTGTTGATATAAAGATGGATCAAGTCAAACCTGCTGGCGATCAGGTGCACTAAAAGGCAAGCATGGGGGAGCGACATCCGCCTTCATCTCACGAACCCGAGGAAGTCCTGTTTTTTTTTATTTTCATTTACTTTCTGCATTTTTCTCTCCTTCTCAGTCTCCTTCTCGTTTTTCTTTTTGTTTATTTCATTGAGGATAATGAATGATCTACGCTTTGAGGAGGGTTTAGTTAGTTTCTCTTTTTCCTTTTTCATTCAAAAAAAAATTTAGCATAGTTTTGTTAAGCTTCTTAGTATTGCTTTTATTTTAGCCTTTTCAAAAATCAAAAAAAAGAAAAAAAAATCTATAAAAAAAAAGAAAAATCCAAAACAATTGCTAAAATCTATTCGAAAAACAAAATTTAAAATTATTTCTATCTTTATTTTTATATTTCTTCTAGTGATGTGTAGGCTCGTGCGGTTCCTTAGTTCTATTTAGATTTCTTTGAAACAGTTTTCTAAATTTATCAGTTTAACATAGCTTAGTTTTACTAGTTTCTTTTTCTTAAATATAGGCATCCGATTTCTACGTTATAAGTTAGCAATTTGTAGTTATGTCTTTTTATTCGGTTAGTTGCTTACGAATGATTGCTATGTAATGTTATCTCTTTTTCATTTGTGGGGTAGTCTTTCTTGGTGTCTAGAACTTGTCCCTAGCTACTCTCGAAACATGTGCGTCGTTTTTACGTACTTTAGAAATGATTTAGGCCACCCTTTGACTCCTTTGAGCTTTTCTTGCCCACCAACAAATTTACCATTGCAAAACAATTTTTGGGCCTTTTTCCATATTTCTTTTTTTTAGCTCCACCTTTCATTTCATCATTTCACTAAAGCCAAAATGTTTTTCCTATTTCAGACTAAACTTTGAGCTTAAATATCATTTTTGTGAAGGGTTATATCTTTGAAATAAAAAGGAGTGTTTAAAGCTTATATTTGGAGCTTTCCTTAAAAAGTTATTAAAGAAGAAAAAATTATTATTATCAAAAAAAAATGTGAAATCAATCAAAAAGAAAAAAAATGAAGTTTATTTTTGGCCAATTTATGAAAAGAAAAAAAGTTCATGGCCTTTGTTTGTTAGTTTGAATTGAAAAATGATGTACTTGTCATTTCTCATTTCTCTTCATGTTTTTATTTGAGCTCAACCTTGGTTTAGTGTTTAAGCCCTCATGTTTATCCTTGTTTTCATTTCCTAATCATTTACCTAAGCCAAGTTTTAACGCCTATAGAAGTCCTATTAATCTTTAGAATGTAAATTCGCGTAGTGGAGAGAGTGTGAACGGACAAGCCTATGGCCACCATCATTGATGGATTTCTTTGGAGGTTATCTTGAGGTGATTTAGGGTTAATTGTTATTTTAGCAACCTAGTAGTTCGTTAATGCGCCGTTTATTTAGAACTTCTATTTTTGCTTTTCTTATTTTCATTAATTTTGGATGCCTTGTTTTAGGAATTTTGAAATTTGTAATTCTTCTTTATGTTCTAATGATATTTTTAGGTCTCCACTTTCAAGTTTTCTATTATGCACTTCTCACCCCACTAGTTGTTAGCATAGGAATTAGGATAGTTTAATTTTTCATGTTTTGTTTTTCTTAATTATACAACCTAAATCTTATTTGTTTTCTTTCCCTAGTTCTTTAAGTTTTATTTGCTTGAGGGCAAGCAAATACTCTAGCATGGGGGAATTTGATGACTACTTTTAGTCATCATTTTTGGTAAGTTTATAAACCTAAATTCCTAAGTTTAGTTATAATTTTGTTTATTTTATGTCTGTTTTGTTTTATTTCTCATATGTTATGATAATTTCTAAATTTATTATGTGTTTTATATTTTATGTTGTGTTATGTTTAGTTTAGTTTTAATGTTTAATATGTTTGTTGATATATTTAGTCTTATTAATATATATATTATATTATGTGATGTTTAGTTTTATTTGTTATAATTATTATGTTCATGAATAATATTTTGTTTCTAATGTTTATTTTGTGTTATTATTTGTAGGTTCATGCAGCCCACTAGTGCATGGCCGGCCTCCTCCCCACTTCAAGATGCAGCCATTCTTCATTGGTGCAGCCCGGCCCCTCCTTCATTGATCCAAACTGGCCCTCCATGATGCAGCCCTTGATGTGTTGGTGCAGCCCCTACCCGAGCTCAAGTCCAACATGCATGCAACCCACTTCAAGCAAGCAGCCCGGCCCTCTCCTTGGTGCAGCCCGGCACCCATCTACTTCAATAATGCAGCCCACTTCAAAGATGCAAGCAGCCCGAGCTCCTCTTCAAGCCCAAAACTGAGCCCATGCATCCAACCACCTTTGCATGGCTCCCCATTTAATGCATGATCGGTTCCCTCCCCTTTTTCATCAATTTATTTCCATATTTCTCTCCCCATTCATGCATGGTCGGCCACCTCATGCCCTCTCTCTCTCCCCTCCTCATTAATTTCCACATGCATGAGTCCCCCACTTCCCATGGCCGGCCACACTCTTTCCTCCTCTTTTATTTCTTTTTTTATTCTACATTCATCTCCTCTCTCTCTCTCTCATTAATTTCTCCATGCATGCACCTTGCCACCATGCATTGAACTCCACCTCTTTCTTCCCCCTCATTAAATGAAATGCATTCCCCCTCTCCCTACACATGGTCGGCCACCCCCTTGCCATTTTCAATTTATTCCCATCTAGAATCTTCCCTCCTCATCTATAAAAGGCACCATGGTCTCATATTTTAGAGGTTGGATTGGAAAGAGAGCAAGTGAGATAGCTAGTTCAAGTGCAAGTTTTTTTTCCTTGTTGCTAAGTAGATTTATTTTTTCTTGTTATTGTAATTTCTTTTATTAGCATAATCGTGTCTCTTTCATTATTCTTGTACACTTTTTTATATCTCAGTGAAAATGAATTTCTTTTATCTTTTCCTGCTTTCTTTCTTAACCATGCGTAGCTAATCTTCTTTTAGCATTTGATCATGAGGATCCATGATTTGAGATAGGAATTCTTTTTACTTCGTAATTTTATTTTTGCTAACTTTTGCGCGATCCCTCTTTGATTTATTTCGAGCCGACTCCGTATTTCCGGTATACGGTAGTAGGCCTTTGATCTCATTTCATAGTAGTCGAGAGACTCGTTGATTTGAAAGATCACTCAAAAAAGGAAGGAGTTGCACGCAATCCTAGAGATAGGACGACGTAAATCCTCCGGATTGGAGTCAAATCCAATAGTGCGGATTGCCTTGATAATGCAACTTTAGGCCTCTTTGATCTGTAAAGAGATTTCGATCAAAGTGTCTATAAGTTAGGAGACTTAATGCTCTAGCGATATTTTGTCTTATTTTTGGATCCGTCACGGTCGAGTTAAGTCGCAATTATAAAATTATATTTTTATTTCTCCTATCTCTTTTCATGGTGAATCATCGATCAAGTGCTATCTTTTAATCCATAGTTTTGTTTTAAATTTTGTTTCAGTTTAATTTAAAAAAAATTCACAACACCCACTTTCTTTCGGTAGGATAATAGTTCAAGCGTGAGTAGCAGTACTTGACAACCCCGTGTTTAAATACAACCTTGATACTACAATTCAATAGGAACACTTGCCTATTCGGGTTTTAGCCCATCAGGAATCCACTACAGGTTTTGATCATGTGACTGCCACCAATGAGCTTTTGATCAGGTGCTCAAAAACCAATCCTCAAGTCTTTAGATCAGGAGACTTGCAACCAAGGGGGTTAACTTTTGAAAGGAGTTATAACCCGTTATACAGTGGGGGATGAGAGATGATTTTGTCTTCTCTTTCTCAATGTAGAACTGAGAAGACTTAAGTGGATATGATGTTAGCAAAAGGCTCCCCCTGAAATGTTGAATGGTTCAGGAAGATGGAGCTTTGCTTCAGGGTGAGTAGGCCTTCAGCTTGATGATGTTTCCAGCAAGCTTCTTAGACTGATATTGATTGTGTGTCTCTTGAGAAGCCTGGAGCAGATGAAGAACTCTGTGTGTCTTCATTGATGCAGAGTTTCTCCTTTTCTGTAATATGGAAAGCCTTCACTGTGTGTCTATTCTCTATCTATTCTCTAGTAATCTGTGTTTCTTGTTATTCTCCTCTCTGTCGAAATCAAGCATTTGAATTCATTTATCTTGAAGACGGCTGAATCATTCCCGAGAATGGTAATTGTTTTGGGAATCAATTAGCATTAAATTCTGATTTAATACATAATTAATGCAACCTCCAAATGGCTATATTCATAAGAATATATAGCATTAATTTTGATAGCTGTAATCGCCTTTAATTAAGCCTTAATTAATTCTGCCAGCTGTAAATAAATAAGCCTGAAATATTTGTACTGAATTCGTCGAGCTGAGTCAACAGTTCTTTTTTAGCTTCTGGTGTCGATACAGCTTTTGTGTAATGTGTAGACACAAGTCCTGTGTGTCGATACAATGGCTTCTGGTTTTGACACAGTTGATGTCGACAGATGTTCTATGTGTCGACACAAGTCTTTTGTGTATCGACACAATCTTGCTTCTAGTGTTGACATAGTTGGTGTCGATAGATGTTCTGTGTGTAGACACAAGTCTTCTGTGTGTCGACACAATCTTGCTTCTGGTGTCGATACAGTTGGTGTCAACAGATGTTCTGTTGTGTCGACACAAGTCTTCTGTGGAATGTGTCGACACAAGACCTGTGTGTCGACACAGCCTTTCCCAAGTGTCGACACAATTTGGCTGTTGGTGTCAACACAGCCTTTCCCAAGTGTCGACACAATTTCTTGAGTCTCTGGCAGTCAGTTGAAGGTTGGTCCATGTGATGTTGATTCTAAGGACTTGGCCTAGACTCTAGGACACAACCATGACCCTTCTATATATGATGGGTCATTCTAAGAAAACCTAATAGTGATCCTTGCCCAAATCATAACTGGGGTTCCAACACTTAGTTATTTTGGTTATTTCATATCATGCCACAGAACAAAGATTATGTAAGCACCAGACCTCCAGTTTACAATCTGAACAAGTTTGTTATCTAGAAGGCAAGAATTAAGTTATATATGAACTCTATTGATGAAAATATGTTTAATTCTATTTTGACAGGACCACCAATTCCAGAGGCTACATGTAACACCCCAAATCCCAAGTTTTGGTTCAGGTTGGGCAATACGGCCTGGGACACGGGCGTGTCCCACGCCGTATCCTGCTCTGTGTAGTTGATCAGTCTGTCGAGTGCTCGACTAAATGCACTTGACGAGTTCTCGAGAGGGAACACGCCCTGCGACATGGGCGTGTCCGAGGGCGTGTCCTCCTCTAGTTCGTCGACCTCCACTCGAGAAAATGTGCTTGACGATCCACGTATGGGGAACACGGTCTGTGATACGGGCGTGTCACATGTGACACGGGCATGTAACATGGTCTTGTCCTTCTCTGGAATTGGCTAAGGCAGTGAGGCCTAGTAAACACGGGCAGGACACGAGTCTGTTTATGGGCACACGGCCTGTGACACGGGCGTGTCACTAGGCTGTGTCCTGTTCGGGTTAAATCGGGTGTGTGTCGTCTGAGTTACACAGCCACAGACACGGGCGTGTCTGAAGGCCTGTTAGGGCACACGGCCTGTGATACGGGCATGTTACATGGCTGTGTCCTGCTCAGGGTAAGTCGGTTGTGAGCCGCTTAAGGTGCACAGCCTGTGACACGGGCGTATCACAGGCCGTGTTAGCCCAAAAATAGACCTTTGTGGAAAATTTGTGGTCGTCCATTTCCTTCACCTGGGATCTGATGGCCCAGGATTCTCCCTGCTTGTTCATAATCAGGGATTGAGAAGAGAATCATCATTTTGACTTGGGCCATTCTCTTTCTAAAGAGCTAGAGAGAAGGGGGAGGAAGGAGGAGGAGGAGAAATGGATCCGACCACCGGTGGAGCTGCCGAGTTCCAAACCGAGATCCGAGGACAGATTTGTGGAGGCAAGGTCGCTGCGGCACTTTCGAACTGGCTAGAATTCCATGGCTCCAAAGAGGTCGTCAAGAGTAATGATCTTCCTTCTTGGAAATGTGAAGTCCTTCTTTTGGCATGTGCATGGATTTACCCCACCAGAGGGTGGATTGTGAAGGGATTTCCTTGGGTTGATTCTTAGAATCCCCAATAGTCTTGCATATAGATCTGGAACTGTGTAGTACGGAATAGGCATAATGTGTGAAGCTCATCTGGACAGGTTGGTCTAGATTGGTGATGTTTCATTTGCACACCGGAGAAGACTTTGTAGATAAACATGTAGTTTGTGGAGTCGATGGTTTGGACCTGTGAAGGGCAGTAGTAGGAAGTACTGGAGTGGTAGTCCAGAAAAATACCCTTGTGATGCTTGTGTTGTGTGCTATGGCAAGACTAGTTTTCTGGTACTGTAGGATACTGCAGGGTTTGGGTGGAGTTGGGTGCAGAAGTGATTTCTGCAGAACCCGCTAAGCGATCGTGAAGGACGCTAGCATGAACTCCCCGTATTGATTGTGAAGCCAGTCCGTGGTGGACATTGTGGCTATTGTGAAGCCAGTCCTTGATGGACATTGTGCCTATTATGATGTTAGTCCTGGATGGACAGTATGGCCATTGTGAAGCCAGTCCTTGATGGACATTTTGGCTATTGTGACGCCAGTCCTAGATGGACAGTGTGGCTATTATGAAGCCAGTCCTTGGTGGACAGTATGGCTATTGTGAGCTTGATAAGCTCTTGGAAAGGCCTCGTGCCGAACAGGCAAGGTGAAACAGACCCGTGCCTTATATTTGGACTCGAGTACGTTGGTATTCGATGATGGCAAGGCGACTTGAGCAATGGTGGGTGGCTGATCCGTACCTGCGTTATGTTCGTCTGACTTGAAGACCTGAAAGTGCGGCCAGTTGGAGCGCATAATGAGAGTCTTATGCCTGCGCGTCAGAAAGACTAAATGCTCAATTTTACCGTCGGGTTTCGGACCTGGAACGGTGGTGGGACCCTAGTTCGCTGGTACACCAAGAATGAGCCAAGAGTGCACGGATCGTCGGGTCCGTGGCTGACGGTTGTGATGGATTGTTTGTGCGTGAGAGCACAATGTGTAAAATATATCTGCCTATGAATTGCTATGCCTGCAGGGAAGGAATACCACTGCCCCGTGAAAGGGGTAGGGTTGTTATAAATTGGTCAGCGTAATGCTGATCGTTGCCTTGTTTTCCACCGTTTGGTGGGCTGTCCTTGTGCAGGTGTTGGAGAGCCGAGCGGGACACATAATGGATGAAGTCCCTGCTGCTACTGTTGCTGCTGCTGCTAGCCCTTGAAGGATAAGCAAAGAATATTGTGTTTTGTTCATGTGTGGCCGGCCTGCGCGCCGATGTTTGGAATCCACACTTGTATAGAGTAACTGTAAGGCCATAAGGCCAAACGATGTTGTATTTGTGTACATTCCTTATGGAGTTGATATATAAATGTGGTTGTTTATATATGTAGTGGACATTCATGGTTGGGGTTCAATATTATTGTTAAACTCTTCTGCTAGAATGCTCTGCGTTAGGGTGTGAATGTGTATTGGTGTTAACTTGTAGCTTCCGCGCCTGTTTTGTGGCATTTGGTGTGGAGCCCCGGTCAGACCTTCTATTATATGTTATATGAACGGATGGAGTCGTTACATTTTGGTATCAGCCTATCTCAGTCTTTCCCTTTCAAATTCATGGTCGAATTCTTTTGTGGGGTGGCGAGCACGTGTAAGTGCGAACCTCGTTAACACTAATGAACTCTTGAATGTCCACTTAGGAATGCAAATACACTTGTTTGAGGAACCTGCGTGCTCCTATATTGTTATTATTGCTTTTGTGTGGTCGCTAATTTGTGTCTTGTTCACCTATAGGTGACTCGTAGTGGTACTAGGCAGTCGGAGCCCCAGCATTCTAATGAGATTACAGCACCAGCTGAGGTGCCTACACCTCCCCCTTCTGCGGAAACTGTTTGCTTAGTTGCTGAGGCGATGTTTGCAATGTTTCAAGTACGGCCTGGTGGGCAAACGTAGCTGGCAGTGGTGTTAAAATAGGTTGGGGCAAGGCCAGAACCTGTTGCGGCTGCTGATGCACGAGCAACTGAACGACAGTTGAAGCAGTTCATGAGCTTCAATCCCCTTATGTTTACGGGTGTGGGATCTCCTACGCAGGCGGAGGATTGGTTGTCGCGCATCAAGCGTATATTGACGGCGATCAGGATAGAGGAAGATCAGAAGGTCACCTTGGTCACCTTCTTATTGGAAGGAGAGGCTCGGCTATGGTGGGACGAGATTGAGTTACACCACTTAGCGTGCAGGCAATTAACACAAGTTTCGATCGAGGAGTTCTCGCGACTATTCCAGGCAAAGCACCTACCAGCAGTACAACGCATTGCCATGGAAAACGAGTTCCAACGGATAACGCAAGGAGAAAGTAGTGTTGAGACTTACCTGCATGAGTTCACAAGATTGGGTCGTTATGCGGGCTCCATCTTTGTCGATGAGCAACAGAAAACCAATAGGTTCTACAAAGGATTGCGGGATGAGTTGCGATTCCTGCTCTCGAGTTCGGTGAACCAAGGGTTCCGACGTTGGTCGATACTGCGTCTGCGCTGGAGAAAGATATGAAGCGGGTGCAAGGCAAAAGGTCCTTGGCTGTGACAAAGCCAGAGTTTAAAGCGCCCCAACCTGGAAAATCGTACTATCAAAAGAAATGGGGCAAGAGGTCCAAGCCTTCTGGACAAGCTCCTTCAACAGTTCTATCGGGGGCCACTTCGAGGCCAGAGACTCATACTTGCTTTACTTGTGGAAGAGTGGGGCATATAGCCCATGATTGTCGGACTGCTCCACCAAAGGGTGAAAAGAAGACGGGAGCATCTTATGCTGAGAAGGGAAAGGTAGTGGTGGAGTCCTCTGCATCCCAGGCGCAGCCCCGAGTCTATAACGTTGGCTAGCAGGAGGCCATAAATCAAAGTGACGTCGTCACAGGTACAAGTTAAGTTATTGATTGCTTTTCTTATTGCATGTTTCGTATGTGGCTTGGGTGTGATGTGGTTTCCACAGGCTTTATTTTGATTTGGAACACGCTGGCGAGAGCACTATTTAATATGGGTGCTTCGCATTCATTTCTGTCGAAGGACTTTGTCGCTCGAATTGGAGTACCTAGTCATGTGAAGACAGAAAGCGTAAAGGTGTTATTACCGAATGGTTGTTTGATACCTGCAGATAGGGCTTGTGATGTGGAAGTTCAAATTGGAAGTCAGGATTTTTGTTTGAATGCATTGTGCTTCCGATATCGGAATTTGATGCGATCTTTGGTATGGACTGGCTCGTGGAGCTACGTGCCTTGATTGACTGCAAATCAAAAGAGATCACATTGGGCCAAAACACCGAGCTTGAGACTAAGTTCACTGGTATGCGAGGAGTGAGCGGGACCTTGATGTCTGCACTCCAAGTCGTCAATACTGTTCGGAAGGGCGCGGATTATTCTTCACCCTGATTCAGGCTGTTGCGCTAAAGGCCAATGTGAGTGATGTTTCGATTGTATCGGAGTTTGCGGATGTGTTTCCTAAGGATCTTCCTGGGCTACCACCCCAGCGGAAGATCGACTTCACGATTGAGTTGGTGTCAGGTGCGAAACTTGTGGCCCGCTCGCCATATCGTGTCCGCGCCAAAGGAAATGGTTGAATTGAAAGTCCAATTGCAAGAGTTGGTGGAGCAGGGGTATATACGCCTAAGTATGTCACCTTGAAGCGCACCTATTCTGTTTGTGAAAAAGAAGGACGGTGGTTTGTGGTTATGTATTGACTACCGGGAATTGAATAAGCTGACATAGAAGAACAAGTATCTGATTCCACGGATAGATGAATTGTTCGATCAGCTAGTGGGATCAACTGTATATTCCAAATTGGATTTGAAATCTGGATATTACCAGTTGAGGATTCAGGAAGATGACATTCCCAAGACCGTATTTGGAACACGCTACGGTCATTTTAAGATCACGGTAATGTCGTTTGAGTTATGTAATGCGCCATCGGTGTTCATGGATCTAATGCACCGAACATTCTGAGAGTACTTGGACCTGTTTGTGATTGTATTCATTGATGATATTTTGATGTACTCTTAATTGGAAGCTGATCATGCAAACTACTTGCGGTTGGTGTTGCATACCTTGTGGAGGAATAAGCTCTATGCCAAGTTCTCAAAGTGTGAGCTTTGGCTATCGTCAGTGGCTTTTCTTGGCCATGTGTTATGTGGATAGGGCATAGCAGTAGATCCGTCAAAGATAAGATCCATACCGGAGTCGTCGGTGTTGTATTCGGTGGCCGAAGTCAGGAGCTTCCTTGGACTGGCAGGCTACTATAGACGTTTTGTAGAAAACTTCTCACGGATCGCTTTGCCTATGACCATACTGACGAGGAAGGATCAGAAGTTCGTTTGGATGCCGGAGTGCGCGCAAGCTTTTGAAGAGCTAAAGAGTCATTTGACCACGGCGCCTGTGTTGACATCGCCATGTGGTACAGATGGTTATGAGATCTATAGTGATGCTTCAGGGAGTGGCTTAGGTTGCATTCTTCTGCAGCTTGGAAAGGTGATTGCTTACGGATCATGCCAGTTGAAAGTGCATGAGCGAAATTATCCTGTCCAGGACTTGGAGTTGGTAGCGGTGATCTTTGCACTTAAGTTATGGCAGCATTATCTTTATGGCATAAAAGTGGATATCTTTACGGACCATAAGAGCCTAAAGTACATGTTGGATCAGAAGGATCTGAATATGCGACAATGAAGGTGGATGGAGTTCCTTGGGGACTACACCTTTGATATTCATTATACTCCCGAGAAGGGAAATGTGGTCGCTGATGCCTTGAGTCGTAAGACTCCGTCAAGGGCAAATTGGTTGCAGATGCATGATGAGCGTCTGATCCAGGAGTTAGAAGCGTTAGAGATTTCTTGTGTTGACAAGAATTCCACAGCCGATGCATGTTTATACTAGACGCAGGTACAATATGACCTTGCGGACAGGATTCGACGAGCAACGGAGCTGGATGAAAGTCTCCAATGCTAGGCAAAGGATGGGCTAGATGGCCAATTCTCCTGGGATGACAGCCTTTTGCGAAAAGAGGGTCATTTGTGCGTCCCGAGTATGGGTAAGTTAAGAGAAGAATTGATGTATGAAGCGTATTTTACAAAATACTCAGCTCACCCTGGGAGCACAAAAATGTTCAAAGATATGAAAAAGTTGTTCTGGTGGTCAGGACTAAAGAAATACATAGCTTACTATGTGGCTAAATGTCAAACTTGTGCTTTGGTGAAAGCGGAATACCAGAAGCCAGGAGGTTTCTTGAAGTCGTTACCGATTCTGGAATGAAAGTTTGGTGATATTTCGATGGATATCGTGCACGGGTTGCTGAGATCTCAACGCGGGAATGATTCAATCTGGGTGATTGTAGACCGGTTGATGAAAGTGGCTCACTTCCTTCCGAACAAGCGGGACGATTCAGTGGAAAGTTTGGTAAAGCTCTATGTGGAGTAGATCGTACGACTGCACGGTGTTCCTCGTAGTATCGTGAGTGATCGTGATGGGCGATTCGCATCGAATGATTGGAGGCTAATCTATCAATTGTTTGGAACAAAGTTAACGTTCAGTACGGCCTTTCATCCCCAAACAGATGGCCAGACGGAGAGGACCAACAAAACAATGGAGGATATGCTATGAATGTGCGCCCTGGATTTTGGTAAGAGATGGTAAGACCATCTCTATATGGTGGAGTTTGCCTACAACAATAGCTACCAAGAGAGCATCGGTATAGCACCGTTTGAAGCTCTGTATAGTTGAAAATATCGTACACTATTAGCTTGGGCAGAAGCAGGCAAATCCAAACTCTATAAGCGTAAAGAAGTAGATGAAGCTAACTCGATGATACGCTCTATTCGGGAGAGGCTACTGATAGCCCAGGATCGACAAGCAAAGTACTACAATGCCAAGAACTGGAACGTGGAGTTCGCGGTGGGCGATTGGGTATATCTGAAGATCAAACCCTTCAAAGGCGTGTCCAGGATTCGGGGTCTGAAAAAGTTGAGTCTGAGATATCTTGGTCCTTTTGAAGTGGTGGAGCGAGTTGGGGAAGCTGCCTTATCGGCTAGCTCTTTCGACAGAATTGAGTGGATTGTATGATGTGTTTCACATATCTGTGCTTCGGAAAGCCATCAAAGATCCAACTCAAGTGATTGAGAACGATCGTGTACCGGTTGAGTATGGGCTAATGACGAAGGTTAGGCCCATTCGGATCGAGGATAGAGCCGATAAGCAGTTGCGGAATAAGACAATCGGGATGGTCAAAGTACGGTGGGACAATTGTGGCCGTGAGGAGCTAACATGGGAGCGAGAGCAGACCATGCGAGCTGAATTTCCCGAGCTATTTGTTTAAACTGTTATACAGTGCACCTCTTATTGTAACATACATTTTGGAGTTATAACATCTTGTTTTTTTGCCTTACTATGTGCAAAATTCGGGACGAAATTTATTGTAAGGAGGGGAGGGTTGAACACCCCAAATCCCAAGTTTGGGTTCAGGTTGGGCAACACAGCCTGGGACACGGGCGTGTCCCAAGCCGTGTCCTGCTATATGTAGTTGAGCAGCCTGTCGAGTGCTCGACGAAATGCACTTGACGAGTTCTCGAGAGGGAACACGCCCTGCAACACGGGCATGACCGAGGGTGTGTCCTCCTCTGGTTCGTCGACCTCCACTCGAGTAAATGTGCTCGACGATCCTCGAGTGGGGAACACGGCCTGTGAAACGGGCATGTCACATGTGATACAGGCATTTCACATGGCAGTGTCCTTCTCTAGAATTGGCCAAGGGAGTGAGGCCTTGTAAACACGGGCAGGACACGGGTGTGTCTATGGGCACACGGCCTGTGACAAGGGCGTGTCACCAGGCCGTGTCCCGTTCGGGTTAAATCGGGTGTGTGCCTCCTGAGGTACACAGCCGCACATACGGGAATGTCTGAAGGCGTGTCAGGGCACACGACCTGTGACACGGGCGTGTCACATGGCCGTGTCCTGCTCTGCGTAAGTCGGTTATGTGCCGCTTAAGGTACACGGCATGTGATGCGGGCGTGTCACAGGCCGTGTCGACCCAAAAATAGACCTTTGTGGAAAATTTGTGGCCGTCCATTTCCTTCACCTGGGATCTGATGGCCCAGGATTCTCCCTGCTGGTTCATAGTCAAGGATTGAGAAGAGAATCCTCATTTTGACTTGGGCCATTCTCTTTCTAAAGTGCTAGAGAGAAGGGAGAGGAAGGAGGAGGAGGAGAAAGGGATCTGGCCACCAGTGGAGCTGCCAAGTTCCGAAGCGAGATTTGAGGCCAGATTTGTAGATGCGAGGCCACTGCGGCGCTTTCCAACCGGCTAGAATTCCATGGCTCCAAAGAGGTCGTCAAGGGTAACGATCTTCATTCTTGGACATGTGAAGTCCTTCTTTTGGCATGTGCATGGATTTCCCCCACCAGAGTGTGGATTGCGAAGGGATTTCCTTGGGTTGATTCTTGGAATCTCAAATAGTCTTGCATATAGATCCGGAACTGTGTAGTACGAAATAGGCATGCTGTGTGAAGCCCATCTGGACAGGTTGGTCTGGATTGGTGATGTTTCATTTGAACACCGGAGAAGACTACGCTGATAAATGTGTAGTTTATGGAGTCGATGGGTTGGACCTGTGAAGGGCAGTAGTAGGAAGTACTGGAGTGGTAGTCCAGGAAAATACCCTTGTGATGCTTATGTTGTGTGCTATGGCAAGACCAGTTTTCTGGTACTACAGGATGCTGCAGGGTTTGGGCGGAGTTGGGTGCAGAAGTGAGTTCTACAGAACCTGCTAAGCGATCGTGAAGGACGCTAGCATGAACTCCCCTTGTTGATTGTGAAGCCAGTCTGTGGTGGACATTATGGCTATTGTGAAGCCAGTCCTTGATGGACATTGTGCTTATTGTGATGCCAGTCCTGGATGGACAATGTGGCTATTATGAAGCCAGTCCTTGATGTACATTGTGGATATTATGATGCCAGTCTTGGATGGACAGTGTGGTTATTATGAAGCCATTCCTTGGTGGACACTATGGCTATTGTTAGCTTGATAAGCTCTTGGAAAGGCCTCGTGTCGAACAGGAAAGGTGAAACTGACCTGCGCTTTATATTTGGCCTCGAGTACCTTGGTATTCGGTGATGGCAAGACGACTTGAGCAATGGGGGGTGGCTGATCCGTACATGTGTTATGTCTGTCCGACTTGAAGACCTGAAAGTGCGGTCAGTTGGAGCGCATAATGAGAGTCTTAGGCATGTATGCCAGAAAACTAAATACACAATTTTACCATCAGGTTTTGGACCTGGAACGGTGGTGGGACCCTGGTTCGCCGGTACACCAAGAATGTGCCCTGAGTGTACTGATCGTTGGGCCGCGTGGCTGACGGTTGTGATGGATTGTTTGTACGTAAGAGCACAATGTGTGATATATATCTGCCTATGAATTGATATGCCTGCAGGGAAGGAATACCACTGCCCCGGGAAAGGGGTAGGGTCGTTATAAATTGGTCAGCTGAATGCTAACCGTTGCCTTGTTTGTTACCGTTTGGTGGGCTATCCTTGTGCAGGTGTTGGAGAGCCGAGCTGGACACATAAGGGTTGAAGTCCCTGCTACTGCTGCTTGTTGCTAGCCCTTGAAGTCTAAGCAAAGAAAATTGTATTTTGTTCATGTGTGGCCAGCTTGCGCGCCAATGTTTGGAATCCACACTTGTATAGAGCAACTGTAAGGCCATAAGGCCAAACGATGTTATATTTGTGTACATTCCTTCGGGAGTTGATATATAAATGTGGTTGTTTATATATGTAGTGGACATTCATGGTTAGGGTTCAATATTATTGTTAAACTCTTCCGCTAGAATGCTCTGAGTTAGGGTGCGAATGTGTATTGGTATTAACCTGTAGCTTCCCCGCCTGTTTTGTGGCATATGGTGTGGGGCCCCGGCCGGACCTTCTATTATATATTATATGAACGGATGGAGTCGTTACACTATATCTACTTCAACTTCCAGCACTCATGCTATTCCACCACCTGAGTGGACAGATGCATAAAAAAGGCAAAGATAGCTGATGCCAAGGCCATGAACATTCTGGCTCAGACAATGTCAGATGACATTTTCCAGAAAGTGGCAGAGTGCACCTTAGCTAAGGCTATCTAGGATTATTTAAACTAGATGGTTGCTGGATCTACAGATGAGAGGAAAGACAAGATCAAATTTCATCTTTCAATATGAGAACTTCAAGAAAGAAGAATCAGAGTCAGTGAGTGACATGTACAATAGACTCAGCTCAATCATCAATGAGCTGAAAACCCTGGATAAGGACATAACACTCACTGAGGTCAATGATAAAATCCTTATGTGCTTTCCCAGCTCATGGGATTCCATAATCTGGCCAATCAAGAAGGCCAGAAGTATGAATGAGATCTCCACTGAATCTCTACTAGGAAAGCTCAAGTCCTATGAATAGTTAATGAAGACTAGAGAAGCTGCTGAGCAGAAGACTCCCTCATCACCTAGAAAGGAGCAAAATATAGCATTCAAAGCTTTAGAAGAAATAGAAGCTCCATCAGCTAGTGAAGAACTTTTGAGTCTCTTAGCTAGGAGATTTTACAAGATGGCTAAGAAGGATTTCAGAAGGAAGTCATCTAGACAAGATGACAAGCGAAGGTATGACAAAACCCCAACAAAATAAATTGTCTGCTTTGGTTGCAGTAAGCCAGGACACTTCATATCAGAGTGTATAGAGAACTAAAAGAAGGAGAGAAGAAGAGAAAAGGAGCCAAGAAGCAGTACTACAGCAAGCCCTCCTCTAGCAAGCATAAAAGAAAGGAGAAAGGCTTTGTGGCCGAAACCTGTAGTGAAACTGAAGATGAATCCTCATCTTCCTGCTCCAGTGAAGATGGCGATGAGTCTAAAGCAAAGGAGATTTGCTTGATGGCTATTGATGTATCAAGCAGCCTATCAGAAGCTGAGCAGTCAGACAATGAAGAATCATCTGAATCTGAGGCAGATCAGGTACTGTCCTCTTTTGATTTCAATTCAGATAGTTTTAGAACTGAATTTAAATCATTATGTATTGATCTAATAAAATATGAGAAAGAAATTAAAACACTTAGAGAAAAACTGACTGATCAAGGTAATTTCATTTCTGAAAACATTAAACTGAAAGTGAATTAACTTTAGCAAATAAACAAATCATCTCTTTAAGAACTGAATTGGCTGAGGCAAGGCAACTTGAAGAATCCCTAAATGGGAGAAGCATCAATTTGATGGACATCACAAGCACAGTGAATGTCAGATTTAATGTCAAGCTAGGGCTTAGGTGCTTCATCAAGCCAACCCCCATTAATTCAGAAAAACATACTAACAACTCCAATTAAATTCATTTCTGAAAAAGGAAAAGAGAAAGTAGATGATATTAAGCTAATAGAATTTAAACAAAAAAATAAGAAAAAGAGAAAGAACAAGAAGAAGTATAACTATAACAATGTTCAGTAGATTTCATCAAACTCCGATCGACGAAATGTGTACAGTTTGTCGAACTCAAGTCAAAGAACTCTGAACGCAAACTTTTATTATAATTATTCGTTGAAATACGATCGACGAAACCAATATGGTTCGTCGAATGGAGATCGACGTTATTGGGGCACAGAGAATGATTACTTCCATTCTCTGAGCGGAGTTCAACGAACTCATCCCAATTCGTCGACCTCAGCTCGACGAACTTACCAGAATTCGTCGACCCCAGTTCAAAATAACAGAAATCTTAATTCCTACAGATCATTTAATCAACCAAGAGAATATGTTAATCTATTAACCCAGTGGATAATTCCACCAAGAAGATACCATCCCCTAGGTTATAAAAATCAACCTGAATACTCTTATATCTCTAGTTTTAATTATGTAAATAAATAAGTACCCAAGATAACCTGGGTTAAGAATAGCTAATATTTTTCATTGCAGGTGAAAGACTACCCCACCATAGAGCAATAGTGGTATCTGGATAGTGGTTGTTCAAAGCATATGACTGGCAGCAAGGAAAACCTAATCAACTATAAGTCCAAGCTAGGTCCAAAAGTAATATTTGGTGACTCCAACTATGACCAAACTGAAGGCTATGGAAAGGTTAAAATTAGAGCAGTCACTTTTAGGAAGGTAGCATATGTAAGTGGACTGAAACACAACCTGATATCCATAAGTCAATTATGTGATGAAAGGTTTCAGATATCATTTAATAAAATCTCATGTATTATTACCTCAGTAGATAACCAAGTTGTATTAACAGGAACTAGAGTAGGAAACATCTATATAGTTAACTTTAAATCTGCTAAAACTGAAATATGTCTATTTAATCAAACATGCAATAATAATGAGCTTTGGCATAGGAGATTAGGACATGTCAACTTGAAAAACATTGCTAAACTCTTTAGGGACAACTTTGTTAGAGGATTGCCCTCTTGCCCCTACAAGAAGGAAAGCCTTTGCAGGGCTTGTCAATTAGGCAAACAAACTAAAAATAGCTTTAAGTCACTTAATAAGAGTGATTCATCAAGGATTCTATATTTGCTCCATATGGATCTCTTTGGACCCATTGTTGTACAGAGCCTAGGAAGGAAGTCTTATACCTAGTGATAGTTGATGACTTCTCTAGGTTCACTTGGATGTTCTTCTTGAGAAATAAGTCTGATAACTTCAAGCTTCTTACAGACTTTCTTAAGAGCATAAGGATTAAGTATTCTACTCCAGTTGCATTGATCAGAAGTGATCATGGTACTGAGTTTGAGTCTCTTCTCATGCAAGAATTCTGTGATAAGGAAGGTATCAGGCATTGCTTCTCTGCTCCTAGAACTCCTCAATAAAATGGCGTAGTTGAAAGGAAAAATAGGACCCTAATTGAAGTTGCAGATACATTACTTGTAGATGCTAACTTGCCCCTATCCTTTTAGGCAGAGGTTGTAAGCACAACAAACAATGTATAAAATATAAGTTTGATTCGCAAGCTTAAGGGAAAGACCACCTTATGAACTATTCAAAGGGAAGAAATCTAAAGTGGATTATTTTAGAATTTTTGGTTGTATTTGCTACATTCATAATAATGACAAGAGATACATTAGAAAGTTTTAAGTCAAAGCTGAAATAGGAATTTTTCTTGGATATTCCCAAATCAGCAAGGCTTATAAGATTTATAATAAATCAACTATGAAAATAGAAGAATCTATTCACATTTCTTTTGATGAAACTAACATGTTTTACAAGGAGTGTTAGAAAGTAGAGAAAGGAAGCGAAAAGAAGAGAACAAGCCGAATAAACTTTTGAATAATCGAAATTTTATTATCCAAAAACTGATAACTATTACAAAGGTATGCCCTCCCTTATATAGAATGGAGGAGAGAAGAGAGAATACAAATAAGAGATGTGGGACTAAAATTTACAAGCTAAGCGGACTGTACAAAGTAAACCGCACAGGCCGTGCGGTTAGACAGAAGGACTAACCGCACGGCTTACAATAAGAGATGCAGAGAGGTCGCCTGTGAAGATTGCTTAGACCGCCCGGTTTACAAGTCGCTGAGTCAAACCGCCAGACCGCGCAGTCTCTAACCCGCCAAGACAGACCGCCCGGTCTCCAACTTCAACACTCCCCCTCAAGCTGGAGCATATATATCAATCATGCCCAGCTTGTCGCAAACATGCAGAAACGAGGCGGAGACTGGCTTGGTGAAGATGTCGGCTAGCTCTTTATCAGATGTGACAAACGGAGTGCAAATCTGTTCTTTTAAAATCTCTTCACGAATGAAATGGCAGTCAACCTCAATGTGCTTTGTTCTTTCATGGAATACGGGATTTTTGGAGATGTATATGGCGGCCTTGTTATCACAGAACATAGGTAGAGGATGGTTGTACACCTCTCCTAAATCTAGCATGAGAGCCCGCAACCATTTCAACTCACAAGTGGTTGACGCCATACTGCGATACTCAGCTTCTGCACTGGACCTGGAGACAACAGACTGCTTTTTACTCTTCCAGCTCACCAGATTTCCCCCAACAAAGGTGCAAAAACCTGAGGTAGACTTGCGATCCCCTTTGTCATCAGCATAACTTGCATCTGAGTAGGCTTCAATCCTCAGATGACCATTCTTCTGAAACAGTAATCCTTTCCCAGGCGCTGCTTTGACATATTCCAAGATCCGCAAGGCGGACTGAAGATGACAATCCCTGGGCGCTTGCATGAATTGACTCACCTTGCCCACAGCATAAGAAATGTCGGGTCTGGTCACTGTGAGATATATGAGCTTACCAACCAGACGCCTGTATCGCGAACTATCTGAAAGAAGAGGCGAATCATCTGTCCAGGTTTTGTCCTCCCCAATAGCCATGGGACATCGGGCAGGTTTAGCTCCAGTCAATCCTGCCTCTTTTAAAAGATCAAGGGCATACTTACGCTGAGAGAGAACTAAGGAGTCGGGCTTCCGAGAGAGTTCGATCCCCAGAAAGTACTTTGGAGAGCCCATATCTTTAGTGATCAGATGTTGGCGAAGATGTAGCTTTGTCAGGGCTACCCCTTCCTGGTCATCGCCAGTGAGAAGAATATCATCGACGTATACAGCAAGAACAACCAGCCCAGAAGGAGTTTTGCGAATAAAGAGAGAGTGATCAGCAGAGCTTCGCACAAAACCAACAGCCGCCACAATACCGCTGAACTTGTCAAACCAAGCTCGAGGACTCTGCTTGAGGCCATAAATTGCCTTCTGCAGCCGGCATACTCGTGTCTCCCCCTGAGCAACATACCCAGGAGGTTGCTCCATGTAAACGGCCTCGTGAAGATCACCATAAAGGAAGGCATTCTTGACGTCCAGCTGAGAAATTGGTCAATCCCGATTGACGGCCACAGAGAGAAGAACCCGGATTGTGCTGAGACGAGCCACAGGGGAGAAGGTGTCAAAGTAATCAACCCCATAGGTCTGAGTAAAGCCCTTAGCCACAAGGCGAGCCTTATACCGATCCACAGTGCCGTCTGGGCTAAATTTGACCACAAAGACCCAGCGACAGCCAACAACATCAGTGCCAAAGGGAGGAGGAACAAGAGTCCAGGTACCCCGCTCAGTGAGGGTCGCCATTTCCTCATCCATGGCCATCTTCCAGTGAGGAATAGCAAGGGCCTCCTGATAGGAGCGGGGTGTGGCAGTGGCAGAGATAGCCAGTGCAAAGGCCCTGCGAGAAGGAGTAAGACGATCATAGGAAACAACAGCAGCAAGGGGGTGTAAGGTGCATGTCCGCACCCCTTTGCGAAGAGCTATAGGAAGATCCAGGTCAGCCGGGCCCGCGGCATCTGGAGCATCCGTGGTAGAGAAAGCTGGCCCGGGAGAAGAGAGCGACGGCAGCGGAGAGGAGGGAGAGGGTGGTGGAGAAGGGAGAGAGAGAGGTGGAGGAAGAGGAGGGGGTGGAGACGGTGTAGTGGTGGAGAGTGTAGGAGGAGACGAGGGAACGAAGGGAATGGCAGGAGAATCAGAAGCTGGGAGAAGAGGAGAAGAGGCATCCGAGAAGTAGGAGGTATTCTCGAAGAAGGTGACGTCAGCAGAGACGAACTGCTTACGAAGGACGGGATCAAAGCAACAGTAGCCTTTCTGAGTGGTGGAATACCCCAGAAAGACACATTTGGTGGAGCGAGGGGAGAGCTTATCACGGGTGGCAGAAGGGGCATGCACAAAGGCAGTGCATCCAAAGATTTGGAGAGGGAGATGAAACGGCTCCTTGCCCGGATACAAAATGGAGAACGGGGTTTGGCCATGGAGAACCGTGGAGGGAATGCGATTGATGAGGTAGCAGGCAAGGAGAACAGCATAGCCCCAATAGGAGCGAGGAACATGCATCTGGGTCATCAAGGTGCGAGCGACATCGAGCAGGTGTCGGTTTTTGCGTTCGGCTACACCATTTTGTTGTGAAGAATAGACACAACTAGTTTGATGAAGAATCCCATTTTGCATGCAGAATGTAGAGAAGTCACGACTGAGATATTCGGCGGCATTATCAGACCGAAAAACTTTGATAGAAACATCAAACTGAGTTTTGATCATGAGATAGAAGGATGTCCATACAGAGAATAATTCGGAGCGATCTTTTAACAGATACACCCACATACAGCGAGAGAAATCATCAATGAACGTGACAAAATAGGAACTACCCCGACCAATGGTAAGAGTAGGAGAAGGACCCCAGATGTCGGAGTGGATAAGATCAAACGGACGGGTAGAGCTACGAACGTGCTTTGGAGGGAAGGAGGAGCGGTGATGCTTGCCAAGCTGACAGGCCTCACAGTTGAGCGGAGGACTTTGAGGAGGAAGGTGGGGCAGAAGTTGACGAAGAAGACGGGGAGGAGCATGACCAAGGCGGAGATGCCATTGGAGAAGATCTGTGGAGGTGGAGGAGAAGGTGGAAAAAGCAGAAATGTTGTCGAGGAAGTATAAGCCGCCACTCTCAGTCCCAGTAGCAATCGTCCGTTGGGAGTCCGGATCCTGAAAAGAGCAAGAAGTAGAAGTAAATGTGACGGAACACTGTAATTGCTTGCAAAGAGATGTAACAGATAATAAGTTGCACGGGAACTGGGGCACATATAGAGTATCCGCCAAGTGAAGAGACGGGGTGACATGAACTATCCCTGTGCCATGAACAGATGATGAAGAGCCGTCAGCGAGAGTAACTGGGGGCAAGCGAGCATGTTTTTCTAGGAGAGAGAAACACGGGAGATGGCCGGTCATATGATTCGTAGCACCAGTGTCGATCAGCCATTTGCCCTGAGTAACAACGTGTGCACGACCAGAAGACGTGACAACCGAGGCGAAAGCCATGAAGGGAGGAAGAAGAAACTGCAGCGGTCTCGGTGACAGCACACCAGCGGCACGAAGGGCCACGACCAAGGTGCAGAGCACAAGCCGCGCGACTAAACCAGGAGGTCGCGGCGACTAACAAGAGAAGCGGCTAAGAGCGAAGAGGCGGAGAGGCCGCTCAAACAAGGAAGAATCCGCGTGAAACCGCGGCGGGAACAAAAGAGAAGAAGCCGCTTGAACACGAGCGGCTAGGATCCAGATCAAGGCACAGCGGGGAAGAAGTCGCGCGGACTGCAAAGGGCCGAGCGAACAGAAGAGAGGAGAAGAGCAGGTGACCGCGACCAAGATGCGGGTAAGAAAGGGACAACCCGCACGGTCAGGCAGATCACAGCAGTTGCGAGAATGCGGTCAAGGGCACAGCGGGGAAGAGGTCGCGCGGACTGAAAAGGCCGAGCGAACAGAAGAGAGGAGAAGAGCAGGTGACCGCGACCAAGATGCGGGTAAGAAAGGAACAACCCGCACGGTCAGGCAGATCACAGCAGCAAACCGCGAGTGCAGAGACAACACACGCGGACAGAGACAGACCGCAGCGACTAGGAAGTCGGAGCGGCAGGAAAGAGCAAGGAGCGCGGCGACACGGAAACAGGTCGCTGCGACAAAGAGCAGGAGGAGAAGAGAAACAAGAAGAGCAAGCCGCGCAAACAGGCAGCGGACAGAAACAAGCCGCGCGGATAGAAACAAACCGCGCGGACAGAGGAGAAGGCAAGCCGCGAACAAGCCGCAGAACGCGGAAGACAAGCCGCGAACAACAGAGAGCGCACAGAATCAGGAGGAAAAGACCGTGTCCTCTGATACCATGTTAGAAAGTAGAGAAAGGAAGCGAAAAGAAGAGAACAAGCCGAATAAACTTTTGAATAATCGAAATTTTATTATCCAAAAACTGATAACTATTACAAAGGTATGCCCTCCCTTATATAGAATGGAGGAGAGAAGAGAGAATACAAATAAGAGATGTGGGACTAAAATTTACAAGCTAAGCGGACTGTACAAAGTAAACCGCACAGGCCGCGCGGTTAGACAGAAGGACTAACCGCACGGCTTACAATAAGAGATGCAGAGAGGTCGCCTGTGAAGATTGCTTAGACCGCCCGGTTTACAAGTCGCCGAGTCAAACCGCCAGACCGCGCGGTCTCTAACCCGCCAAGACAGACCGCCCGGTCTCCAACTTCAACAAGGAGAAGATTCCTTCTACCAGTGAGACGTTGCAGGAACCACATCTGTGTGAGAAGTTGGATGAGTTGACCCTTACCAATGAGGTTGTTGCACATCCTTCTCCATATGTTGTAGAAGACAGTGAAGATGATGTCACTGAACACAGTGAAGAGCCAATAACAACTACCATAATTCCATAAGAGGAATTAATTCCCCAAGTTGTTGCTGAACCAACTCCTCCTATTGAATTAGTCATACTTAGAGATCATCCTGTATCTCAAGTGATTGGAGACATATCAGTGGGTATGCAGACAAGGCATCAACTCCACCAGGACATGATGCATGACTGCTTCATATCTCAAACTGAGCCCCAATCCATAAAAGATGTTGAGTAAGATCCACACTGGATTATAGCAATGCAAGAGAAGCTCAACCAATTTGAGAGATGTAGAGTTTGGGATTTAGTTCCAAGACCCAAAGACTACCCAATCATTGGAACTAAATGGGTATTTAGAAACAAACTAGATGCTCAAGGTCTTATCATCAGGAACGAGGCAAGGCTAGTAGCACAAGGCTATAGACAAGAGGAATGCATTGATTATGATCAGACATTAGCCCCTATTGTAAGGATTGAAGCTATCAGAATAATCCTAGCTTATGCAGCCCACAAGAAGTTCATAGTATACCAAATGGATGTCAAGAGTGCATTCCTTAATGCTGAACATAAAGAAGAGATTTATGTGGAACAACCACCAGGTCTTATTTCTCCTACTCATCCCTCTTATGTTTTTAAATTGCATAAGGCTCTCTATGGTCTAAAGCAAGCTCCAAGAGCTTGGTATGAAACCTAACTAGCTTTCTCATAGAGCATAACTTTTCTAGAGGCATTGTAGATAGGACTTTGTTCATAAAGCATCATCATGATAAATTTTTATTAGTACAAATATATGTAAATGACATTATCTTTGGTTCTACTGATTCCAAACTATGCAAAAGGTTTTCTGACCTTATGCATTCCAAGTTTGAAATGAGAAGCATGGGTGAACTCTCCTACTTCATTGGTCCTCAAGTGAAGCAGTCACCTGATGGCATCTTCTTATCACAATCCAAATATGCTAAGGAGCTAATAAAAAGGTTTTGGATGGCTGATGCCTTAGCTAAGAGAACACCTATGGCTGCTAATGTTGTGATTGACTCTGATGAACAGGGAAACCTGTTGATCAGAAACAATATAGGGCCATTATTGGGTCCCGGTTGTATCTCACAGCAAGTAGACCAAACATCATGCTTGCTACATGTCTTTGTACTAGGTTCCAGGTGAACCCTAAAGAATCTTATCTTATTTTCCTAAAAAGAATTTTGAGATATATAAAGAGTTGCCCATATTTAGGACTCTGGTATCCAACTGAGTCAGGATTTGAGTTGACTGGATACTCAGATGATGACTTTGCTGGATGTAGAGTGGACAGAAAGAGCACATCAGGGACATGTCAGTTCCTTAGTGATAGGCTAGTGTCTTGATTTTGCAAGAAGAAAACATATGTGTCTACTTCAATAGCAGAAGCTGAGTACATAGCAGCTGGTAGTTGTTGTTCAAAGATGCTGTGGATTCAAAACCAACTCCTAGATTATGGTGTCAACTTAAATAATTCAACTCTACTTTATGATAATACTAGTGCAATTTCCATTACGCAGAATCCAGTGCATCATAGCAGAACTAAGCATATAGATGTAAGGCATCATTTCATTAGAGAGTGTGTAGACAAAAAGAAAATTAATCTTACCTTTATCTCTACTAATTTACAAAAGGTAGACATCTTCACCAAACCTTTGGATGAAAAGAAATATATGTTCTTTTTGAATCAGCTAAGTATGATAAATAGAGAAGCATTAATTTAACTTTCTGTCTGAGGTCGAAGAATTTGTTATAGTTCGTCAAACGGAGATTGACAAACTGAGAAAAGTTCTTGAGAAAATTCGTCGACCAGAGATCGACGAAATATCTGTGTGAAGTCTTATTCGTCGAACGGAGATCGACAATACTGCTTCAGAAAATTTTCGTCGACCTGAGAACGACGAAAAAATTTTCCTTCTTCAGACTGAGATCGACGAACTTTTTTGTCAATAAAATATTTCGTCGAACTCATATCGAAGAATTTTATTTATTTCACAGGACGGAGTCTGCCGCTTCACATTCTGAAAACCATATAACTAGGTTTTCTTCGAACTTCATCCCGCGCTTTTTATTCCCTTTGCACTTGATCTCTGTTTTCGTTTCTGCAAGAAACGATGGCGATTCCAGCAAGTTCTCTTCCCGAAATGAAATTTGACACAGGATTTGATATTGACTTTGAATCTTTTCAACATTCTGATCAGATATTCATCGACATACTGCAGTTGTTTGAGGAACAATAGTTGAAGAAATTCATGACTACCAGGATAAAGATAGCCGTGAATGAGATTAGAGAATGGGTGTTTTCTTCTAATACTCCAGATGCTGACTCAATGACAGGCACAATCTCTGGCAATCTGGTTTCTCTTACTCCCGCAGTTCTAACTGAAGTTCTTGGTTTAGTTAATGGTGATAAAGATAGTGAGATTGATAGTGCTGACTTTGATGATATGTTAAATAAAATGGGTCATACTGGTGAGAACCCTAATAAATTGTTAAAGAAAAACTTATCTGCTGAATATAAATTTTTAGCCGATGTTGTGGGAAAAGTTTTGCTAGGCAAGTATACTGCTCATGACTACATTACCAGACACCAGTTTCTGGTACTGTATTGTAGTGAATAAGAAAGTAGTGAATTGGGCAAATATTTTATTTGATTTGATAAGAAAGAAGAATAGTAAGAAGGAAGTTTGTTTTGGAAGAATTCTTGGAGTTTTCCTTCAGGAAAAAGCATCTGAATCCCTGATCTCCCAGACCATATTCATAAATGCTTCCAAAAGGCTAACTTGTGCCTTGTTTGGAAGATGGGAGAGGAACATCTCTAAGCCATCTAAGGCTTCAACCACTTCCAGAACCTCTGAGGATACAAGAGCTATTACAGCTAATTCCCCACCTCCAGAAGATATCATTCCCTCCATCCAGATTCCCTCTCCTTCATCCCAACAACAACCTACTCCTCCACAAGTTCAAATTCCTTTATCTAATCCCCACCAACAACCATCCACATCACAAATTCATGCTCCAACACCACCTGTCTCTTCAGTGCATCACCCAACACCAATTCAATCTCCAGAGCACAACTCACGCCCTTCATCCCCATTACCATAACACCTTGTTGACATACTACTCACCAACCTTCTATCCATTCCATTTTTTGATCTTTTAACATCATCTCCCATCCACACACTATCATCCATAGATGAACTTATGACTAACACCACACCTTTCCATTCATCCTCTTCCATCCATCTATATGTGTCCACTCAGACACCCTCTAAGTTTGTACAATTGGATTCCCCTTCCATCTCAACTCTCTTGGAGCTCATCACTCCTCTCCTCAGAAATATCATAGCAGAGGCTATTCAACCTCTTGTTAATTCCATTTCCTCTCTCTCTCTGCTCTCATTGTTGTTGCCCCCACTATCCCTTCTTCTTATGGGGTCCTGGCTTCAGGACCCTCTGAAACCAGGCAGGGGGAGATATCCAATGAAGAAGTTTTAGTGCTCTCTCCTCCAGCAGTAGCAGTAGCAGCAGCAGATGTACAGTTGGATATAGCAGCAGATGCAGATGTATATATGAATATAGAAGTTGAGGAAGTACAGTTTGATATGAGTTATATAGATGAGCCAGCAGATCTTCCAGAAATTTTGACTGTTGGTGATTGCTTTGTCAATCTCACAGTAGATTTATTCAGTTTATTGAATTCATTTGATTCTGCTTATATAAATTGCTTACCATAAGTTTGTCTAGAGAATTCTATGGCTATAGTTTGTTATACTTCCCCTATAAGCCCTGAGGTTGTTAAGCAACTAAAGGCAAGTTTTGCAATCATTGAGCCAGCCATAGAATCAGCTCCCCATGCTTTCTCCCCTCCAACGTACAAAATGGATGACAGTCCTTTACCAAATTTGGATGATATCATTCTTCCAGATATAGATGAAGAGAATCAAACAGTTACTTAAAGTATTGTAGAGACAGAACTTCCAGTTCAACCTCAAGCTGAAAAGCAAATATCTAAGGAAATTCTGAAAGAGATTGATGACTTGTATAATAATCCTCCTGGATCTTCTGAAGATAATGATGATGATGAGTCTGAAGATTCTGATGATCCTAAAGCTAAGAAGAAGATAGTTAAGAAAAGGAAAGTTGTTCCCAAGGCTGTTCCCAAGCTCAATCCAACTCATGACACACCTTACTACATTTTGCAAAAGAGTACACCTTACCCTGGGATGCCACAATGGATGTGGTTGTCTAAGAATGAGCAGAAAGAAGGGAAGAAGAGAAGAAGGTACAGGTCTCCTCCCAAGTACTTCAGGAAAGACCCTCCTCCTCCTCCTGCTTCATCAGCTGGGGCCTCTGAAAGTATCACTCATAGATCAGCTCTAGTCACTAAGACTTATTAAAGACACTCCAAGCCTAGTTTTCAAGGCAGCAGTAATCAACAACAGCAATCTTCAAAGAGCAACCCTCCTCCAGCTTCAGAAAAGAAAAGTACTCCAGTATCTCTTGATGATTCAAAGAAGGACACCAGTCCCAAAAGGCCAATATCCCCTCCAATTCCTTTTGTAGATCCTGAACAAGAACCCACTACTAAAATGGCAAGATTTCAAGAATTAGTTGGACTTTCTCTGATCAATAAAGCAAAAGCAAAAGGAAAGAACCCATGTCAGTACTCCACCATGTCCTCATACAGAAAATAAGAGCTTAAAAGGTATGATAAAGCTAATCAGTTCTTCAATGTTGATGTCTATATGAGTTTACATCCAAAGGCAGTTGTTCCAAGAGCAAACTCTATCAATTTTATTGGAGCATCTGACATGACCATGTCTAATAGAGAAGCTGCAAACCCTAATAGAGAGATCATTTTCAGACAACCATCTGACAAAGCAGAGAAAGAGAAGTCCAGGAAAAACAAATAACTGCTTGTTTGGTTTGTTTTCTGAACTATTTTGTGTTTAATTATAAAGCACTTGTTATCCATATATCTACTAGATCTTTATTTTCTGCCATATATCTTTTACTGTGCTTTGTGAGTGTTTTCTTTTGTTTGTATTAGTAACCTCACCCAAATAGGGGGAGATTGTTGGATCCTTAGTTTGAATTTGGGCTAGGTTCACTAATTAGGATGTTTGACCCACTTTGTATAGCTAAGGTCAAGTCTGTTAGTCCTAGAGTTTAGGCTAGTCATTAGTATCAATCTTCATGGACCATCTTGTAGAGGACTTCAGTAGACTCAAGACTTAGAAGAATTCAGAGTTCAGATTCTTAGTTCGAAGTTCTTCGAACTCAGCTCGACGATCGTCGATCGCAGATCGACGAACTCAGAAATCCTTCTCTGGGTTGAGCTCGACGATATTCGAGCAAAGGTTGACGATTTCTTCCTCAAGATAGATTCTCTGCTCGACGGAATCTGGAGTTCAGCTTTGACAGATTCTTTCCAGTTTATTTTCTCTGAACTCAGGTCAATGAAGACAAATTATTTGTTCGACGAACTTGGAGCGCACAATTGGCAAGATATTTCCCATTTATAGTTCGCTGAGCTCAGGTCGATGAACAGGATTTCTCAGCTCGACGAACTTGGAACTCCGGTCGACGAATTCTACCCAGAGGTCGACGATTTCTGTCACGAGTCAGATTGATAAGTTTTCCTTATTTCTATCCCCAATTTCTTATATTATTTAGCAGAAATTCTCTGAGTAATTAATGCGTATATTCTCAAGAATATAACCGTTCTTGGCAGCATTAATTATGGATTTCATCAGAGTTAATTGCTTGCTTATTTTATTGGGATAATTGGGGAAACTCATTCAATAATATATTCCAACCGTTTCATTCTCCAGAATTAGTCAGCAATTAATGCTTGAAATTCAAAATTCAAAAGGAGAATTTGACAGCAGAATATATAAGAGAATTTTCTTTCAAACAACAGTAGACATAGGTGTGATACAAGCAAAAAAAGAAACAGAGTGATATACATAAAATCCAGAACACAAGAAGTGATACAGAGAAGAGATACAAAAATATACTGAAGAATATCTGTTTCTTCTCTGTGCTGAAAACTTTTTATTTTCACCTTGATCTTTCAGAAGACTGAAGAAGAACATCAGTCTTATATCAAGAGTCTTCTTTAACTTCGACTCCAGGAATCCTCAAGGACAACAACTCTAGATCTGTCTACAAGTTCCTAGATTTCAACAAGACAAGGCTGAAGACCTACACCCTGAGCAAGTCTCCAGGATTTCTGAACATCTCAACATTTCAGAAGGAGCTTTGACAATAGCAATCTACTGAGTCTTCTCTATTGAATAGAGAAAAGAGAAGACACCATCAACTCTCTCAACCTCATGTACAAAGGGTTTATTAACTGTCTTCAAAAGTTTATTGTTAGTTTTTGGGCATCTGATCAAAAGCTTAAAGGGTTGTGAGATCTCCCTGTAAATAGATCTTGTGGTGGCAGTCACTTGATCAAAAATCTGATAGTGGATTCCTACCAGGGTGATAGAAGAGTGGATGTACCCAGTTTGGGGAACCACTATAAAATTCTTGTATTGTCTGGTTCATTTTCTCTTTGTTTTGATGTGCTGTGATAATGTATTTTATCTTTGAGCCTTTTACCTTGTGTACATGGAGCTTATATCCTCATCAACTTGCATCTTGAACTTCTCAAACTCTGGCTCTAACTAGAAAAGCTTCGAGCCTTTTACCTACGATGTACCTTCATGAGTAACTTCAAGGAAATTCTATTTATCATAAGCAGTTTCACATGTACATACACGATTAAATTCAGTCTTATCTAATGCGCAGAATAAGGAATTCATTGCCTTAGCGTTATTCTTGCAGCGAAGCTTATCAGCTTCATCTCATTTATCCTTGAGTTTTTCCATTGAGACACTTCCTACAATAGTTATAGGAGAGGTGTAGCATGTTTCTACCATGCCCCAAACGTTGATATCTAGCGCTATTAGAAAGCATCTCATTCGAGCTTTCCAATAGTTGTAGTCAGTGCCCGTGAATAAGGGAGGTCTACTTATACCTTGCCCCTCAGAAAACTCGTGAGTGTTTTGCGTCATTACTCACGGTGGTGAAACCGATTTCGGAGTAACCTGGCTCTGATACCAAGTGTTGGATCTTACGATTCCCTTAGAGGGGGTGAATAAGGGATAATTAATATTACTTAAGCTAAACAAACTTTATTTGATGAATAAAATAATGCTAGTAGAAATTATGGAATGGAGACTAATTTTTCATAAGCAAACTTAAACACTCTGAAATATAGAAAAGCTAAAATAATAACAATTTATTTCAAAAGTGATAAAAGTGAATACAAGGTGTCAGAGACCAAGGCTTATGAAAAATATAATATTCTTTTATTTTCGTCGGTCCTTCTACCAAGAACCGGCATGCTAAAGCGTATCTCTCCCTAGATCTTGCTACTAGCCTCCCATAGATCTACCTCGATCTAGATGCTGCACACAAGGCAATGATTTCTCCCTAAGTCACACAAGGACTTGGACTCCCCGCACAAGGCGGCGATTTTCCGCAAAGCCTCATAAGGACTTTGACGCCACGCACAAGGCGGCAATTTCCCCTAAGCCACGCAAGGACTTAGATATCACACACAAGGTGGTGATTTCTCCTCTCGATTACAATAGGTTTACAATAGGAATAAGAACAAAACAAATTAAAAACTTCTGAATAAAAACTCCCTCTAAACAAAGTGCTAAAGATGACGACAAATCATAGCCAGAGTTGCTTTGAATGTTGTGTACGTGCCGCCAATCTTTTACGCTTCGGCCTTCTTGTGAGCATGGAGTAAATCTGGAATCTGGAGCTCTCTGATTCATCTAAACAGGAAGGTGTACTCCATTTAATCAAAATTCGTGATCTCCTCAAAAAATTGAATGACTTTTATACTTTGGCGATATCGTCTGGCGACACTGGGTATCGCCACCTGGCGATATCAGTAATAGTTGTCACGTGTCCCACTAACTCCTCATTTTCACATCGCAGATTCGTCGATCGTCGAACGTGGATTGTCGCCTGGTGACACTGTGTATCGCCACCTGGCGATAGCAATAAATACCGCCACATGTCCCACTATCTCCTAATTTTCGGATTGCTGATTCGTCGAACGTCGTTTGTCGATCGTTGAGCACAGATTCGTCAAACGTAGTTATCGCCTGTGGGCGAAACTCAATATCATCTGGCGATATCTCCTAAACTTTGATTCGTCAAACGCAATTCGTCGACCATCAAACGCAGATTCATCGAACGTCGTTGTCACCTTTCGGCGATACTCAATATCGCGTGGAGATATCTCCTGCACTCATCTGTTCTGACCCGAAACATCACCCAAAATCCATTAGAGCGAGACCTGTGATATCCACACATCATAAACACTCAAAGATCAAATACAATCGATATTTGTTATTAGCAAACCAAAGAAGTGTGGAACGCATGCTCCAATAGCTCCTACCTTCTTCTCAGTCTTCGATGGGCCACTACGGCACTCTCGGGTGTAGTGCCCCACATTGCCACATGTATAACACGCAAACGGGCCTCGACTCGATGTATCTCTAGAAGTAATGGTAGGAGGGGTTGTTCTAGATGACCTTGCCTTCTTGTTCCACCTGTTGCGGAACCCAGACTTCGAAGAGGTGGGCACCTTATACTCTGGCTGCTTCACAGCCAAGTCTTTCTTACTTTGCACTCTCCTCATGTCCTGATCCAAAGATCGGGCAGTGTTTACCAAAACCAGAAATCCCTTCATCATCGGGCCTGAGAGAAGCAACCTCAGGTCATCCCGTAGTCCTTTGTAGAATCTGTTGGTCTTTCGCTCCTCGTCTACAAACGTGAAGCCGGCGTACCATCCCAACCTTGTGAAATCATGTAAATAGTCATCAACGGAACCTTCTCCCAGGGTCAAGCGCTAAAACTGATTCTCCAATGCAATTCTCTATGTGAAAGGGAGGTACCTGGCCAAGAATAGTCTTAAGAACTCTTCCATCGAAACGTCAGATAGCTGTCAGCCAGCAAGCTAGTGCAACTCCACCTCATCCCACCATAGCCTTGCCTCTCCATCCAGTAGGAAAGTGGTTATGGTCACCTTCTGTACTTCATCTATCTCTGTCGTCGTCATGGTTCTCTTTATACAAGAGAGCCAATCTTCAACCTAAGTCGGTGATTCCACTCCCAAAAATGTAGGAGGATTGAATCTCATCACATGCTTCATCTGCTTTTCAGTTGCTCACTTTGGTTCCAAAGGCTCAGCAGGCACTTGCCTCGCTGCAACTAGCTCAACTATGACAGCCTGCACTGGGGACACCACAGGGTGTACTTGCTCTCTTGGCTGCGCATTGATCATAGCGAACATAGCTTCCGCAACTAAACAGATTGTCACGGCAGAAAGAGGAGGTGTAGGCACCTCTGCCGGTGAATTACTCTCTGCAGAATGCTGATTTGGGACTGTTCAACACCACTTCTGGTCATCTATAGTTGCGTTACACGCACTTTAGTGACTAAAAGACATAGCAAACAACAAACAAAGGAACACTCAAGTTCCACAAACAATGTTTTTAACGTGTTTCATGTGTGTTTTTCATTCGTAAGTGGACATTCATGTATTCTTTTCATGTTATAATGGCAACGCACATAAGTGCTCACCACCCCTTAAAAGGAATTCGACCATGAATTCAAATAAGGATAAACGACACCAGCGTCTGATACCAAATTATAACACCCCCATCCGTCACGAATAATATAACAGAAGGTCCGATCGGGGCCCCACGTCATATGAAACAGACAAACGGAAGAGTTACTAAATGAAACCATAAGCCCTTAACATTTTGTAAGCACATCCTAACACAGAGTTGCATTCTAGCGGAAGAATAAAAGGAGTTATATAAAAACCACGCCCAAGGGCGAATGTCCACTAACCACGACATTAGGAATGAATTACAACAACAAAAGATTTGGCCTTAAGGCCTTACATCAATAGTGTTTAATCAAATAAAATGGTTTGCATACATCGGCACGCAAGCTGCCAACACATTAAATACAACTAAACAAACAATTGGCCCTTCGAGGGCCAGCTCAGTAAGAAGGGCTTCAGCTCCCTATTTCCCGCTTGGCTCTGCAGCACCTGCAAGCAAATATTCCATCAAGCGGTGGCAAACAAAGCAACGGTCAGCAAGGGCTGACCAAATTATAATGACTCCACCCTTTTCTAGGGGTGGCGGTGCTTCTTCCCTGCAAGCGGATTAGCATAAATACATAAAGCTAGAATGTGTCATTCAAGCACCAAACACCACAAACATTGGCGCAACCGGCCCAACGTCTCGTGCATTCAGGGCACCTTATCGGTGTACCGGACTTCCCCGGGTCCCACCAACATCCTCAGTCCTGTACTGAATGGCAACACGTTGAGCATTCGTTAGCCGTGACTCAAGGTCCTCGACTCTCTCCTATGCCTGTAGCAACCCACCAGTTTCCTTAGGTAGTCGAACTACACCACATAGTGCAGTTACAGTTCAGTCAAGCCCGTTGCTCAAATCGTCGTATCCAACACGCACGATGCGGGTGAACCTCCCCTTGCCTGTTATCACCTACATAGCCGATTGTTATGTAACAAGGATGGCACTCGCGGACACCTGAGTTGCGTACTCAAGGCGCACAACTCCGCACACTAGCTCTATGGTCTCCGAGAGACGGGCTTCGCACAAACACGTCAAAACTCCCCGGGAGTTGATGTCGACGATCCAACGACTTCGTGCAAACATTAGGGTGTTTCCTGGAGCACACCTCCAGTACTAACTACTGCCCCGGGCAGACCCCCATTCCGAAATATTCAACTTTCATGGAGTATTCTCCGGGAACCACAAAACGTCACCAATCCAGACCAACATGTCCGGATGGACTTCACACAGCATGCCTAAACCGTACTCGCGCTTCCGGGTGCTAATGCAAATAATAGCGGGGATGTAAACATCGACCCATCGGAGAGCACCCTTCCCCCACCCGTCGGTGGAGAGGGGCATCTATGCAAATATGCTAATTAAGGCCTTCGCATGCCCAATAAGAAGTCGTTACCCTTGACGTGCGTTTTAAAGGCATAGCTTGGTCACGAACAACTCTCGTAGTGGTTGTCCACGCACCGGATCCAGCTTGCACACGCCGATTCGAGCTCCAACATGAGTTGACCTACTTCTACCGCCACCGGTCAGCCACCTCCAACAAGTGCAAGACCAACCCTAACCCTCTTGGTCGGCCAAGAGGAGAGGGAGGTCTGTCACGTCCTTAACCCTAGCTTGTGGCGGCCGAGATACGAAATCTGAGAGGGGTGGTCGGGTTTTGCCCTAGACGGCGGTCGGCTTCTCCTTGTCAACAACGGCGGTCAGGAGAAAGAGAGGAACTCGGCTTCCTCTTTGTAGACGACGGCCGAGACAAGGACGGGCTCCTTTTGCGCGTGAGAGAGAGAGAGAGGAAGAGGGATCGGGCTTCTTCCTCCTTCTAGCCGACGATGGGGGAGGGGAAGAGGATCGGGCTCGACTCCTTCCTGTAGGCCGGCGTAGAGGGAATCAAGAGAGAAAGAGAGAGAGAGGGATCGGGTGGGGGGGGGGATGCGGCTGAGAGAGGGGGAGGGTTAGGTTTATATTTTTATATTAAAACTCTATCCCAAGGTGTTAACCGCACACAAAACCATATAACCTCGCGACGCGATTTCGGGGCATTACAAAATATCTTTTGCACGCCTGCAATTATCAGCTCCCTTATTATTTCTTAAGAAGTGCTAGGTCGATCTATTGTAATTTATTGTTTATTTATACAATAACATGTTTCTTTATTTACATGAAATAATGAAATTATAGTTAATTGTAAATTTTGTAATATTTTCAGACAAATTATAATTGCTCTTCAATTATTAAAATGGATGATACATTTGCATTTTAGATCATGCTTTTGAACTAGAGGTTTTTTAAAGGGTTCGGACGGAAAAGCCTGCCCACGTCTGTAATCGGTTCGATAAAAAGTCCGATTACTAGAGGCATAATTTTAGTTAGAAGCCTAACTCCATGCCGCCCTAGGCCGGGCCCAAGCAGCAGGCGCTGATTGGACCTGAACCGGGCTCATTGTCATTTACTAGGACCATATTCTAAGACCCATTGTAAATAGGGCTCTTAATTATTTTTTTTTTAACATCTTCATCTTAACAGAGATGTTTTTTCATCATTCTCCCAAATTTTTTGACGTATAAGTAGTCAAAATTCATTGACTCGACGAGAGGAATCTAAATTCAAAAAACATTTTGCAAAATTCTTGAAAGGGTCTGAGCCCCGCTTAAACTTGGCCGGACACGGGTCAGACCTTGGGACATAAATATGCATAATTTTAGTTAGAAGCCTAACTCCATGCCAGCTTGGGTCGGACCTGAGCAACAGGCACGAAATGAAACTGAACTGGGCTAATTGTCATTCGCTAGGACCATACTCTAAGAGCCATTATATAGACGCTCTTAAATTTTTTTTAACACCTTCATCTTATCAGAAATGTTTCTTCGTCATTCTGCCAACTTTTTTGCAAAATGTCACGGGCCAACCCATGTCAAGGGCCTGGGCTTGTTACTCCACCAGGCCTTTATTATTATTACTTAAATTGTTTTTTTATATTATTTGTATTATGTAAATTATAAACTATTAATGACAAGAAATTTGCTTTATGATTAATATTGCTCCAGTCTGAGAGCACTAGACAATTTCTATAGGCAAAAATCTCAAAGCAAAATGCAGATATTGTTCGAAATTGGTAACACTTCGTGTAAACTCTCCACATACCCAACATTTTACATCTTGAGTTGCAAAATTAACATGAAACTTCGTCGCAAAGATTTCTTAACCTTTGCCGGTCCTCCCGCGTCTCTATCCTTATTTTATGCACACACGCTCGGGGAAAGAGTATCCCCCGCACTCATCCGCGTCCAATAATATGGGCGACAATCCAGATAATCGTGAGGTTACGCACGCGCAACTTGCGGTCGTTCAGCGTGATTTCACCGATCAAATCGCTTAACTCAATGTGGCCTTCACCACCTTAACCCAAACGATCCAAAATAACTTTCCACCGCCACACCAACCTCATAACCCTCCACGTAATCCTCTCCCACACCCACAACGTCCACACAATGACCTTGGTGACGACGACCACCATGGTGCTTGGCGCAATGACCTCACTCGCAAAATAAAAATCGATACCCCGACGTTTGACGGTTACGGCGACCCCACCAAATTTCACGATTGGCTCATGAAACTCGAATGTTATTTTGAGTGGCATACCTTGGATGACCACCAAAAAGTACTCGTCGCTCGTATGAAATTAGACGGGCGTGCCCAAGTATTTTGGCTCAATGAAGAGTGTCGTGTTGGTGGGATCCCTCACACATGGCCACAAATGCGTCACATCCTCACTAATCACTTTTTCCCCGCGTACCACCGCACAAATATGTTTGACGCATTCACCTCGTTACGCCAAGGCACTAAATCGGTGAGTGAATACATGGCCGAATTAAATGAATTAATGATCCGTTGTGATATTCAAGAGATGTCCGAGCTTACGATCTCACGCTTCCGTAAGGGTCTTCGCCCGGAGATCCAAAATCAAATTCGGCGATATGATCACCATGATCTGGACTCCGCCATGAATGCCACCCTTGACATTGAAAAATATATTTCAATGACCCCCACTCCGCGGGCGACTTCCTCCAAAGGATTTTTCCAATCAAACTCAACTTCTACGCACTATAGTAACTCCAAGGGGAAAAATATCTCCCAAGACAATCCCAAATCCGTTATCATCACCGCTCGAAAAGCTAATGACACTTCGGGCGAGCGCATCCCCATAGGCAAAACTAGCAAAGCACACGTCACTTGTTACGCCTGTAATCAACTAGGCCACTATGCGATTGAATGCCCCACTCGCCGCAAGTTAGTCACGTTAATTGAACCCACGACGGATGACGACGATCTCGTCTACGAGGAACATAGTGACGTCGAGGAGCCCGACATTCCTAGTGATATGGACGATGATTATGCCACCCACAACCTCTCGGTCATGCGTTGCATCTTGACTACCCCACGTACTAGCCATGAGTGGAAGCGCTCTAGTATCCTTTCCTTGTATTTTCAAAGCGGCGAGAAGTCTTGCAAACTCATCATTGATAGTGGGAGTTGCATGAACGTGGTTTCTGAAACCGCAGTTCTCCGCGTGAAGCTCTCCCCCGAACCACACCCCACTCCTTACCAAGTCGCTTGGGTCAATAAGACCTCTATTCCAGTTACCAAACGTTGCCTAGTGCCTCTTGTCATTAAGGACTATGTCGACCAAGTGTGGTGCGACGTCATTTCCATGGACGCATGTCATGTCCTCTTAGGCCGCCCTTGGCTCTACGACTACAATGTCACTCATTTCGGCCGTGCAAACACATATGAATTCAAATTTAAAGACAAACACATCACTTTGCGCCACACCGTACCTAAGGACCTTAAAGCCACTGACATGACCGTTCCCGCCATCAAGCAACCACTCACCTTAATGCATCCTAAAGCATTTGAAAAGACTAGCTTTTTCGGTGGTATGCTCTATGCGTTAGTTTTACTTCAAGCCAATGCCATTCCCCTCTCCACGTCATCCTTGCCCACCGATATTTTGACCTTACTTGAGGAGTTTAAGGATGTCCACCCCGAGGAACTCCCCTCTGAATTACGACCCCTCCGAAGTATCCAGCATGCTATCGATCTCATTCTGGGCTCTACTTTTCCAAACCTTCCCCACTACCGTCTTAATCCTAGTGCACATGCGGAACTCCAAGCCCAAATTTCGGATCTACTCTCCAAAGGTCTCATCTGACACAGTTTAAGTCCATGTGCGGTTCCGGCACTTCTCGCCCCTAAGAAAGATGGATCATGGCGAATGTGCGTCGATAGTAGGGCGATCAATAAAATCACTATTAAGTACCACTTTCTAATTCCCCGTTTGGATGACTTGTTGGACATGCTTAGTGGTGCCACAATTTTCTCAAAACTTGATCTTCGAAGCGGGTACCATCAAATTCGGATTAGAGAAGGGGATGAGTGGAAAACAGCGTTTAAGTCTAAAGCGGGCTTGTATGAGTGGCTTGTCATGCCATTTGGGCTCTCCAATGCCCGAAGCACATTCTCCCGTATGATGACTAAACTCTTTCAAGCCTTTATGGGAAACTTTTTGGTGATTTATTTTGATGATTTATTGGTCTATAGCGTATCCCCACATGATCACACCCACCATTTATGACAAATCTTTTAAGTTCTCCGTAAGGAAAAACTTTTTATCAATCTCAAGAAGTGTTATTTTATGGACTCCTCCGTCTCTTTCTTAGGCTATATTGTAAGTGCGGACGGCATTAAGGTTGATCCCGCCAAGGTTCAAGCAATTCTCGATTGGCCGGAACCCCAGTCCATTAGGGATGTTAGAAGTTTTCATGGTTTGGCTACCTTTTATCGACGTTTTATTCGTGATTTTAGCACAATAATGACGCCCATAACGGAATGCATGAAACTAGGTGACTTTAAGTGGTCTAAATTCACATCTTTTGCTTTTACGAGAATAAAACAATTAATGACCGAGGCACCGGTTCTCCGGTTACCCAATTTTGACAAGATTTTTGAGGTCTCTTGCGACGCCTCGGGTGCGGGTATAGGTGGCGTTTTAAGCCAAGAGGGCCATCCGATTGGATTTTTTAGTGAAAAATTAAGCGGCCCAAAACTGAATTACTCAAATTATGAACGAGAGTTTTATGCTCTTATCCAAAGCCTACGTCATTGGCGCCACTACCTCTTGCCAAAAGAATTCATCCTTCTCTCGGATCACGACGTCTTACGCTATATCAATTCTTAACACAAGCTTAGCCCGCGACAAGCCAAATGGATCTCTTTCCTACAAGAGTACACGTTTGTAATCAAACATTGCAAGGGCAAGCATAACTGTGTCGCCGATGCTCTAAGCCGCGTTACCTTACTTATCTCCACTCTTGACGTTAAGGTCATCGGATTCGACCGAGTGAAACGCGAGTAAGCGGACTGCAAGGATTTTAAGCACATTTTTCTTGCCCTCCAAGAGAACTCCCCTCACACTATTTCGGAATACTATATTCGTGACGGGTATTTATTTAAGGGATCTAAGTTGTGCATTCCGGACTCCTCCCTTCGCCTATTCATTATTTGGGAAATGCATGGGGGCGGGTTGGGTGGTCATTTTGGGCGCGATAAAACCATCACGTTGGTAGACGACAAGTTCTTTTGGCCCGGTCTAAAAAAAATGGTTAACCAATTTGTGCGTAGTTGTCGAACATGCCAACTCGCTAAGGGCAACAAACACAACACAGGTTTATATACACCACTCCCCATTCCCTCGACACCTTGGGACGATGTTAGTATGGACTTTATTTTAGGCCTTCCACTCACACAACGCAAAAACGATTCTATACTAGTGGTCGTCGATCGTTTCTCCAAAATGGCATATTTTATCTCTTGCAATCGCACGAATGACGCTTCTCACATCGCCAAACTTTATTTTAAAGAAGTCGTTAGTCATCGAGGGCTACCCAAAACTATTGTCTCAGATAGAGATGTTAAATTCACCTCTTATTTTTGGAAAACACTATGGATGTTGGTTGGCACCAAACTTCTATTCTCCGCGGCATACCACCCCCAAACGGATGGGCAAACCGAGGTGGTCAACCGGAGTTTGGGCAATTTACTACGCTGTTTAGTGATCGATCACAGGGGAACTTGGGATCTCATCCTACCCCAAGCCCAACTTGCTTATAATAATTCCAAAAATCGCTCCACGGGTCTCTCACCGAATGAAATTGTGCACGGTTACAACGTGCGTGTGCCTATTGATTTGATTCCGCTACCTCCGGCGTATAAATCAAGTCAATTTGCCACCGACTTTGCTCACCATTTACATGTGTTGCACAACGAGATCCGCCACCGATTAACCACTACATACGACGCCTACCAATCCCATGCGAATGTGCACGAGCGGGCTCACACTTTTGCTGTTGGAGATTTAGTCCTTGTGAAATTAATTCCTGAACGGTTGCCTACGGGTTCCATAAAAAAACTAGCCAACCGGCGTGCCGGCCCTTTTAAGATTTTAAGGAAGTTGAGTGACAATGCGTATGTACTTGATTTACCTACCGATTGGGGCATACACCCCGTGTTTAATGTTTCCTACCTTACACTTTTTCATGAAACACCGCAAGAATTACTTCGCTCCTCTTCTTCTTCTCCTCACGGCCATTCTCTTGGGTTTGGGAGTGACACCACATCCCCACGTATTTCACCCTTGGGGCTACCATCCTCACCTCCTAGTGAGATGCCCGGTGATATTATGCCTATTACTAATGCTTTCACCAGGTTTCTGAAGGTTGTTTTTGTTCCAGATCAGATTTTAGATGACGAAGTCATTGCTTCCTCTGATGGAGGTGTGCACCGATACTTGGTTCGTTGGAAGGACCGCCTAGTTTGTGATGCCACTTGGGTGCCCGCCGAAGAGATGGAGCGTGTAACGCCCCGAAATTTGTATTTGAGTCGGTCGCAAAAAAGAGATTTTTGGTGCCTGTATAGGGGTACACAGCCTAGGACACGGGCGTGTCCAAGGCCGTGTCTGGCTGGTGTTTTTGGTCGTTTTCATCCCGAGAAGGACACGACCAGGAACACGGCTAGATGACACGGGCATGTCATTTGACACGGGCGTGTGCCTACCCGTGTCAGTACCTGTGTCCCGTTGGGTCGTGTCCGTTGCCGTGGAAGTTATGCGTGACACGCCCCCGGACACGGGCGTGTCGAGAGACCCGACACGGGCGTGTCTGAGCCCGTGTGTCTTTTCTGTGTTCGACGATCGTGCCTGGATCGAGGCACACGGCCTGGGACACGGTCGTGTGTCAAGTCGTGTTCGGCCCAGGTCTGGGAAATTTTGTGCATATCTGAGCCGTTCGTTTTCTTTAATTAAGATCCAATGGCCCAGATGATTTCCTGCTCTGTTAAGGCCGGGAATAGGGGAGTTAATCCCTCATTTCTCTCCAAGGCTTTCTCTTTCCAAGGTGTTAGAGAGAAGAGGAAGAAGAAGGAGGTTTCCGGCCGCCGGCGGAGCATCGGAGCACCGTTTCGAAATCTGAGAGCGGATCCGTGGAGGAAAGTTCATTGCGAAGAGTTCTGTCCGTGTAGTTTTTCTATGGCGCCAAAACGGACTACAAGGGTAACGATTCTCAACTTGAGCATGTGAAGCTCTTTCTTTCTGCATAGGGAATCTCGCTCCCGCAAGTGTGTGGTGAGTGCGTGGGGTTCCTTGGGGTTGATGTGAATAGTCCCCCTTGTGTTGCATATAGAGTCTGAAATCGTAAGTACGGGCATAGGCATTGTGTGTGAAGCCTACCCGGACGTGTATCGTCTAGATCGGTGATGTTGCATTTGATATGATTTGCCGGAGAAGACTCTGTGCTTTGGGTTTTTCGGGCTTCTACGCGGTAGATTGCAGTAGGGATCCTTGGAGGTTAGCTTCAAGGCGCACCCGGAAAATTGAGCGGAAACGTGTTCTGCTAACTTGGCGGTCTGGGAACCGACCTTGAACATAACTGGGTTATGTGATTGTTTAGAAATTTTGGGATCCGAGAGAAGCTTGGCCCGCGCGTAGGACTTAAATTGACTAGGCGACGTAAGCAACGGGCAAGTGGAATCGGACCTAGGCTATGTGGTTCGGTGCGAGAGACCCGAAGACGGGGACTGGTCGTTGGCATAGTCGGGAGCCTTAGACGGTGGTCACAAAGGCTAAATGCTCACTTGGTTGCCATCTTTGGGATGGTGGTGAAGCCACGGTATTGACCGGATTCACCGTTAATGTGCCCTGATTGCACGGGGTGTTTGGCCGTGCGAGCCTACACCTGTGGTATAATATAATTGCGCTTAAAGGTTTTATTGGGCTAATGATATGCAGGGAAAGAGCGCCGCCGTCCCGAATAAGGGGCGGGGTCGTTATAATTTGGTCGGCTTTTAGCTGACCGTTACTTTGTTTGCCACCGTGCGGTGGAATGTGCTTGCAGGTGCTGCGGAGCCGAGTGCCAAATAGCGGGCTGGAGTCCATGTTGCTGTGCTGGCCCTAGAAGGCCGTAGAATAATTGTTTTTACTTTTATCATGTGTGACCGGCCTGCAAGCCGATGTATGTAAGACATGTTTTTATTAAGTGAACATCTGTAAGGCCATAAGGCCATGTACCTTTTCAGTGTATTTGGGTTTCATTCATGTGGTTGTGGTCGTGTACGTTCATATGTATTGGATTTAAGATTTGGGTTCTTTCAACTTTAAAAGCTTTCGCTAGAATGCTCTGTGTAGGACGTGTAGTCTTAATTGGATAGTTTGAATATTCTTACGTAATCCTTCCGAGTGTCTGTGGTATATGGCGTCGGGTTCCAGCTGGACCTTCTGTTATATGCCATGTGACGGATGGGGATGTTACAATTTGGTATCAGACTTCTGGTTACGGTCAGGCTTAAATGAATTCGTGGGTGAATTCTTTTAAGAGGTGGTGAGCACATGTGTGCGTTATCGTTATAACATCAAAAAGAACCCATGAATGTCCACTTAGGAATGAAAAATACACTTGTTTGGTGGAATCTGAGTGTTCCAATGATTGCTTTCAACAATTTGTTTGTCGCCTAATCGTGTGTCTTTGCTACTATAGGCTGCTAGGAGCGGTGCTGGTCAGTCAGAGCGTCCGCAATCGGCGGAAAGTAGTGCACCAAGGGACGTGCCTACTACACCTCCTTCAGCGGAAACCATCAGGATGGTGGCTGAAGCCGTGTTTGCAATGATAAATGCCCAACCTGCAGGGCAAATGCATTGCGCACCTCCTGCGAATGATCAAGAACCGGTTAGGGCGGAAGAGCCAAGAGTGGTGGAGCGTGTAGCAGTTGATATGGTAGAGCCGAGGAGAGATACGGAGAAGCAGCTAAAGCATGTGATGGGCTTTAATCCTCCGAGGTTCGATGGAGTTGGAACGCCAGCTCAAGCTGAAGACTGGCACTCTTCGATAAAGAGGGTGTTGACAGCCACGTTAACCGAGGAGTGGCAGAAGACCACCATAGCGACTTTCCTTTTGGTGGGTGAAGCGAGGCTGTGGTGGGATGAGTTGGAGTTTCATCTCTTAGTGGGAAGGCAGCTTGCGGATGTGCCGATAGAGGAATTTTCAAGATTGTTCCTAGCCAGATTTGTACCCTCTGCTCAGAAGTTTGAGATGGAGAACCAATTTCTTGGGTTAACTGAGGGAGCCAGAAGCGTGGATGAGTATCTCCATGAGTTCACACGGTTAGGTCATTATGCTGGTGCTACGTTTATGGAAGAAGAGAGGAAGACCACCGATTCTATAAGGGTCTATGTGGTGACCTACAGTTACTACTTGCTGGGCCTAAGGCGCAAGGCTTCCTAGCCTTGGTCAATTCGGCCCGATCGTTGGAAAAGGTTACAAAGAAAGTTCAAGAGAAGAAGGACCCAGGAGAAAAGAAGTCTGAGTTCAAGGTACCAAATGCCAAGTCAGGTTTCCGCAGATGGAACAAGAAGCGGAGGACTTCGAACTCAGCCCCTTCGGCTGATGCGTCGGGGGCAACTACAAGTCGAGTCCTAGGAGCTTGCTACAACTGCGGGAAGACGGGGCATTTTGCTCGGGAGTGTTGGAGCGGACGTTCAAAGTCCGAGAGGAAGCCTGGAGCGACTTATGAGGAGAAAGGTAAGGTGGTGGAGTCAACCACATCCCATCATGCTCCAGCCCAGCCTAGAGTCTACAACCTTGGTCTTCAAGAGGCCATAAAGCAAGCAGACGTGGTGACATGTATGAGTTAAATTGCAGTAGTTTAACTTTCATAGTTGTTACCTCTTTTGTTTGTTAGCTTACTTTTGTTGGTGCTAGGCTTTGTGTTGATCTTTGAGTTTCCAGCGAGAGCCCTGTTTGATACGGGAGCATCGCATTCCTTCTTGTCCGAAAAATTCATATCGCGCATCGGAGTTCCGTCCTCGATGGCAGAAAATAAGTTGGATATGTTATTTCCCAATGGGTGCTCAATGCGTGCGGATAAGATCTGCGTAGTGAAGATTCGGTTTGGAGACCAGGAGTTTGATTTGCGAGCGTTGATTCTACTGTTAGTGGAGTTCGACATAATCTTCGGTATGGATTGGCTCTCGGAGCAGAGTGCATGCATCGATTGCAACCGTAAGGAAGTTAAGTTGGGTCTGGACACTGATCGGGAGACGACTTTTGCGGGCATGAAGTGGTCAGGGAAAGTTTTGATGTCGGCCCTTCAGGTGATCAAGGCAGTTCTGTCTGGGGCAGAACTGTTTGTCACTCTAGTGCAGACTTCGACACCTAAGCCAAGTCTTGACAATATCCCAGTTGTGTCTGAATATCCCGATGTGTTTCCAGATGATCTCCCAGGAGCCCCTCCTCAGCGGGAGATTGATTTTACCATTGAGCTGGTACCGGGTGACAAACCGGTGTCACGCTCCCCCTATTGGATAGTGCCAAGAGAGATGGCAGAGTTGAAGGTGCAACTGCAAGAGTTTCTAGAGCAAGGTTATGTGCGTCCAAGTTTGTCGCCTTGGAGTGCACCAGTTCTGTTTGTTAAGAAGAAAGATGGGAGATTGCAGCTTTGTATCGACTACCGGGAATTGAACAAGCATACGGAGAGCGACATCCCAAAGACAGCATTTAGTACGTGATTTGGGCATTACGAGTTCATGGTCATGCCGTTTGGGTTGACGAATGTGCCATCCGTGTTTATGGATCTGATGAATAGGACGTTCAGAGAGTACCTGGATCATTTCGTGATAGTATTTATAGATGATATCCTGGTGTACTCGCAGTGCGAAGAGGATCACTACAAGCATCTACACATGGTGTTGGAGACGCTGAGGAGGAATCAGTTGTATGCTAAGTTCTCTAAGTGTGAATTTTGGTTATCCTCGATAGCGTTCCTTGGTCATGTTGTCAGTGGAGAAGGGATAGCGGTGGATCCGGCGAAGATAGTGGCAATACGGGAGTGGCCTACTTTGACTACGGTGGCGGAAGTCCGGAGTTTTCTGGGACTTGCTGGCTACTATAGGCGCTTCGTAGAGAACTTTTCACGGAGAGCACTTCCACTCACGACGTTGACAAGGATCAGAAATTTGTGTGGTCTCCGGAGTGCGAGCGGGCTTTTGAAGAGTTGAAGAGGCGGTTGACCACGGCGTCTATTTTATGTTCGCCAAGTGGAACCAAAGGGTTCGAGATCTATAGTGATGCTTCGGGTAATGGTTTGGGCTGTGTTCTGTTACAGCAAGGGAGAGTGATAGCCTATGGTTCACGACAACTGAAGGTTCATGAGAGGAATTATCTGGTCCATGACTTAGAGTTAGCAGCCGTGATATTTGCTCTAAAGCTTTGGAGGCACTACCGGTACGGTGTGAAGGTCGATATTTACACCGATCATAAGAGCTTGAAGTACCTGTTGGACCAAAAGGATCTGAACATGAGGCAGCGGAGGTGGATCGAGTTCTTAGGGGACTACACATTCAAGATTCATTATGTGCCTGGGAATGGAAATACAGTGGCGGATGCGTTGAGTTGCAGGACTCTGGTGCAGGCCAACTGGTTATCGGTACATGATGAGAGATTGGTCCATGAGTTGGAGGCTTTGGAGATATCTTGCGTCGACAAGCAGTCTAGTGCCGAGACGAAACTATTTTGGACAGAGGTGCAGTGTGACCTAGCGGATAGAGTTCGGCTGGCTTTGGTTCAGGATAGCAGCATGAAGAAGATCTTGGATGAATCTTTGGATGGGTCAAATTCCCAGTTTATGGTTGAAGATGGGTTACTAAGGAAGGACGGTCGTCTATGCGTTCCTAGTGCGGATAATCTTCGGGAGGAGTTAATGTATGAGGCTCATCATACCAAGTACTCAATCCACCCGGGAAGCACGAAGATGTATAGAGCCATGAAGAAATTATTCTGGTGGTCGGGTTTGAAGAAAGATGTAGCACTTTATGTGGCCAAGTGTCGTACTTGCGCATCGGTGAAGGCGGAATGTCAGAAACCCAGAGGTTTCTTGAAATCCCTACCTATCCCAGAATGGAAATTCGACGACATATCTATGGATTTTGTGCATGGCTTTCTGAAGTCGCAGAAGGGAAACGGCGTCATTTGGGTGGTCATAGATAGGTTGACAAAGGTGTCACACTTTATTCCGAACAGGAAGGAAGATCCGGTGGAAAAGTTAGTCAAACTCTACGTGGATAATATTGTACGATTGTATGGTGTGCCCCGCAGTATTGTTAGTGATCGAGATGGACGCTTCACGTCGAATGACTGGAGGTTGGTGCATAGTTTGTTGGGTACTAAGCTAAAGTTCAGTACAGCCTTTCACCCGCAGACGGATGGCCAAACCGAGAGGGTCAACCGGACGATGGAAGACATGCTTCGCATGTGCGTCCTAGATTTTGGAAAGCAGTGGGAGGGTCACATGTATATGGTGGAGTTTGCGTATAACAACAGCTTTCAGGTGAGCATTGGTATGGCGCCTTTCGAGGCCTTGTACGGGAGGAAGTATCGTACGTTGTTGTCTTGGTTGGAGGCAGGCGAATCGAAGTTGTATAAACGTCAAGCGGTGGAAGACGCCACTTCAATGATACGGACAATTCAGGAAAGATTGAAGATCGCTCAGGACAGGCAGGCAAAGTATTACAACGACAAGCATAGGAACGTGAAGTTCGGTGTTGGTGACATGGTGTATCTAAAAATCAAGCCGTTCAAGGGTGTATCGCGGGTTCGACGCTTGAAGAAGCTGAGTCCGAGATACCTTGGACCATTTGAAATCCTGGAGCGTGTTGGCGAGGCGGCGTATAGATTGAAGTTGTCGGCGGAATTGAGTGGGCTGCATGACGTGTTCCACGTGTCAGTGTTGTGTAAGGCGGTGCAAGAGCCTTCGCAGATCATTGCGGACAATCAGGTACCGGTTGATTATGAATTAACAACAAGGGTCAAGCCAGTACGTATTGAAGATGTTGCAGTCAAACGACTCCGCAATAAGGAGGTCCGAATGGTTAAAGTCCGATGGGATAATTGCGGACGTGAGGAGCTTTCTTGGGAGCGAGAACAAGCTATGTTGGAGGAATATCCCAAGTTATTCCACTCATGTATTATTTAGATTTGTGTACCTTTACTTAATTTCGGGACGAAATTCCTTAAGTGGGGGAGATTTGTAACGCCCCGAAAATTGTATTTGAGTCGGTCGCGAAAAAGGGATTTTTGGTGCCTGTATAGGGGTACACGGCCTAGGACACGTGCGTGTCCAAGGCCGTGTTTGGCTGGTGTTTTTGGTCGTTTTCATCCTGAGAAGGACACGGCCAGGAACACGGCTAGATGACACGGGCGTGTCATTTGACACGGGCGTGTGCCTACCCGTGTCAGTACCCGTGTCATGTTGGGTCGTGTCTGCTGTCGTGGCGGTTATGCGTGACACGCCCCAGACACGGGCGTGTCGAGAGACCCGACACGGGCGTGTCAGGTTGGACACGGGCGTGTCAGGTTGGACACGGGCGTGTCTGAGCCCGTGTGTCTTTTCTGTGTTCGACGATCGTGCCTGGATCGAGGCACACGGCCTGGGACACGGCCGTATGCCAAGCCGTGTTCGGCCCAGGTCTGGGAAATTTTGTGCAGATCTGAGCCGTTCGTTTTCTTTAATTAAGATCCAACGGCCCAGATGATTTCCTGCTCTGTTAAGGCCGGGAATAAGGGAGTTAATCCCTCACTTCTCTCCAAGGCTTTCTCTTTCCAAGGTGTTAGAGAGAAGAGGAAGAAGAAGGAGGTTTCCGGCCTCCAGCGGAGCATCGGAGCACCGTTTCGAAATCTGAGAGCGGATCCGTGGAGGAAAGTTCGTTGCGAAGAGTTCTATCCGTGTAGTTTTTCCATGGCGCCAAAACGGACTACAAGGGTAACGATTCTCAACTTGAGCATGTGAAGCTCTTTCTTTCTGCATAGGGAATCCCGCTCCCGCGAGTGTGCGGTGAGTGCGTGGGGTTCCTTGGGGTTGATGTGAATAGTCCCCCCTTGTGTTGCATATAGAGTCCGAAATCGTAAGTACGGGCATAGGCATTGTGTGTGAAGCCTACCCGGACGTGTATCGTCTGGATCGGTGATGTTGCATTTGATATGATTTGCCGTAGAAGACTCCATGCTTTGGGTTTTTCGGGTTTCTACGCGGTAGATTGCATCAAGGATCCTTGGAGGTTAGCTTCAAGGCGCACCCGGAAAATTGAGCGGAAACGTGTTCTGCTAACTTGGCGGTCTGGGAACTGACCTTGAACATAACTAGGTTATGTGATTGTTTGGAAATTTTGGGATCTGAGAGAAGCTTGGCCCACGTGTAGGACTTAAATTGACTAGGCGGCGTGAGCAACGGGCAAGTGGAATCGGACCTATGCTATGTCGTTCGGTGCGAGAGACCCGAAGATGGGGACTGGCCGTTGGCATAGTCGGGAGCCTTAGACGGTGGTCAGAAAGGCTAAATGCTCACTTGGTTGCCTCAACACGCCCGTGTCCGGGGGCGTGTCACATATAACCGCCACGCCAACCAACACGACCCTTGGAAACACCGGTACTGACACGGGTAGGCACACGCCCGTGTCAAATGACACGCCCGTGTCATTAAGCCGTGTTCCTTGTCGTGTCCTTCTCGGGATAAAATTGGCCGAAACACCATGCCAGACACGGCCATGGACACGCCCGTGTCCTAGGCCGTGTGCCCCTATACAGGCACAAAAATCCCTTTTTACGCGACCAACTCAAATACAACTTTCGGGGCGTTACACCCCAGAGGGCGGGCCCTAAGAGATCGTGGTCTGCTCCGCATGGTTAAAGGTGTTGGAGCATACATTTCGCATCTCTTGGTTGGAAAATATCAAATACCATGATTTATCTGATCTATTCTTTTGTGCGTTTATAATACACATGTCATACAAATACAAGCATATATTGAATAAGGAGACAAGATGGAGGACGAAAATCATTTCAGTAGTCTACCTTGGGCGGTATCACTACCACTAGCAGTGGAGGTGCATACAATAGATAGACGACAGATCGACGACAGACAGATAGCAGACTGACGGTAGGTGGTTTCTTTAAGCGAGTCACGTCGACACTAACACCATGAATTATTACTATCGCAGTACGTTAAGGCCACGATCAACATGATCGAGGTGCACAGTATCACTATAGCGGGCAGTATTAATAACACGGGGTTGTATTGCTATAGAGAGCGGTATTGATTGCGCGGGGCAATGTTGCTATAGTGGGTGGTATTGATAACGTCGACTGTAGTGATCGTGCCGAAATTGGTGGAGCACGACTTCTATAACTACCATGATCCATGTGTCGCTTACTAAATATATCTACCACCTGGCGGTAACGTTAACGGCAGCATTAGCTCCTGATCCTATTTAAAAAGCGGCTCCTCCTCTTTTAGTTAGTTTATTCATCATCCTCCAAAGACAACACTCCAAAACCTTTAATATAGGCTTGTATCCAGATTTTGAGAACACTCCATTGGGTGAACACAAAGATCGAAAGTAAATTTTGAAGTAGAAGGGTGCATATTCTACACGAATGACGAACGCATCAAGAACACCAAAGTCTACATTGCCTTTGTCTTCACATTCAGAAATTCTTATGGAGTATCCCTTACATTTTATTTATCTTGTAATCTTTTTTACTTTTAATTTTTGTTAAGAGTGTGAAGAAATCATTCAGGGAGAACGTCAGAATTTAGGATGGTTTTGTGGGGAATTCATTATCGTAGGTGTGGCAACTAGGTATAAGAGTAGATCTAAGGGGAGGTTAGAGGTCGTATCTTAGATAAGATGGACTATAACTAGTCGGTCCTTAGGATAAGTATTGGTGAAACAACAAAAAAAGGATTTTTCTATTTGCCCCGATTTCTAGTGTTATAAAATCAAACATTTTGTACTAAATTTCTTATGAAATAAATCATATATTTTATTGTTTCATTATCTTAATTTTATTTTCTGTTCTGAAATGTTCAAAATAATATTTCTCCCTTAAAGCATTGAAGCAAAATATATTGCAAATTATTTTTCAAAAGGCATGCGTGAATTTCACTTTATGTGGCTAGCACCAAACGATAACACTTACCGCTGGCAGTAGTGAAGAAGATTGAAATTTGACCTCCTTTAAACGTAATCTTCATTATAACATTAACTGAGATAATAAAATATATTTTCTTATAAAATATTTCAAAACTTCTTTTATTAAGTCTGATATTTTTATCCAAGTATTAAATTCCAAAAAGCCTTTATTCACCCACACCCCACCCCCCCCCCCCCCCCCCCCCCCCCTCCCCCACCCCCTAAAGGAGCCTAAAAATCCAACACGTGGTATCAAAGGCATGTCATTCCAAAACGGCTTCACAACCGAGAATAATGATGCTTCATGATCTCGCATTCACTAGAGCGGATAATTTTATAAGTAAAAAATCACTATCACCACCTTTATTTATGGGTGAAAATTATAAATGGTGGAAAATTTTAATAGAAAAATTTCTTAAATCTTTAGACATTAAAGTATGAAATATCACTACTATAAAGCCCTAAAGTATTTTAAATCGAGACAAAATACTTTTAAATGTTAAATCTAAAAATAGTCTATTTGTGCACTATATGAAAACATTTTAAACTCATTTATACATTTTCTTCCGCATATGAACTATGGAATTTTATTGAAGAAATTTATGTTTCTCCTTTTGTAGATTAGAATAAGTGGAAGAATTGGAGAATATGCAAGCTTGTATATGTATTCAAGAAAGTTTCTTCTTTGATGATCCCATGAAGTGCACATCAAATAGAATGGACAAAAAAACACATCATGCAGATGAAAAGATAGAAACTCATATATGAAAGAGGAAATCCTGGAGATGTCAAAGAAACATTATGTTAAAATCTTGTCTAATCAGATAGCAATGTAAGAAAACTTAATTCTTCTTTTTTGTTACAAATTATATTTCTTCATTTCACATGCTTGAAATTACTAAACATAGAATTAAAATTATTAAAAATACTAATTTCAAACTACGTTTAGAAAATAAAAATTTAAAAGCAAAATTTAATATAGAAACAAAAATTGATGTGTCTTATTCTTCTTCTTGCCATTTGCATAATATTGTTATACCGTGTTTTGATTATAATAAAATTGAAAAAGAATTCAAGGATCTTACAAAAGTGCTTTTAGTTTCAAAAGAGGATAATGATAAATTAATAAAAGAAAATAATGTTCTAACTAATAAACTAGAATCATTAAAATTGTTTGTGGAAAAAGTTTCAAGTAATAAAATCATTTATTTCTAGTTTATCTTCAAAATTATGTAAGGCTTGTAATAGTATTTTAAATCTTAAAAATTATACACCTAGTGAAATATTTAATCATAAAAGTACATATAAAAAGAAGAGTGAAAAATAAAAGCAACTCAATTCTAGTTTGAAAAACAAATTGAAAAATCATAAATCTTCAATGCATTGTTTTTCAAATAACTATCATCGTCTTTCACAAAATCAATTATCTCTCAACTCTAAATTAAATGTATATAAATTTACTATTAATAATATTTTTAAAAATCATTATAATTATAAACATCAATTTCATGATTATGGAAATTTGGAACATATTCAACTAAGGTTTGAATGGAGACTCATACTTAAAAATGACACACATGAAAGGGCTCATTCATTCTTGTCTCCCCATAAAACAACATGTTATATTTGGGTACCCAAAAAAACTGTCACATATGGTCCTCTTTGGATACCTAAATTTATTATTAATTAGTATTCAATCAAATGCGTAATGTAGAAACAAATCAAAATGAAATATTCAAAATTCTACATAGTGAAATACTAAACAAAAAAATAAAACATAATTCTTTTCTTTTGTACAATTTTTGTTTTTCATTTTTGAGCCAGCATGTTTATGGTCACTTTATATATAATGCGATATGGCACAATCACCTTGCATTCTTATACTTTTAATAAATTAAATTGGAAGAAATTGAGCAAAAGTCATCATATCATTGCAAGTGACTAAACTATCAATACTTTTAAAACCCATTGCTTATAATTTTATTAAAAATGAGTATGAAAATTCTTAAGTTATATTATCATGACTAATTATATCATTTCTCAACTAATTACTAAAAAATGAATTTCATTAGTTCATTAAGGGGTCTGAGATTAAAATATTAAATGCGTAATTTTTGATTATTTTTATAATTTCTCTGCTGAAATGATAGCTCTTATAATAAAAAATCATGATCAAGAAAAATTAGAATAAAAAAATCATGAAAACAATGTTTATTTTATGAAAAATCTAAACTCTGTTGCTAGCGCTAGGCGTTGGGTTTAACATCGGGATAGACAATTTTCTTTAAATTTCCAATTTCTCTAAATTCTATTTTCTAAAGATTATGTTACTGCATTAAATATCATATTTCTCTGGTTTCGGAAAAGTTTAATATATATTGGTTATCTTTTTGTTTCATTTTAAAAATAAAAAATAAGGAGAAAATATACAAAACCTATTAAAATATCATAAAATATTTTCTCAATATATATCATTTTCACCTTACAAGCTTTCACTACAAATAAATTAAAAGAGTTGAATATGAACATCACATACACTACCATGAATTATTAAACTCGTGATTATGACTACTTGATATTTCATATTTTTTTTAATCTCTAATCATATTAATAATTTGTTCTGTCATGAAGTAAAAGATTATTTATTTTAATTATAGTTATATTTTCAAATGAGCATATAGTATTATATTGAAAAACCGATGACCTATAAATTCAATCAATGAATAAAATTATAATAAATATTATTGATTTCCAAATTTTGTTGTGTCTTAGCTCATCATCATATATTATATAAATGCATTATGTATTGTGTTTGCATGCATCTCATTCTTATGTAGACCCAAGAATCAAATTTAAATGCTTAATTGTTTCATTCTGGCACTATGATCATTCATATTGAAATACTTTGTTGAATGCATGCAAATAAATTAAAATTTCATTATAAATAGAATAACATTGCACTTTGCCATCATTCTAGCATCACTTTTTTGTATAAGTTATATTTAATATTTATGCTAAGTACTTTAATTTCAATGACATGCTATGCTAAATTAGAAGTAGAGTATTTAAAATAATATCATTATTTGTGTGATTGAAACATAACTTTAAAATTAATCTAAAATTTCATTATACATAAATATCATAGTTTATAAATTAGTTGAAACTAAATGCTAGTTATGTCATATAGTCATGATGTAAAATGTAGAAAATTGAAATTCATAATAACTGTGGCTTTAAAATCAACTATAATAAAAAATCAATCTTGCATAAAAGCCATGATTTATGGATTGGTAGGCTTGAACGTTTAATGTATCCATAATTATTCACAGATGGTTACGTGTCTCACAATAGCAGGGGCGTAGTTTTGTGTGTATTATAAATCAAATCTCTATGTCATGTCTTTTCCTTAATCGGGGAGGGTTTCTAGTGGAGCCTTGTGAGACACTGGGGTGAAAGAGTGCTAGATTGAGCATTCTCTTGTGTGTGCATATGGGACTAACAACCCAACCTACGACATATGTGCAGCTCTTCATGCTCATCTATCACTTAGTATGAGGCTAGTGTGTTGACATATAATTGGGTAGTTATTCTTAGACATACTTATCGCATATTCATTGCATGAACATTATTTTACACTTTATAATTATATATAGAATGTATATTTTTGCTCAAACATGTTATCTTGTGTTTTTCATGCAATATCCTTTAGGCTTTCATGTTTTTGAAAAACATAAATATTTTTGTAAAATAATTTTGACACCTTAGGGCAAAAATCATTTATCCCTAATTTTTTCATTATTCTTCTAAACTCTTTACGATACTTGGTATCCCTTATCTTAGAAAACAAAAATCTAAAAACTTTAAACAAAAAATTATCCGAAATGATGTTTTATAAGTGAAATTACAAATCTCTGTTGCTTATATTAAGGATGATTAATTATATCAATTAAAGATTAAATGCAATATTTAATTTATTTTTCAAGTTTCTTAAAACATTATTTTTATGTCATGTCTTAAATATTATCTTGTAATGTGCACTGAAATTAATTATAGAAAATATATGTAAGAATGTTTAGCATGCCTCTAAATATAAGTAATATTTTATGTTTGATAATGATTCATTCACTCACTTATTTTGATAACATACATGTTTTTTAATCATATACTTGTATGATTGTGTAGTATAATAACATAATAAGTTAAATACATAAATAAATTATCGACACAATATTAAATTATTTATTACAATTATTTATCTCTCATGCACTTATTCAATAGAGAAATGTGGTTTAAAAAATTTAAAATACTATTATTTGCAAAATAAGTGAATTCAGAGTTTTTATTCATAAAAAGAAAACTCTTATAAATTTCACAAGGAAAACTTCACAAAACACTACTCATCCTTTTGATATGTCTTAATAAGCATTGTGAGCTTGAGCACCTTGAAAAAAAAAAGAATCGTAAAGTGTCTTGTATCAAACAATTTATATATCACTTCTCTTAAGTACTAGATCACAAAATTGCAATAACAAAAGAATAAGTGTGATCCCCTATAGACTACTTTGCACCTGATAAGTCTTAATAAGCATTGTGTATGCATAACACCTTCATAGTTGTACTTTTTATTCATGTGTATTGAAATATTGTGGAAGTAGTATTATTTGTGTACTTTAATGTTGTGTTTATTTCATTATATATGTTATGTGTTTTGATTAATACACTTCTATACTCTATCATATCACTTTTGTATACATCATTATCTCATATAAAGCGTCTACTCAGGAGAATTGAACCCTAAAGCACATCTACACTATTCTCCACAAATATGAGTAAATGCATTAGGTTATAAAGCATGACTGCTACAATATTTAATTGTACTTGAAATGCAAATTAGTTTACATTGAAGTTTTTATCTCTTTTTGATGTTTAGAAATCATGCTTACAATTTTACTTCTAAAATTATAATGAAATAACATCTCTTAAACTTCAATTAAAACATCTTATTATGCTTAAAACTCTATATCCTTTATATGATCTTATTTTCCAAAAATATGTTTACTTTAAGAATTCTTATCATACGCTTATGCTTAGTTCGTGTGCTTCATCATGATTTTTTATTTTCTAAACAATTGGCATACTATGCTTAATAAATGGTATTTTAAGTGTTTTCTCTATAATTATCAATATACTACTATATTCAATCATGTATACATTTTCTCAATAAGTAGTAGAGCGGTATTTGTGATCTTACACATTGCATTTTGTTATCTACTCTACATAGTTCTCATTAATTCATATTTCATACAGTATTCTTTACCCTCTTTTAATTTTACCAAAAAGAAGAATATCTTGCTTAAATCCAAAAACTTAGGAGGAGTGCATTGAAAAGTTCATAGGAAGCATCTACATAGGGGAAGTAATCATATGTGGTGGTGCATATTTTACTCTTTGCTCGATCATGAAAAACCTTAGCATACCAAAAGTTGTTGTAACTCCGCCAGTTGTAGGAGATGTAAGGATTTATACATAGAATAACTTTTTATTTGATTGATAATCGTATGAAGCAGAAGATAATTTAGCCATTTGCATCAAGCTCAAACTTCCTTCTTGCATGCATGCTCCTCCAGAAGCACACATAATAATGACAGGCAGAAATCGATTAGTAGCATACTCAATCAAACGGGTGATTTTCTCACCTACTACGGATCCCATACTACCTCCCATAAACTGAAAATCCATAATTCCAATTGCTATGGGAATACTATTTAGTTGACCTACGCCCGTTTGAACAGCATCAGTTAAACCTGTTTCTATTTGATAAAAATAGATGTGATCTCTATAAGGTTCCTCCTCTGAATGAATTTCAATGGGGTCCATAGAGACCATATCTTAGGGTTTAAGGGGAGTAGACCCAACTTAATCTTACAATTTTACACTAATCCCTACCCACTTTTGCTAATAACAAAAGGGGGGAATAAAACGAGAAATCTTGAGGGCATCAAGCGTATATTAAGGTACTTGAATGGCACTCGAACCTTTGGCCTGCTATACAAAAGTGAGGAAGATGGTTTTAACCTAAAGGGATACTCTGACAGTGATTGGGCTGGGAGCATTGATGATCGTAAGAGTACAACAGACTTCATCTTCTTCCTTGGAACAAAGCCTATTTCATGGAACTCTTCCAAACAAAAATGCATATCCCTATCAACCGCTGAATCAGAATATGTAGCATTAGGCGAAGCAGTAAAAGAGAGTGTGTGGTTAAGGCGCCTAGTGCAAGAAATGAAAGAGGAAGAAACATGACCGGTGAGCATTTCAGTCGATAACACCTCTGCCATATCAATGGCCAAGAACCCTGTGATTCATAAATGCACCAAGTATGTTGAAATCCAATACCATTTTACCAGAGAACTCGTAAGAGAAGGAGAAATTGAGATAGGGTACTGCAGCACAAAGGACCAAGTAGCAGATTTCCTTGCTAAACCTCTGCCAGCTGAAAGTTTTCTGATGCTGCAACATGGGCTCCAGCCCGCTATTTTGCACTCGGCTCCGCAGCACCTGCAAGCAACATTCCACTGCACGATGGCAAACAGGCAACGGTCAGCTAAAGCCGACCAAATTATAACGACCCCGTCCCTTTCTCAGGACATCGGTGCTCCTTCCCTATATATCATTAGCCCAGCTAAATAATTATGTAAAAACATACTACGCCACAGGTGTAGGCTCGCACGGCCAAACACCTCGTGCAATCAGGGCACATTAACGGTGAATCCCGACACTTCAGCTTCTTCACCACCACCACCAAGATGGCAACCACATGAGCATTTAGCCTTTCTGACCACTGTCTAAGGCTCCTGACTATGCCAACGGACAGTCCCCTTTTTGGGTCTCTCGCACCGAACCACATAGCCTAGGTCCAATTCCACTTGCCTGTTGCTCACAACACGTAGTCACCTTAAGACATACGCACGAGCCAAGCTTCTCTCGGATCCCAAAACTTTTCCAAACAATCACATAACCCAGTTATGTTCAAGGCCGGTTCCCAGACCTCCAAGTTAGTAGAACAATGATTCCGCTCAGTTTTCCGGGTGCGTCTTGGAGCTAACCTCCAAGGATCCCTGCTGCAATCTACCGCGTAGAAACCCGAAAACCCAAAGCACGGAGTCTTCTCTGGCAAATCATAACAAATGCAACATCATCGATCCAGACCAACATGTCCGGGTAGGCTTCACACACAATGCATATGCCCGTACTTCGATTCCGGACTCTATATGCAACACAAGGGGGGTTATTCCCGTCAACCCCAAGGAACACCACACACTCTCCGCACACTCGCGGGAGCGGGTTTCCCTATGCAAAAAGGAAGCGCTTCACATGCTCAAATTGAGAATCGTTACCCTTGTAGTATGCTTTGGCGCCACGGAAAAACTACACGGATGGAAATCTTCGCAATGAACTTTCCTCCATGGATCCGCTCTCAGATCTCAAAACGGTGCTCCGATGCTCCGCCGGCGGACGGAATCCTCCTTCTTCTTCCTCCTCTCTCTAACTCCTTGGAAAGAGAATGGTTTGGAGAAAATGAAGAATTAACTCCCCCATTCCCGGCCTTAACAGAGAAGGAAACCGTCTGAACCATTGGATCTCACTTAAAGAAATTAATGGCTCAGATCTGCACAAAAATCCCCAGACCTGGGCCGAACACGGCCTCGCACACGACCGTGTCCCAGGCCGTATGCCTCGATCCAAGCACGATCGTCGAACACAGAGACTCACACGGGCTCAGACACGCCTGTGTCTCACTCGACACGCCCGTGTCGGGTCCTTGACACGCCCGTGTCCGGGGGCGTGTCACATATAACCGCCACGCCAACCAACACGACCCTTGAAACACGGGTACTGACATGGGTAGGCACACGCCCGTGTCAAATGACACGCCCGTGTCATTAAGCCGTGTTCCTTGTCGTGTCCTTCTTGGGATAAAATTGGCTGAAACACTATGCTAGACACGGCCTTGGACACGCCCGTGTCCTAGGTCGTGTGCCCCTATATAGCCACCAAAATCCCTTTTTACGCGACCAACTCAAATACAACTTTCGGGGCGTTACAAATCTCCCCCACTTAAGGAATTTCGTCCCGAAATTAAGTAAAGGTACAAAAATTACAAGTTACCTGAACGGAATAACTCGGGGTATTCTTCCAACATAGTTTGCTCTCGCTCCCAAGAAAGCACCTCACGTCTGCAATTATCCCAACGGACTTTAACCATTCGGATATCCTTGTTGCGGAGTCGCTTGACTTCAACGTCTTCTATACGTATAGGCTTGACCTTTGTCGTCAACTCGCAATCAACTGGCACTTGACCAACCGCAACTATCTGCGAAGGCTCTTGCACTGCCTTACGCAACACCGATATGTGAACAGATCATGTAGCCCACTCACTCCACCGACAGCTTCAATCTATACGCTGTTTCGCCAACACGCTCCAGGATCTCAAATGGTCCAAGGTATCTCGGACTCAGCTTCTTCAAGCGTCGAACCTGCGAGACACCCTTGAACGGTTTGATTTTCAAGTACACTCAGCCGCCAACACTGAACTCCACGTTCCTATGTTTGGCATTATAGTACTTTGACTGTCTGTCCTGAGCGATCTTCAATCGTTCCTGAATTTTCCGTATCACTGAAGTGGCATCTTCCACCTCTTGATGTTTGTAAAGCTTCGACTCGCCCGTCTCCAACGAAAACAACGACGTGCAATACTTTCTCCCGTACAAGGCCTCGAAAGGCGCCATTCCAATACTCGCCTAAAAGTAGTTGCTATACGCAAAGTCCACCATGTACAGGTGATATTCCCACTGCTTTCCAAAATCTAGGACGCACATGCGAAGCATGTCCTCCAACGTCCGGTTGATCCTCTCGGTTTGGCCATCCGTCTGCGGATGAAAGGTTGTGCTGAACTTTAGCTTAGTACCCAACAGACTATGCACCAACCTCCAGTAATTCGACATGAAGCGTCCATCTCGATCACTAACAATACTGCGGGGCACACCATGCAACCGTACAATATTCTCCACATAGAGTTTTGCCAACCTTTCCACCGGATCTTCCTTCCTGACCGGGATGAAGTGCGACACCTTTGTCAACCTATCTACGACCACCCAGATGTCGTCGTTTCCCCTCTGCGACTTCGGAAAACCATGCACAAAATCCATAGATATGTCGTCAAATTTCCATTCCGGTATAGGCAAGGACTTTAGGAAACCTCCGGGCTTCTGGTACTCCGCCTTAACCAAGGCACAAGTTGGCACTTGGCCACATAAAGTGCTACATCTTTCTTCAATCCTGGTCACCAAAATAATTTCTTCATGTCTCTATATATCTTCGTGCTTCCCGGGTGGATTGAGTACTTGGTATGATGAGCCTCGTACATCAAATCCTCCCGAAGATTATCCACACTAGGAACGCATAGGCGACCGTCCTTCCTTAGCAACCCATCCTCAACAGCAAACTGGGAATTTGACCCATCCAATGATTCATCCAATATCTGCTTCATGTTGTTATCCTGAATCAAAGCCTGCCGAACTCTATCAGCTAGGTCACACTGCATAACCAGTTGGCATGTGCAGGAACCTTACGACTCAACGCATCCGCCACTACATTACCTTTCCCTGGCACATAATATATCTTGAAGGAGTAGTCCCCTAGGAACTCCATCCACCTCCGCTGCCTCATGTTCAGATCCTTTTGATCTAACAGGTACTTCAAGCTCTTATGATCGGTGTATATATCGACTTTCACACCATACAGATAGTGCCTCCACAGCTTTAAAGCAAATATCACGGCCGCTAACTCCAAGTCATGAACCAGATAATTTCTCTCATGATCCTTCAATTGTCGTGAACCGTAGGCTATCACACTCCCATGCTGTAGTCGAACACAGCTCAAACCACTGCCTGAAGCATCACTATAGATTTTGAACCCTTCAGTTCCACTTGGGGAACATAAAATAGGCGATGTGGTCAACCGCCTCTTCAACTCATCAAAAGCCTGTTCACACTCCGAAGACCACGTAAACTTATGATTCTTCCTAGTCAATGTCGTGAGTGGTAGCGCTATCCGCGAGAAGTTCTCTACGAAGCGCCTGTAGTAGCCAGCAAGCCCTAGAAAGCTCCGGACCACCTCCACTGTAGTCAAAGCTGGTCACTCCCGTATCGCCATTTTCTTTGCCGGATCCACAGCTATCCCTTCTCCACTAACAACATGACCAAGGAAGGCTATCGAGGATAACCAGAACTCACACTTGGAGAACTTAGCATACAACTGGTTTCTCCTCAACGTCTCCAACACCATGTACAGGTGATTTTAGTGGTCCTCTTCACACTGCGAGTACACCAGGATATCATCAATAAATGTTATCACAAAACGGTCCAGGTACTCTCTGAATGTCATATTCATCAGATCCATAAACACGGATGGCGCATTGGTCAAACCAAACGACATGACCGTGAACTCGTAATGCCCAAACCGCGTACTGAATGTTGTCTTGGGATGTCGCTCTCCCTTATCCTCAATTGGTACTAACCGAACTTCAGATCTAACTTCGAATATATCGTTGACCCAACCAACTGATCAAATAGATCGTCAATTCTCTGGATCGGATACTTATTCTTTTCAATAAGCTTGTTCAATTCCCGGTAGTCGATACAAAGCCGCAAGCTCCCATCTTTCTTCTTAACGAAGAGAATCGGTGCGCTCCAAGGTGATGAACTTAGACGCACATAACCTTGCTCTAACAACTCTTGCAGTTGCACCTTCAACTCCGCCATCTCTTTTGGTGCTATCTGATAGGGGGAGCGTGACACCGGTTTGGCACCCGGTACCAGCTCAATAGTAAAATCTATCTCCCGCTGAGGAGGAGCTCCTGGGAGATCATCCGAGAACACATCAGGATACTCAGACACAACTGGGATCTTATCCAGACTTGGCTTAGGCGTCGAAGTCTGCACTAAAGTGACAAACAGCTCTGCCCCAGACCGAACTGCCTTGATCACCTGAAGGGCTGACATCAAACCTTTCCATGACCCCTTCATGCCCGCAAACATAGTCTCCCATTTAGAATTTAATCCCAACTTAACCTCCTTTCGGTTGCAATCAATGTAAGCTCGCTGCTCCAAGAGCTAGTCCATACCAAAGATTACATCGAATTCTACTAACGGTAGAATCAACGCTCGCAAATCAAACTTCTGATCCCCAATCTGAACCTTGACTACACAGACCTTATCCGCGTGCATTGAGCACCCATTCGGCAACAAAACATCCAACTTGTCTTTTTCCATCGAGGGAGGGACCCCGATGCGCGTCACAAATCGTTCAGACAAGAAGGAATGCGAAGCTCCCGTATCAAACAAGGCTCTCGCGGGACAATCGAGAATCAATACAAATCCTAGCAACAACAGAAGTAAACTAACACATAAAAGAGGTAACAACTACAAAAGTTAATCTGCTATAAATTAACTCATACATGTCACCACGTCAGCATGCTTTATGGCCTCTTGCAGACCAAGATTATAAACTCTAGGCTGGACTGGAGCATGATGGGACGCGGTTGACTCCACCGTCTTCCCTTTCTCCTCATAAGTCGCTCCAGACTTCCTCTCGGACTTTGCACGTCCGCTCCAACACTCACGAGAAAAATGCCCCGTCTTCCCGCAGTTGTAGCAAGCTTCTGGGACTCGACTTGTGGTTGCCCCTGACGCACCAAACGAAGGGGCTGAGTTCGAAGTCCTCTGCTTCTTGTTCCATCTGCGGAATCCTGACTTTGCAATAGGCACTTTGAACTCTGCCTTCTTTCCTCCTGAGTCCTTCTTCTCTTGCACCCTCTTCACAAACTTTTCCAAAGACCAGGCCGAGTTGACCAAGGCTAGGAAGACATGTGCCTTAGGCCCAGCAAGGAGTAACTGTAGATCACCGCGAAGACCCTCGTAAAATTGGTTGGTCTTCCTCTCCTCTTCCATAAACATAGCCCCAGCATACCGACCCAACCGTGTAAACTCGTGGAGGTACTTGTCCACGCTTTTGGACCCCTGAGTCAACCCAAGATATTGGTTCTCCATCTCAAGCTTCTGAGCAGAGGGTACATATCTGGATAGGAACAACCTTGAAAAATCCTCCATAGGCACATCAGCAAGCTGCCTACCCACTAAGAGATGAGACTCTAACTCATCCCACCACAGCCTCGCTTCACCCACCAAAAGAAAAGTCGCTATGGTGGTCTTCTGCCACTCCTTAGTTAACGTGGCTGTCAAAACCCTCCTTATCGTAGAGAGCCAGTCCTCAGCTTGAGCTGGCGTTCCAGTCCCGTCAAATACTGGGGTATTAAAGCCCATTACATGCTTGAGCTGCTTCTCCATAGCTCTCCTCGGCTCTACCAGATCAACTACTGCGCGCTCCACCACTCTTGGCTCTGCCGCCCTAACCGGTTCTTGCTCCACGACAGGAGGTGCGTGGTGCATTTGTCCTGCAGGTTGGGCATTAATCATTGCAAATACGGCTTTAGCCACCATCCTGATGGTTTCCGCTGAAGGAGGTGTAGTAGGCATGTCTCTCGGTGCACTACTTTCTGCTGATTGCTGACGCTCTGATTGACCAGCACCGCTCCTAGCTGCCTATAGAAGCAAAGACATGCGATTAGACGACAACTAAATTGCTAAAAGCAATCATTGGAACACTCAGATTCCACAAAACAAGTGTATTTTTCATTCCTAAGTGGACATTCATGGGTTCTTTTGATGTTATAACGATGACGCACACATGTGCTCACCACCCCTTAAAAGAATTCATCCACGAATTCATTTAAGCCTGACCGTAACCTGGCTCTGATACCAAATTGTAACACCCCCATCCGTCATATGGCATATAACAGAAGGTACAGCTGGAACCCGACGCCATATACCACGGACAGTCGGAAGGGTTACATAAGAATATCCAAACTATCTAATTAAGACTACTCGTCCTAACACAGAGCATTCTAGCGGAAGATTTTAAAAGTAGAAAGAACCCAAACTGAAAAATCAATTTACATGAATGTCCACATACACTACCACTGGAATGAAAAAAACAATACACTGAAAGCAACATGGCCTTACGGCCTTACAATAGTTCACTTATCAAATAGTGTCTTACATACATCGGCTCGTAGGCCAGCCACACATGATAAAATAAAAACAACTATTCGCTAAGGCCTTTGAGGGACACCACGGCAACATGGGCTCCAGCCCGCTATTTTGCACTCGACTCCGCAGCACCTGCAAGCAACATTCCACCGCATGGTGGCAAACAGGCAACGGTCAGCAAAAGCAGACCAAATTATAATGACCTCGTCCCTTTCTCGGGACGGCGGTGCTCCTTCCCTGCATATCATTAGCCCAGCTAAATAATTATCTAAAACCATACTACGCCACAGGTGTAGGCTCGCACGGCCAAACACCCCATGCACTCAGGGCACATTAACGGTGAATCCTGACACTTCAGCATCTTCACCAGCACCACCAAGATGGCAACCATGTGAGCATTTATCCTTTGTGACTACTGTCTAAGGCTCCCGACTATGTCAACGGTCAGTCCCCTTTTCGGGTCTCTCGCACCGAACCACATAGCCTAGGTCCAATTCCACTTGCCCGTTGCTCACAACACGTAGTCACCTTAAGACGTACGCATGAGTCATGCTTCTCTCGGATCCCAAAACTTTTCCAAACAATCACATAACCCAGTAATTTTCAAGGCCGGTTCCCAGACCACCAAGTTAGCAGAACAATGATTCCGCTCAATTTTCCGGGTGCGCCTTGGAGCTAACCTCCAAGGATCCCTGCTGCAATCTACCGCGTAGAAACCCGAAAACCCAAAGCACAGAGTCTTCTTCGGCAAATCATAACAAATGCAACATCACCGATCTAGACCAACATGTCCGGGTAGGCTTCACACACAATGTCTATGCACGTACTTCGATTCTGGACTCTATAGGCAACACAAGGGGGGCTATTCTTGTCAACCCCAAGGAACACCACACACTCACCGCACACTCGTGGGAGCGGGTTTCCCTATGCAAAACGGAAGAGCTTCACATGCTCAAGTTGAGAATCGTTACCCTTGTAGTACGCTTTGGCGCCATGGAAAAACTACACGGATGGAAATCTTCGCAACGAACTTTCCTCCACGGATCCGCTCTCAGATCTCAAAACGGTGCTCCGATGCTCCGCCGGCGGCCGGAATCCTCCTTCTTCTTCCTCCTCTCTCTAACTCCTTGGAAAGAGAATGGTTTGGAGAAAATGAAGAATTAACTCCCCCATTCCCGGCCTTAACAGAGCAGGAAATCGTGTGAACTGTTGGATCTCACTTAAAGAAAATGAACGGCTCAGATCTGCACAAAAATCCCCAGACCTGGGCCGAACACAGCCTCGCACACGGCCGTGTCCCAGGTCGTGTGCCTCGATCCAGGCACGATCGTCGAACACAGAGACTCATACGGGCTCAGACACTCCCGTGTCTCACTCGACACGCCCGTGTTGGGTCCTCGACACGCCCGTGTCCGGGGGCGTGTCACATATAACCGCCACGCCAACCGACACGACCCTTGGAAACACCGGTACAAACACGGGTAGGCACACGCCCGTGTCAAATGACACGCCCGTGTCATTAAGCCGTGTTCCTTGTCGTGTCCTTCTCGGGATAAAATCGGTCGAAACACCATGCCAGACACGGCCATGGACACGCCCGTGTCCTAGGTCGTGTGCCCCTATACAGGCACAAAAATCCCTTTTTACGCGACCAACTCAAATACAACTTTCGGGGTGCTACACCCCAGAGGGCGGGCCCTAAGAGATCGTGGTCTGCTCCGCATGGTTAAAGGTGTTGGAGCATACATTTCGCATCTCTTGGTTGGAAAATATCAAATACCATGATTTATTTGATCTATTCTTTTGTGTGTTTATAATACACAGGTCGTACAAATACAAGTATATATTGAATAAGGAGACAAGATGGAGGACGAAAATCATTTCAGTAGTCTACCTTGGGCGGTATCACTACCACTAGCAGTGGTGTGCATACAATAGATAGACGACAGATCGACGACAGACAAATAGCAGACTAACGGTAGGTGGTTTCTTTAAGCGAGTCACGTCGACACTAACACCATGAATTATTACTATTGTAGTGCGTTAAGGCCACGATCAACATGATCGAGGTGCACAGTATCACTATAGCGGGCAGTATTAATAACACGGAGTGGTATTGCTATAGCGAGCGGTATTGATTGCGCGGGGCAATGTTGCTATAGTGGGCGGTATTGATAACGTCGACTGTAGTGATCGTGCCGAAATTGGTGGAGCACGACTTCTATAACTACCACGATCCATGTGTCGCTTACTAAATATATCTACCACCTGGCGGTAACGTTAACACCAGCATTAGCTCCTGATCCTATTTAAAAAGCGGTTCCTCCTCTTTTAGTTAGTTTATTCATCATCCTCCAAAGACAACACTCCAAAACCTTTAATATAGGCTTGTATCCAGATTTTGAGAACACTCCATTGGGTGAACACAAAGATCGAAAGGAGATTTTAAAGTAGAAGGGTGCATATTCTACACGAATGACGAACGCATCAAGAACACCAAAGTCTACATTGCCTTTGTCTTCACATTCAGAAATTCTTATGGAGTATCCCTTACATTTTATTTATCTTGTAATCTTTTTTACTTTTAATTTTTGTTAAGAGTGTGAAGAAATCATTCAGGGAGAACGTCAGAATTTAGGATGTTTTTGTGGGGAATTCATTATCGTGTGTGTGGCAACTAGGTATAAGAGTAGATCTAAGGGGAGGTTAGAGGTCATATCTTAGATAAGATGGACTATAACCAGTCGGTCCTTAGGATAAGTATTGGTGAAACAACAAAAAAAGGATTTTTCTATTTGCCCCGATTTCTAGTGTTATAAAATCAAACATTTTGTACTAAATTTCTTATGAAATAAATTATATATTGTATTGTTTCATTATCTTAATTTTAGTTTCTGTTCTGAAATGTTCAAAATAATATTTCTCCCTTAAAGCATTAAAGCAAAATATATTGCAAATTATTTTTCAAAAGGTATGCGTGAATTTCACTTTATGTGGCTAGCACCAGGCGATAACACTTACCGCTGGCAGTAGTGAAGAAGATTGAAATTCGACCTCCTTTAAAAGTAATCTTCATTATAACATTAACTGAGATAATAAAATATATTTTCTTATAAAATATTTCAAAACTTCTTTTATTAAGTCTGATATTTTTATCCAAGTATTAAATTCCAAAAAGCCTTTATTCACCCACCCCCCACCCCCCACCCCCCTCCCCCACCCCCTAAAGGAGCCTAACAATCCAACACGTGGTATCAAAGGCATGTCATTCCAAAACGGCTTCACAACCGAGAATAATGATGCTTCATGATCTCGCATTCACTAGAGCGGATAATTTTATAAGTAAAAAATCGCTATCACCACCTTTATTTATGCGTGAAAATTATAAATGGTGGAAAATTTTAATAGACAAATTTCTTAAATCTTTAGACATTAAAGTATGAAATATCACTACTATAAAGCCCTAAAGTATTTTAAATCGATACAAAATACTTTAAAATGTTAAATCTAAAAATAGTCTATTTGTGCACTATATGAAAACATTTTAAACTCATTTATACATTTTCTTCCGCATATGAACTATGGAATTTTATTGAAGAAATTTATGTTTCTCCTTTTGTAGATATAGAATAAGTGGAAGAATTGGAGAATATGCAAACTTGTATATGTATTCAAGAAAGTTTCTTCTTTGATGATCCCATGAAGTGCACATCAAATGGAATGGACAAAAAAACACATCATGCAGATGAAAAGATAGAAACCCATATATGAAAGAGGAAAGCCAAGGAGATGTCAAAGAAACTTTATGTTAAAATCTTGTCTCATCAGATAGCAATGTAAGAAAACTTAATTCTTCTTTTTTGTTACAAATTATATTTCTTCATTTCACATGCTTGAAATTACTAAACATAGAATTAAAATTATTAAAAATACTAATTTCAAACTACGTTTAGAAAATAAAAATTTAAAAGCAAAATTTAATATAGAAACAAAAATTGACGTGTCTTATTCTTCTTCTTGCCATTTGCATAATATTGTTATATCGTGTTTTGATTATAATAAAATTGAAAAAGAATTCAAGGATCTTACAAAAGTGCTTTTAGTTTCAAAAGAGCATAATGATAAATTAATAAAAGAAAATAATGTTCTAACTAATAAACTAGAATCATTAAAATTGTTTGTGGAAAAATTTTCAAGTAATAAAATCATTTATTTCTAGTTTATCTTCAAAATTATGTAAGGCTTGTAATAGTATTTTAAATCTTATAAATTATACACCTAGTGAAATATTTAGTCATAAAAGTACATATAAAAAGAAGAGTGAAAAATAAAAGCAACTCAATTCTAGTTTGAAAAACAAATTAAAAAATCATAAATCTTCAATGCATTGTTTTTCAAATAACTATCATAATCTTTCACAAAATCAATTATCTCTCAACTCTAAATTAAATGTATATAAATTTACTATTAATAATATTTTTAAAAATCATTATAATTATAAACATCAATTTCATGATTATGGAAATTTGGAACATATTCAACTAAGGTTTGAATGGAGACTCATACTTAAAAATGACACACATGAAAGGACTCATTCATTCTCGTCTCCCCATAAAACAACATGGTATATTTGGGTACCCAAAAAAACTGTCACATATGGTCCTCTTTGGATACCTAAATTTATTATTAATTAGTGTTAAAGTATTAGACCGGGCGGCTTAGCGGTCTGATCCAGCGGTTTGTTGACCGAGCGGTCTGGCGGTCTCTCTGAAGCCTGGAGACCGGGCGGTCTATCGGTCTACCTCTGCGGCCTGTTCTATCCTGCTGGAGTTGCCGAGCGGTTAACCCATCTGTCTAACCGCGCGGCCTGTGCGGTCTCTATTATTCTAGCCGCTCAGTACTGTAAATGTTTAGTCCCACATTGTTTGTACACTCTCTTTCTTATCTCCTCCATTCTATATAAGGGAGGTCATACCTTTGTAAATGATATCTTTTTTGGATAATAAAATTTCAATTATTCAAAAGTTTATTCGCTTGTTCTCTACTTTTCGCTTCTTTTCGCTACTTTCTAACATGGTATCAGAGCACACGGTCATTTCCTCCTGATTCTGTGCGCTCTCTGTTGTTCGCGGCTTGTTTTCCGCGTTCTGCGACTTGATTCGCGGCTTGCCTTCTCTTCTTTTCGCGCGGCTTGTTTCTATCCGCGCGGCTTGTTTCTGTCCGCTGCCCTGTTCGCGCGGCTTGCTTCTTCTTGGTTCTCTTCTCCTACTGCTCTTTGTCGCAGCGACCTTTTTCCTTGTCGCCGCGCTCCTTGTTCTTTCCTGCCGCTCCGACTTCCTAGTCGTTGCGGTCTGTCTCTGACCGCGTGTGTTGTCTCTCTACTCGCGGTTTGCTGCTGTGATCTGCCTGACCGTGCGGGTTGTTCCTTTCTCACCTGCATCTTGGTCGCGGTCACTTGCTCTTCTCCTCTCTTCTGTTCGCTCGGCCTTTTCAGTCCGCGCGACCTCTTCCCCGCTATGCCTTTGACCGCTTTCTAGCAGCTGCTGTGATCTGCCTGACCGTGCGGGTTGTACCTTTCTTACCCGCATCTTGGTCGCGGTCACCTGCTCTTATCCTCTCTTCTGTTCGCTCGGCCTTTTCAGTCCGCGCGACCTCTTCCCCGCTGTGCCTTTGCCTCTTTCTAGCCGCTACTGTTCGCGCGGCTTCTTCTGTTTTCTAACCGCTACTGTTCGCGCGGCTTCTTCTGCTTGTCGGGTTCTATGACTACCTCCGGTCTCACCACTACTCCTGCAGCTCCTTCTCCTCCTCCTCCTTCGGGCAACCTTGGCACCCTTTCCAAGCTTGTTGGCTCCAACTATCCCGATTGGAGCGTTTCTTTCACCTTTCTCCTTCGTTCTCAACGCAAGCGTCATCACCTCACCGATGACCCTCCTCCTCGCACCTCTCCCGAGTTTGATGACTGGGATGCGAGTGATGCTCTTGTTCGCACCTAGCTGGCCAACAGCCTTTCTGATGAGTGCCTTCCCATCATTCGCCATGATGAGACGGTCAAGGTCGCCTGGCTTCACCTCGCTGCTCTCTATTCTAAGGGGGGCCAGATGTCCCGCATTTATACTCTCTATGCGGACCTCTTCGCCCTCCCTTCCATGTCACCGGCTGCGGCTTATCAGCAGGTTCAGGCTCTTGGTGCTGAAATCCTCCAGAATCGCCCCTTCTCCGCAGACTTGGCCGACCAGCACAAACACTTCCAGGAACTCCTGGTTGTTTGTTATCTTCTTCGTCTTCCCGACTCTTATGATATGATCCTCCAGCAGATCTTGGGTGAGGCGGAATCTCCTACTTTGGATGCCACTGCGGCTCGCATTGCCGCTGTTACTTCGCTCCTCCAGCGGCCTCTGTTGTCCTCCCCCCCTTCCCAGGACTCCTTTGCTCACCAAGCTCAGAGGGGGGGCCCTAGTGGCCGTGGCTCCTCTGGCGGACGGGGTTCCTCCCGGTTCCTCTGCTTTCACTGTGGTCGTACTGGCCATACTGTTGACCGCTGCTGGCAGAAACATCCTCATCTTCGCCCTTCCGGTGATGCTCCTTCTTCGGCCTCCGCCTCTTCTAGGCTGTCTGCCTCTGTGGCCACGACGTCAGGTAGTGCCCACGTCGTTACCCAAGGTAAATGGTTGATTGACTCCGGTGCCACCAATCATATGACGGGCAACCCTCATTGCTTCTCCCGTCTTGAGACCCATGACCGCTTACCCCCAGTTCGTGTGGCGGATGGTTCCCCGTCCCCGGTTCATGGGACGGGCATGGTTCAACTCACTCCATTGCTTTGCTTGGAGGATACCCTCTATGTCCTGAAGTTCCCGTGCAATTTGTTATCCGTTACAACTTTATGCCGGCAACTTCAGTGCTCCGTCTTATTCACTCCCACTACTTGTTCTTTTCAGGACCCGAGGACCCAGCGGACGATTGCTACTGGGACTGAGAGCGGCGGCCTCTACTTCCTCGACGATGTTTCCGCTCTCTCTGCTTACTCCTCCTCCACCGATCTCCTTCAGTGGCATCTTCGTCTTGGACATCCTCCTCCTCGGCTTATTCGTTAGTTTCTGCCCCACTTACCTCCTACCAGTTCTCCACTCAACTGTGATGCGTGTCAGCTTGGCAAACATCATCGCTCCTCCTTCCCACCGAAGCAAGGCCGTGGCTCCTCTCGCATTTTTGATCTTATTCATTCTGATGTATGGGGTCCTGCTCCTACCCTCACAGTTGGTCGGGGCAGTTCCTATTTTGTCACTTTTATCGATGATTGTACTCGATGTACCTGGGTGTATCTATTAAAAGATCGCTCTGAACTATTTTCTGTTTGGCAATCATTTTACTTTATGATTAAGACTCAATTTGCTATTTCTATTAAAGTCTTGCGTTCTGATAATGCCAAGGAGTATCTGACTCATGAGTTCTTCGCGTTCTTTCACAAACATGGCCTCCTTCATCAAACGACTTGTGTTTACACCTCCCAGCAGAATGGGGTGGCGGAGCGTAAAAACCGTCACCTGCTTGATGTTGCGCGTACTCTCATGACGCAGATGCACGTCCCTCGCTCCTACTGTGGCTACGCTGTGCTCCTCGCCTGCTATCTCAACAATCGCCTTCCCTCCGCGGTTCTCCACGGCCAGACTCCCTTCTCCCTTCTCTACCCCCACCAAGAACCTTTTCCTCTTCCTCTCCGTGTCTTTGGCTGTACGGCCTTTGTTCACACTCCCTCCTCTACCCGCGACAAGCTTTCCCCCCGTTCCACCAAGTGTGTCTTTTTGGGGTACTCTACCACTCAAAAAGGCTATTGCTGCTTTGACCCCCTTCTCCGCAAGCAGTTTGTCTCCGCAGATGTGACTTTTTTCGAAAATGCTTCCTATTTCTCTCCTTCCTCTTCTCTTCCTTCTCTTCCTTCTGATATCTCCGTTCCTTCCACACCTCTCCACGTTTTCCAACCTTCGTCTCCTCCTCCACCCACTCCTTCCCAGTCCGTATCCCCACCCACCCCTCCACCCTCCTCTCCGCTGCCGTCTCTCTCTAGTCCCGGGCCAGCCTTCTCCGCCACGGACGCTCCGGTCGCTGACGCTCCCGTCGCCGACACTCCCGTTGACCTGGATGTTCCCATTGCCCTTCGCAAAGGGGTGCGGGCGTGTACTCAACACCCGCTCACGGCTGTTGTTTCCTATGATCAGCTTTCTCCTTCTCGCAGGTGTTTTGCCTTTGCCATCTCTGCTACTTCTACTCCCCATACCTACCAGGAGGCTCTCGCTCTCCCTCATTGGAAGTCTGCCATGGATGAGGAGATGGCTACTCTTACTGAACGGGGTACCTGGACCCTGGTTCCTCCTCCTGTGGGCACTGATGTGGTTGGCTGTCGCTGGGTCTTCGTTGTGAAGTTTCGCCCCGACGGCACTGTGGATCGCTACAAAGCCCGGCTGGTGGCCAAGGGCTTTACTCAGACTTATGGCGTTGATTACTTTGATACCTTCTCTCCGGTTGCTCGCCTCAGCACCATCCGGGTTCTCTTTTCTGTGGCTGTTAACCGGGCTTGGGCTATTTCCCAGCTTGAGGTGAAGAATGCCTTTCTCTATGGCGATCTTCAGGAGGACGTCTATATGGAGCAACCTCCTGGGTATGTTGCTCAGGGGGAGACACGTGTCTGTCATTTGAAGAAGGCCATTTATGGCCTAAATCAGAGCCCTCGGGCATGGTTCGACAAATTCAGTGGGATTGTGGCTACCATCGGCTTTCAAAGGAGTTCGGCCGATCACTCCTTATTCATTCGCAAAATGGCCTCGGGACTGGTGGTTTTGGCCGTATATGTGGATGATATTCTCCTTACTGGCGATGACCGAGATGGGGTGGACTTGACGAAGAAGCACCTCCGTCAGCACTTGGTCACGAAGGATATGGGCTCCCCAAAATACTTTTTGGGGATAGAAATCTCTCGGAAACTTGACTCCTTGGTTCTCTCTCAACGGAAGTATGCCCTTGATCTTTTACGAGAAGCAGGATTGACAGGTGCCAAACCAGCTCGTTTTCTCATGGCTGTTGGAGAAGACAAAACGTGGACGGATGATTCGCCTCTTCTATCTGATGTCACACGGTACAGACGTTTGGTAGGCAAACTCATCTATCTCACGGTGACTAGACCCGACATCGCCTACGCTGTAGGCAAGGTCAGTCAATTTATGCAAGCTCCCAGGGAGTGCCATCTTCAGTCCGCCCTGAAGATTTTAGAGTATATCAAAGCAGCACCGGGCAGATGGTTACTCTTTCAGAAGAATGGCCATCTGAGGGTTGAGGCCTACTCAGATTCAAGTTACGCGGATGACAAAGGCGATCGTAAATCCACGTCAGGTTTTTGTACCTTTGTTGGAGGTAATCTCGTGAGTTGGAAGAGCAAGAAACAGTCTGTTGTTTCCAGATCCAGTGCCGAAGCAGAATACCGGAGTATGGCGTCAACCACGTGTGAGTTAAAGTGGTTGCGGGCTCTCATGCTTGACCTGGGCGAGGTATATGACTGTCATCTCCCTATGTTCTGTGACAACAAGGCCGCTATACACATATCCAGAAATCCGGTCTTCCATGAGAGAACAAAGCATATAGAGGTTGACTGTCACTTCATTCGGGAAGTGATTTTGAAGAAACAGATTTGTACTCCTTTTGTCACCTCTGACAAGGAGTTGGCAGATATCTTCACCAAGCCGGTTTCTACTTCCTTCTTCCGCATTTGTGACAAGCTGGGCATGATTGATATCTATGCTCCAGCTTGAGGGGGAGTGTTGAAGTATTAGACCGGGCGGCTTAGCGGTCTGATCCAGCGGTTTGTTGACCGAGCGGTCTGGCGGTCTCTCTGAAGCCTGGAGACCGGGCGGTCTATCGGTCTACCTCTGCGGCCTGTTCTATCCTTCTGGAGTTGCCGAGCGGTTAACCCATCTGTCTAACCGCGCGGCCTGTGCGGTCTCTATTATTCTAGCCGCTCAGTACTGTAAATGTTTAGTCTCACATTGTTTGTACACTCTCTTTCTTATCTCCTCCATTCTATATAAGGGAGGTCATACCTTTGTAAATGATATCTTTTTTGGATAATAAAATTTCAATTATTCAAAAGTTTATTCGCTTGTTCTCTACTTTTCGCTTCTTTTTGCTACTTTCTAACAATTAGTATTCAATCAAATGCGTAATGTAGAAACAAATCAAAATGAAATATTCAAAATTCTACATAGTGAAATACTAAACAAAAAAATAAAACATAATTCTTTTCTTTTGTACAATTTTTGTTTTTCATTTTTGAGCCAGCATGTTTATGGTCACTTTATATATAATGCGATATGGCACAATCACCTTGCATTCTTATACTTTTAATAAATTAAATTGGAAGAAATTGAGCAAAAGTCATCATATCATTGCAAGTGACTAAACTATCAATACTTTTAAAACCCATTGCTTATAATTTTATTAAAAATGAGTATGAAAATTCTTAAGTTATATTATCATGACTAATTATATCATTTCTCAACTAATTACTAAAAAATGAATTTCATTAGTTCATTAAGGGGTCTGAGATTAAAATATTAAATGCGTAACTTTTGATTATTTTTATAATTTCTCTGCTGATATGATAGCTCTTATAATAAAAAAATCATGATTAAGAAAAATTAGAATAAAAAAATCATGAAAACAATGTTTATTTTATGAAAAATCTAAACTCTGTTGCTAGCGCTAGGCGTTGGGTTTAACATCGGGATAGCCAATTTTCTTTAAATTTCCAATTTCTCTAAATTCTATTTTCTAAAGATTATGTTACTGCATTAAATATCATATTTCTCTGGTTTCGGAAAAGTTTAATATATATTGGTTATCTTTTTGTTTCATTTTAAAAATAAAAAATAAGGAGAAAATATACAAAACCTATTAAAATATCATAAAATATTTTCTCAATATATATCATTTTCACCTTACAAGCTTTCACTACAAATAAATTAAAAGAGTTGAATATGAACATCACATACACTACCATGAATTATTAAACTCGTGATTATGACTACTTGATATTTCATATTTTTTTAATCTCTAATCATATTAATAATTTGTTCTGTCATGAAGTAAAAGATTATTTATTTTAATTATAGTTATATTTTCAAATGAGCATATAGTATTATATTGAAAAACCGATGACCTATAAATTCAATCAATGAATAAAATTATAATAAATATTATTGATTTCCAAATTTTGTTGTGTCTTAGCTCATGATCATATATTATATAAATGCATTATGTATTGTGTTTGCATGCATCTCATTATTATGTAGACCCAAGAATCAAATTTAAATGCTTAATTGTTTCATTCTAGCACAATGATCATTCATATTGAAATATTTTGTTGAATGCATGCAAATAAATTAAAATTTCATTATAAATAGAATAACATTGCACTTTGCCATCATTCTAGCATCACTTTTTTGTATAAGTTATATTTAATATTTATGCTAAGTACTTTAATTTCAATGACATGCTATGCTAAATTAGAAGTTGAGTATTTAAAATAATATCATTATTTGTGTGATTGAAACATAACTTTAAAATTAATCTAAAATTTCATTATACATAAATATCATAGTTTATAAATTAGTTGAAACTAAATGCTAATTATGTCATATAGTCATGATATAAAATGTAGAAAATTGAAATTCATAATAACTGTGGCTTTAAAATCAACTATAATAAAAAATCAATCTTGCATAAAAGCCATGATTTATGGATTGGTAGGCTTGAATGTTTAATGTATCCATAATTATTCACAGATGGTTACGTGCCTCACAATAGCAGGGGCGTAGTTTTGTGTGTATTAGAAATCAAATCTCTATGTCTTGTCTTGTCCTTAATCGGGGAGGGTTTCTAGTGGAGCCTTGCGAGACACTGGGGTGAAAGAGTGCTAGATTGAGCATTCTCTTGTGTGTGCATATGGGACTAACAACCCAACCTACGACATATGTGCAGCTCTTCATGCTCATCTATCACTTAGTATGAGGCTAGTATGTTGACATATAATTGGGTAGTTATTCTTAGACATACTTATCGCATATTCATTGCATGAATATTATTTTACACTTTATAATTATATATAGAATGTATATTTTTGCTCAAACATGTTATCTTGTGTTTTTCATGCAATATCCTTTATGCTTTCATGTTTTTGAAAAACATAAATATTTTTGTAAAATAATTTTGACACCTTATGCCAAAAATCATTTATCCCTAATTTTTTCATTATTCTTCTAAACTCTTTACGATACTTGGTATCCCTTATCTTAGAAAACAAGAATCTAAAAAATTTAAACAAAAAATTATCCGAAATGATGTTTTATAAGTGAAATAACAAATCTCTGTTGCTTATATTAAGGATGATTAATTATATCAATTAAAGATTAAATGCAATATTTAATTTATTTTTCAAGTTTCTTAAAACATTATTTTTATGTCATGTCTTAAATATTATCTTGTAATGTGCACTGAAATTAATTATAGAAAATATATGTAAGAATGTTTAGCATGCCTCTAAATATAAGTAATATTTTATGTTTGATAATGATTCATTCACTCACTTATTTTGATAACATACATGTTTTTTTAATCATATACTTGTATGATTGTGTAGTATAATAACATAATAAGTTAAATACATAAATAAATTATCGACACAATATTAAATTATTTATTACAATTATTTATCTCTCATGCACTTATTCAATAGAGAAATGTGGTTTAAAAAATTTAAAATACTATTATTTGCAAAATAAGTGAATTCAGAGTTTTTATTCATAAAAAGAAAACTCTTATAAATTTCACAAGGAAAACTTCACAAAACACTACTCACCATTTTGATATGTCTTAATAAGCATTGTGAGCTTGAGCACCTTGAAAAAAAAGAATCGTAAAGTGTCTTGTAGCAAACAATTTATATACCACTTCTCTTAAGTACTAGATCACAAAATTGCAATAACAAAAGAATAAGTGTGATCCCCTATAAACTACTTTGCACCTGATAAGTCTTAATAAGCATTGTGTATGCATAACACCTTCATAGTTGTCCTTTTTATTCATGTGTATTGAAATATTGTGGAAGTAGTATTATTTGTGTACTTTAATGTGGTGTGTATTTCATTATATATGTTATGTGTTTTGATTAATACACTTCTATACTCTATCATATCACTTTTGTATACATCATTATCTCATATAAAGCTTCTACTCAGGAGAATTGAACCCTAAAGCACATCTACACTATTCTCCACAAACATGAGTAAATGCATTAGGTTATAAAGCATGACTGCTACAATATTTAATTGTACTTGAAATGCAAATTAGTTTACATTGAAGTTTTTATCTCTTTTTGATGTTTAGAAATCATACTTACAATTTTACTTCTAAAATTATAATGAAATAACATCTCTTAGACTTCAATTAAAACATCTTATTATGCTTAAAACTCTATATCCTTCATATGATCTTATTTTCCAAAAATATGTTTACTTTAAGAATTCTTATCATACGCTTATGCTTACTACGTGTGCTTCATCATGATTTTTTATTTTCTAAACAATTGGCATACTATGCTTAATAAATGATATTTTAAGTGATTTCTCTATAATTATCAATATACTACTATATTCAATCATGTATACATTTTCTCAATAAGTAGTAGAGCGGTATTTATGATCTTACACATTGCATTTTGTTATCTACTCTACATAGTTCTCATTAATTCATATTTCATACAGTATTCTTTACCCTCTTTTAATTTTACCAAAAAGAAGAATATCTTGCTTAAATCCAAAAACTTAGGAGGAGTGCATTGAAAAGTTCATAGGAAGCATCTACATAGGGGAAGTAATCATATTTGGTGGTGCATATTTTACTCTTTGCTCGATCATGAAAAACCTTAGCATACCAAAACTTGTTGTAACTCCGCCAGTTGTAGGAGATGTAAGGATTGATACATAGAATAACTTTTTATTTGATTGATAATCGTATGAAGCAGAAGATAATTTAGCCATTTGCATCAAGCTCAAACTTCCTTCTTGCATGCATGCTCCTCCAGAAGCACACACAATAATGACAGGCAGAAATCGATTAGTAGCATACTCAATCAAACGGGTGATTTTCTCACCTACTACGGATCCGATACTACCTCCCATAAACTGAAAATCCATAATTCCAATTGCTATGGGAATACTATTTAGTCGACCTACGCCCGTTTGAACAGCGTCAGTTAAACCTGTTTTTATTTGATAAAAATAGATGTGATCTCCATAAGGTTCCTCCTCTGAATGAATTTCAATGGGGTCCATAGAGACCATATCTTAGGGTTTAAGGGGAGTAGACCCAACTTAATCTTACAATTTTACACTAATCCCTACCCACTTTTGCTAATAACAAAAGGGGGGAATAAAACGAGAAATCTTTTGGAATAGATATTTAGGGGAGTAAAATTTATAGGGAACACATATGTATGAGGGAGCCTTCATATTGGAAGAGTATGCATTAGTGCTTTGTTATAAACTTGTTATTTAAGCATATCTTTTACTGCACTTATCTATAAATGCAACTAGTCTTAAACTAACTAATTTCTAATATAGTTATTTGTTATTATCAAAAGGGAGAGATTGTTGGAGTATACATTCCGCATCTCTTGATTTAAAAATAACAAATACCGTGATGTATTTGATCTAGTCTTGTATGTGTTTATAGTGTATAGGTTGTACACGTACATGCATATATTGAATGAGGAGAGAAGCCGGAGGCCGAAACTCATTTCAGTGGGCTACCGCGAGACAGTATCACTACCGCTAGCGATAGAGATTCATACGACAGATAGACGATAGACAGACGATAGCCATGCAGCAGATTGACGACAGACGGTTTCTTTAAGCGAGACATGTCAGTGCTCACGTTAGGCATTATTATTATCGCAATGCGTTAAGGCCATGATCTACCACGATCAGCACGAACCAGGTGCACAGTATCGATAAAGCGGGTGGTATCAATAACACGGGGTGGTATTGCTATAGCATGCAGTATCAATAACATATGGTGGTATTTCTATAGCGGGCAGTATCGATAATGTCAGCGGTAGTGATCGTTCCGAAATTGGCAGAGCACGGCTTCCATATCTGCCACGATCCATGTCCTGCTTAATAAATATAGTTATCGCCCAGCGGTAATGTTAACGTCAACATTAGCTCCTGGTTCTTTTTAAAGAACAGCTCCTCTTCTAGTTAGTTGATTCATCATCCTACAAAGCCACCACTCCAAACCCTTTGAGAGGCTAGTCTTCAGATTTTGAGAAAACTCCCTTGGGCGAACACAAAGGTCGAAAGAAGATTTTGAAGGAGAAGGGCTACAATGCATATTTTACACGAAGGGCGAACGCATCAGGAATGCCAAAATCTACATCGCATTCTTCTTCACCTTCAAAAATACTTAGGGAGTATATCTTACATTTTTTTTATCTTGTAATCTTTTCATTTTCCTTTTTGTAATGGGTCTGAAGAAATTGTTCATGGAGAACGTCAGTTTCAGGGAAGGACTCTGTGGGGAATTCGTCGTTGTGTGTGTGGAGACTAGGTTTAGGAGTATATATAGAGAGAGCCTAAAGGCCTTATCTGGGATAAGATAGGCTATTGTCAGTCGGTCCTTAGGAAAAGGACTAGTGAAACAACAAAAAAGAAATTTTTTTTATTCGCCTCAATTTCTAGCGTTATAAAAAACAAACATTTTGTACTAAATATCTTATGAAATAAAATCATGTCTTTTATTGTTTCATTATCTTGATTTTATTTTCTTTTCTGAAATGTTCTAAATAATAATTCTCTCCCAAAGCGTCAAAGAAAAAATATTGTAAATTACTTTTCAAAAGGCATGCGTGGATTTCAATTTTTGTGGATAGCGTCAGACGATAACAGTTATCACTGACGGTAGCGAAGAAAGATTAAAATTCAACCTCCTTTAAAAGTAATCTTCAATATAACATTCTCAGAGATTAAAATATATTGTCTTATAAAATATTCCAAAACTTCCTTTTTAACCCTGATATTTTTATCCAAGTATTAAATTCTAAAAAAACTCTTATTCACCCCCCCCCCCCCCCTTTAAGGGGCCTCCTAAAGATCCAACAAAAGGCAACAACAGACATCACTCATCTAGAGGCTGCCAAGTAAGTGCACCAAATCCCGGCCTCTGGGGGGATGGGGATAGAACCATATCTATAAATGTTGAGTTGGAGGAGGGGGAAATGTTGTTAGTTTAATGTATCCTCAATAATATCAACATCTTCGCATGGTCGACAACTAACATGATGGGGTTAGGCCCGATGTCGCGTGTCATTGCCTCAATATCAATCTTGATGTCAGGCTCGTCAAGCGAAAGAAGCGGTCAATAGCCACGAGACTCGCTGAGCCAATTCGGGAGAATATCTCCAAGCTTAAGGCAAATTTCGTCAAAGAGATTCAATACCCGGAGTGGGTTTCCAACATAGTAATGGTATACAAAGCTAACAGAAAATAGTGGAGGATGTGCGTGGACTTCACAAGACTCAACACGGCATGTCCTAAGGATTGTTATCCTCTGCCATAGATAGATTCTCTAGTCGATTTCGCGGAAGGCATATCTGTCATGAGTTTCCTCGACACCTTCTTGGGATATCATCAAATATAGATGCATACCCCCTAATATCCCCCCATATATTATTCATTACTGTTGGAAAAGACCACTTAATATTAGGCCCATTTGTATAGCATTTATTGCTTTTCTCTCCTCTCTTTAGTCCCACATTGTGTATAGGACTTTTCTCTCTCTTTCTCTCATCTATATATATGTACTCATTCTTTGTATTTGTATCAAGTGGACATATATACAAGGTTGGCTTTCTCCATTTCTACATGGTATCAGAGGGAGGTTCCGATCTCCTGCGGACTCCATCTACTGTCCGCCCTGCGGCCTGCGGTCTCTGCGGCCTCCCTTGTCCAGTCCGCACCTTCTAGTCGCGTCTCTCCTGCGGCCTCACTTGTCCAGTCCGCTTCCTCTCCCGTGGATCCACTTCTATCCCCACCCCCACCCCCCTCTTCCTCCTCTGGACCCTTTTTTATAGCCATCCTGTGGGGTCCACTGCTTCCCCTTGTCCGCTGCGGCCTCATTATGTCCGGCGCGACCTCGGCGACCTCAATCCTTCGGTCTTCTTCTGACCGCTGCGAACTCTGTATTCGCCTCCTCTTCTTGGTCTCCTTCGTCCGCCGTTCGCGCAGCGTCCGCCAGCTCGCCAGTTTGCCGTCCGCTGCTCGCCCGTTCGCCAGTCGCCAGTCGCCAGCTCGCCTCCTCTTCTTGGTCTTCTTCTGATAGCCAGCTCGCCAGCCCGCCAGTCGCCAGCTCGCCAGTCGCCAGCTCGCCAGCTCGCCCGCTCGCCAGCTCGCCAGTTCATCGGTCTTCTTCTGCTATCCAGCCCGCCAGCTTGCCAGTCCGCCGTGGTCTCCTCCAGCCCGCCAGCTCGCAAGTCAGCCCCGGCTTGTCTTCTCTTCTCATCTCGCACCAGTCCGCCGCGGTCTGATCCAGTCCGCCGCGCTCTCCTCCAGCTCGCCAGCTCGCCAGCTCGCCGCGGCCTCCTCCAGCTCGCCGCGGCCTCCTCCAGGTCGCCCCCATGTCTACGTCTGCCGATTCAGTCGGGACGGCTGTTCCTCCTCCTGAATGCCCGGCCTCTATCCAGGAAGTCCGTGACGAGCTCCGGATCACTACCATTTCGCTCACTGGCAAGAAGAACTTTGTGGAATGGGCACACTCGGTTCGTCGTGTCCTTCAGTCCAAGGGATTCCTTCATCACCTGACTCAGACCGTTATTGGTGTCCCTACTGAGGAATGGTTACGCAATGATGGGCGTGTGCAGACTTGGCTTCTCAACTCTCTTGATGGCGAATCTTATCGCCTGACCATGTATCATGAGACGGCCAAAGGCATGTGGGACGAGCTACACACCCTCTACTCTGGCAAGGATAGTCTCCACCATCTATATGATATCATCACTGCTCTCCAGGCCCTTGACAGCAGTGGCGCAACCGACCTGACGTCCTTTGTTGCTCAGGCCCGGTCTCTGGTTGAGGCTTGGATTCACCATCAGCCTCTCACTCTAGATCTCGCTGCTCAACGTACCCAAAAGGAAGCTGTGGGTATCGCCATGATGATGGCCCGGGTACCACCTCATCTTCACAGTGTCCGGGCTCACATCCTCTCCTCTACTGTTACACCGTCCTTTTCCGATGTGTGCTTCATGCTTCTCAAAGTCTCCCCGCCTCCGGATGTTCCCGGACTTCCTTCTCCGGCCCTTGTTCAACAGGTACCAGCTCCCTTATTGCCTCTTCCCCTTCTGCCCGTGGTGGCCGCTCTGATTCTCGCGGTCGGGGTCGCGGTGGCCGGTCTAGGCCTAAATGCTCGTTCTGTGGTAAAGATGGTCATCTTGAGGCCACTTGCTTTCGCAAACATGGCCGACCTCCTCGTCCACATGCCTTTGCTGCTACTACCGACTCTGCCTCCTCTCGTACTGAGCTCGACGAGGTTCGTCTTCAGCTCCAGCATCTTCATGGCTTGCTCAGCCGTCCGCCTGCCTCGGTTGCCTCTGCTGCCTCTATCTCCAATGAAGGTATCGCTGCCTATCCTCTGGCCCGCGCTGGATCCTTGACTCTGGTGCTACTCATCATATCACCTCCGTTAGGCCACCACAGTACTTGTCTTCACCTCACCTGAAGTACATTACTGTCGCTAATGGGGCATCGGTTCCCGTCTCTGGATGTGTTGATATTTCTCTCACCTCTTCTCTCCTCCTGCGCTCGGCTCTACATGTTCCGGGCTCTCCTTTCAATTTACTCTCTGTTGGTCGTCTTGCAACTGATTCTAATTACTCCGTAACATTTACTTCTCTTCTTTTCTCATACAGGATCAGCAGACGCAGACTATCATTGGTAGAGGACGGCTGCAGAATGGGCTCTATCTTCTTGACGACTCTCCCACTGTCCTCGAATCTATCTCCTCTTCGGATTGGCATCGCCGTCTGGGACATGCTCCTCTTCCAGTCCTCCGGAAGGCTCTTCCTGATGTTACTCTCCCTGCTTTCGCTGCGACACATGTATTTTGGGCAAACAACCCGTTCATCTTTCCCCCTCATTGTACTCGGAGCTCCGCTCCTTTTATTTTATTACACTCCGATATATGGGGTCCGTACAAATTTACTAGTATTTCTGGCTATCGCTATTTCCTTACTTTTATTGATGATTACTCTCGCATGACGTGGTTATATCTCCTTCGGGATCGCTCTGAACTTCCCCGCGTATTCCGGGCTTTCATTCTTGAGACTCGCACTCAGTTCTCTGCGCCTATTCGCACTATTCGTACTGACAATGCGCGGGAGTACACCAGCCATACTTTTGTCACTCTCTGCTCTGAGTTCGGCATTCTTCACCAAACATCATGTCTGTACACTCCACAACAGAATGGTGTTGGCGAGCGCAAGAATCGTCACCTTCTTGATGTCGCTCGCTCGCTTATGCTTCAAATGCAGGTACCCAAACCGTACTGGAACTACGCTCTCTCCACGGCTTGCTTTCTCATCAATCGCCTCCCGTCTTTCGTCCTCCAGTATGCTACTCCCTTCAGCCTCCTCTTTCCCACAACTCCGCCTTTTCCCATTCCGCCACGGGTGTTTGGGTGTACCTGCTACGTTCATCGCCTCGGTCCCTCCACGGACAAATTGGACCCTCGTGCCACCAAGCATATCTTTGTTGGGTACTCGCGCACTCAGAAGGGTTATGTCTGTTATTCACCTACTACCCGCAAGGTTACTGTCTCGGCTGACGTAACTTTCCGTGAAGATCTTCCCTTCTTCCCTGCTCCGGATATCGCTCTGAGTCCAACTCCCGTCGTTCGTCCTGTCATCCTGCTCCTCACTCCTCATCCTCTCTCCGTTCCATACCTCTGGTCCGCCCACCACCACCGGTTATCCGGGTCTATTCTCGTCGCTCTCCTAATCCCGTGGCTCCTCTGCAATCGGCTTCGCCCTCTGGTGCTCTGCCCCTGCTGCTCCGGCTCCCGTCTCTACCGCTCATCCGATGGCGAACTACGTCTCTCTCCATCGCCTCTCCCCCTCTCTTCTTCACTTTGCCACTTCATTATCCTCTGTTTCGGTCCCTAACTCTTTGCAGGAGGCGCTTCACCACCCTGGCTGGAGGGCTGCCATGGACGAAGAAATGACGGCCCTCTGGGCCAACCAGACCTGGGTCTTGGTTCCCTTGCCTCCCGGTCAGCACCATGTGGGTGTAAAGGGTGTTCGTCATCAAGCATGCTCCGGATGGCACTATTGCCCGACTGAAGGCCCGTCTTGTGGCCCGTGGCTTCACACAACAGGAGGGCCTCGACTATGAGGAAACCTTCTCTCCGGTGGCCAAGCTTAACACTGTCCGCATTCTTCTCTCCGTCGCGGTGCACCGCCGCTGGCCCCTTCATCAGCTTGATATCAAGAACGCTTTTTTGAACGGCGACCTTCAGGAAACTGTCTACATGCGCCAACCGCCCGGGTTTGAGACCACGGGGGAGTCTCGGGTCTGTCTTCTCAAAAAGTCAATTTATGGTCTCAAACAGTCCCCACGGGCGTGGTTTGATAAGTTTAGCAAGGTGGTTCGGGACATGGGGTTCACTCGGAGCTCTGCAGATTTCTCCCTTTTTACCCGACACCGGGCCACTGGCACCATTCTTCTGTTGGTTTATGTTGACGACATCCTTCTCACTGGGGATGACTCAAAGGGGATTCAAGACGTCAAACAACACCTGAGCACTGTTTTCAGACTAAAGACCTGGGGAAACTTCGCTACTTCCTTGGTCTCAAGATCGCCCGGCGGCCGGACAGGTTGGTACTCTCCCAACGAAAGTACTGTCTCGATCTTCTCAAAGATGCTGGTCAGTCTGATTGCAAGCCAGCGTGTACCCGATGGAGGCAAATCACAAATTATGCGCTCATGCTTCGGATGACGATTTGCTACTTCCGAACCCGGAATACTATCGACGCCTTGTGGGCAAGTTGATCTATCTAACAGTCACAAGGCCAGATATATCATTTGCAGTTGGGGTTGTCAGTCGGTTCATGCATGCCCCCCGGGCTTCTCATCTCCAAGCGGTTGAACGGATTCTTCGATACCTTAAGGGAGCTCCAGGCCAAGGGCTGGTTTACAAAACCTCCGACTCTGCTCCCGCATTGGTTGCCTATTCTGATGCCGACTATGCGGGTTCCCTGGACGATCGACGGTCAACTAGTGGGTCCTGTACTTATTTTGGTGGGCATCTTATTACTTGGAAGAGTAAGAAACAAGCTGTAGTAGCCCGTTCCTCTACAGAGGCTGAATACAGATCGATGGCCTCAGTTGTCTCAGAACTCACATGGCTTGAAAGTCTCCTTACTGACCTGGGAGTAAAACTCCCCTCCTCTGCTGTTCTATTTTGTGATAGTCAAGCCGCCATACACATCGCAAAGAATCCGGTCTTTCATGAGCGCACAAAACATATCGAGGTTGACTGTCACTTTGTTCGTGAGAAGGTTCAATTGAAGAAACTTGAATTAAAGCATGTTCCAGGAACTGATCAAGTTGCCGACATCCTCACAAAGGCCTTATCAAGCACTCTGTTCTACCAATGTTTGTCCAAGCTGGGTGCATATGACCTATACGCTCCAGCTTGCGGGGGAGTGTTGGAAAAGCCCACTTAATATTAGGCCCATTTGTATAGCATTTATTGCTTTTCTCTCCTCTCTTTAGTCCCACATTGTGTATAGGACTTTTCTCTCTCTTTCTCTCATCTATATATATGTACTCATTCTTTGTATTTGTATCAAGTGGACATATATACAAGGTTGGCTTTCTCCATTTCTACAATTACGAATGACGGTTGTTTTTGATATCACATCATGTCTTTTGGCTTAAAGAATGCTAGAGCGACGTATACAGGATGATGAATTAAGTGTTCAAGTATCTGAAAGGTAGTAACCTAGAAGTGTATGTTGATGACCTCCTTATTAAAATTCACAAGTTGAAAAGTCAAATTCTAGATTTGGTAGAGTCGTTCTTCGCTCTCCGTAAGTACAACATGATATTTAACATAGCCATGCATGTCTTCAGAGCCAACAATACGAAGCTACTCGGTCATCTCCTCACCCCTCAGATCCCTGAGCCGAATCCCAATAAAGTAAAGGTCATGTTAGACATGACCCCTCCAAAGAGTCTGAAGGAGATCCATCATGTAGCATAAAGGATCGTTGGCTTGAGCCGTTTCATCTCCCGCTTTGCAGACAAGTGTACCCTTTTTTTCAAAACTCTCATTGGAGAAACTAAGTTCGAGTGGGATGAGGAATGCAATAGGCATTCGATGAGTTGAAGCATCAGTTGACATCACCCCCTCCTCTAGAGCCTTTGTCGGCGTGAAGATCTTTTAATGTATCTTGGAGTTGGTATAGAAGCGGTCAACTTAATTTTGGGAGACGTGAACATACTGTAAAAGGATCGTTAACATCCCATAGGACTAAAGGATCGTTAATATAGGACTAAAGGATCGTTAACATTTAGAATAGGTTCCGTCATTTTTGGGCATACATACACCTCGGGAGCCAACAAACTTCAACTTTAGAGATCTCTTCTGGATCACCTTGGAGTCCAAGTAACCCGCAGGCCGGTGTGGACCGTTATTTGGCAGGACAAATTTTGATGTACCGGAATAAAACAGTTAGATCTTGCAACAAAGGGGAACAACTGATACTAAAGAAAAAAATCCTTATCCTCTAAAGGGTCGAAGTCAGCGACTTCATAGATGCGACACATGGAATAATTGATATCAAGGTGTTGTTAGCGATGAAGTCAGTGATCTCCTTCTTCACCTTTTCTAAGGCAGTGGTCATGAAGTCTCACTTTGACAGTGTTGCCGCCCGGCAAACCAAAGTACCAAGGGCTCCTATGAATGATGTGACCCTTCTCGGTTGTCTCATTTTCGAGACGACGTTGCTTCAACTCATCCTCCACCGGAACCTCGTCAACCTCGATGAAGATGATGATCCTCTTCGACGGAAGCTTAGGATTCAGATACAAGGCATCTTGTTGAGCTTTGAATAGAGAGATCAAATCCTTCTTGCTCTGGGTCACATCGACTCTTCACTCTTCTGTTCGGCTCGCCTTGTCCAAGAATACTTGTTGGACAAAGATATAATCGCTCATCCCAATGACATATTGCTACTTCTAGGACCATATCACCAAGAAGGTAGCAGTTATTGCAGCAAGTGAGACCTTCGTCCGCCTTTCTTCTCGCATAATAGACTGTGATATCTGAGGCCTTACCCCCGATCATCACTCCCTCTACGGTAACTACCGGCTCCGCAGACTCACCCACCACCACTACCACGAGCTTACTCGCCGCTGCATCTGCGGCCTGTTTTGTAGTCGCTTGTTGTCCCCTCAAGGATTTTGCATTCTCCTCCTTCTCCTTATTTATATTCTTCTCTACATCTGTGTTGGCAATTTCCTTCTCCTTTTCCTCAGTAACCTTCAACACCTCTACATCGTCTTCATTTTCCTTTTTCCTCTCTTCTGCTACTCGCTCCGCCTCCACAGCATCCTCTAACTCTTCTCCTCAACAACTCGTGTCTCCTTTTTTCTCTACAAAACCTCCGCCGAGGCCTCAGCCTCTTTAATCAGCGCATATAGTGCTTTATCTCGCGCCAACTTTCTCATTGCCACTTCTGCAGCATTCTCGACCTCCATCTTCTCCAAAATCTCAAGGTCTCAAATTGTCTACTCTACCTCTACATCTGTTGTCCCTTTGGCAATGTGAGTTGGCATCTTCGCCGCCGCCATTTTGAGTCTCGCCTCCTCCAAAGCCGGCTTAGGATGCTCGCTACCCCCGACATCAACCTTCTCAACCAACTCGCAGAGGCAATTTCGTGTCGCACGGCTTCTTTCGTTGAGTAACCTCATCCACAAGGATGTCCAACAAGATCATCCTCGTCGGGTCCTCCATTCCCGACAACTTCAGTGCTGCCTTAGATCGCACAACCTATCTGTTGTCCTCTCCAAAAAGATCGTCGAAATCTCCCTGTGGAGAAATAACATCAATAAAGAGTTTAATGTATATACCGTCTGTGACATTGGAAAGAGTTGTGGATTGTCTTGTGGTCTCACAAGAGGAGAGAGTTGTCACCTCGGAAGCATCGAATCCAATGATATCAATCATAGGGGAAGGTGTCTCCATGGGCTTAGCGGTACTCGCTTCCCTGGATTCTCAGGCCATCGGAGAGTTCCATGACTTCTTATTTTTCTTCACCAGAAGGTGAGAGTGCATGTAAGCCAGAGAAGACAACTTTTGTTATGCCATCTCTTTCAGAAGTACTCACACTGTAGTAGGTGTGAATTGAGTTGTAGTCAGATGGTGACTGAGAGACGGGAATCAGCTTATATATATATATGTGCATGAATCATATGATGGAATAGGTCTCGTTGACACTTTTTCCGAAATCTCCTATATGAGATTTGAAAAAATGCTGGGATTCTATCTACCCAAATTTCGTCATACTCGTCAACAATCAGAAAGAAAATTGATTCCCTACACAAGGCAAAAAGATCTCGCCAACCATGGTGTACACGCCAACCATGACGATGTACTCGCCAACCACTAAAGCGGACTCGCCGACCATTAAAGGATACTCGCCGACCATTAAAGGGTACTCGCCGACCATCATAACAATCTCGCTGACCACTCTCTCCATACCTAGCATTTTTACTGCATAATGTAAGCAAACATTTTGTATTTTCGAAGGCTGCCCGTAAGCAGAGCCATGAATAAAAGCTATAAGGGCATCAAAAACAAGAACTTCCAGGTACTTGCACAACCACTGAACTGGATCTGTGAGTTCTCAAAGGAATAGTGATTTAAACCTTCCTGCAACACTGTTGTAACTCTTTTTGAATTATAAATAACATCACGCACAACTAAGATCACGTAAGGTTCGTGCTGCACAAAATCCAGTCATGCAACAAGCGACAACATTCTCCTCGTGTTTAAGCCTCAGTTGTCAGGGACACTCGCGACAGCCCTCCCACATCTCGCCTTGGTATTTGCAGCCTGAGTATTCTCCCACTCACAATCCTCTACTTCCAGTGTTCTTGTGCTATCCGGAGTTGGGACATTTTTCTCCCTAACACATAAATATGTCTGCTGAGATATCTTATTCATCTCTCAAAATCATTGTTTATATCCTAGATTTTTTTCTTTGATATCTCAAATATATCTTGAGATATAACAGATGTGATACCTGAGAGATGTATTTGATATCTCAGATATCAATAAGAGAATCATTTTTTCTGTATATGAGATATCATGTTTTGATATCTGAGAGATAATTTATATGGAGTATACAATCTACTTTTGCAAATAGCAACAAAACTTCAGAAACATTATTATTAAATAATTCAAAGACTAATGCTCAGTTTGACGCGACAGTGGGGTCGTAAACTTAGTGGTTGAACTTGCGAACTAACCTAAGAAATTTCATCTATTTTTATGTTCAAAACTAGTTTTCTTTTCTTGGTGACGCTCATAACCATTGTCATGCCAAACATATATTTTATGGCGGTGGTGGACAGCCTCCTTCAACGTGGACTTGGAGAGGTCAGGAACCTACTGGGGCATCGAACTCGCCCAATGGAGCACTGAGCTCTTCATATAGATAGTGGTCAGGGGAACTTTATAGTTGGCGAGTGTGTACTGAAGGTCGAGAAACTATTAGCTATGGGTGAACTAACTAAGGGGGTCGGTACCGTCAAACACAGGGATTCAGATCCGATGGAGATGGGTGGGTGGATATTCGGGATAGGCTGAGGAGGTTGCGGTGGTGGAAGCAAATTGGCTAGTAGGCCAGTTACTGTTGTGCCCGCGAGATCTCGAAGAAGGAGAGTGAGCTCATCAAGCCGTGCTTCGAGTTGATCCAAGCGATGGGTGTCAGCGAAGGCAGTGGCAGAGGCATCCTCATCGATGTAGAGGAAAATTGAACGAGCCTGGGGCATATAACAAAGGTGCGAGAGGGAGACAAAAGGCGGCGGGGTTGAATGAGAGGAACATAGGTCGGTGCCGTGACAAGGAGCGTCAGAAATGTTGCGAACTGTGTGTGCTAGTGTACGGCTGCAGAGGAAGAGCCCAAGGGCTGTCAAAAGTCATCGTGGTGCCGATGGGTGAAAATAGAGCGTTGGAATCATGTCGGGATTTCTAGACAACAACAAAAGACTAGAGGATACAAGGAGCTGACAAAAATCTCGGAAGATGATGTTAAGATGAGCAGTAGAAGGCTCAAAATCAACGTAGAGATGTTGCGGGACACGAGTAGCAGAAATGTTGCGGGACACGAGTAGCAGAAATGTTGCGGGACACGAGTAGCAGAAGGCTCGAAATCGGACGATGGAGTGATGATGTCGGCATGGGGTATGGCAGCTTGGCTATGCAAAAGAGGCGACTGGGGAGTGCTGGCTAGATCAAATGCGGGCTGGGGCGCCCAGGAGACGAGGGAGGCAGGGTATCGCAGAAGCACGGTAGCAAGTGCACAAGATCTTAGGTCGCACTAAAGCGTGAGTGTAGGCGATCAACATGTGCGGGAGAGTTGGCTGTGACAGTGGGAAGCCAGCCGAAAGAGTCAAAGCAAAAGATGACCGGTTGGAATAGGGAGGGAGATCAATTATGGTTTCATCGAAAATCTTATCGAGCAGCGGGTCGAACCAATTAATAGTTGTCACTATCAAGTACAAAAAAATATTATAATAAATACTAAAATAGAAATACAAACATCAAGACAAACTTGACCCGAACTCTCAAGGACTAGTTTCCCCTAAGGGCCTCTCGCCGAAGAGAACCTCCACCCACAAGCTCTTAAGATCTCACAATGGGGGGCACTACCACTCCCTTATTAGGATAGTGAGACACAAGAATTATGATAATTCCACTTATGACTACATAAGCAAAAGGAGATGCGGCGCGTGGCCACAAGACCATATCTGTATCAGAACAGAGAGTGGTTTGAGCTAATATATGTTTATTATTGCAGGGTTGTCTATTAAAAAAACACACGAATCGACATCACATAAAATAGAGCATATGATATGCACAAGAGTCATAACATATGGGCCTAAGCAATAGAAAATGACATAAAAGTTGTATAATGTATGTACTTATTAAGCTCTGGCATCACCTCACCTTGAAATATCCTCTTAAAAGTTAATTTAACTATTTATTACTCCCCAACATAGGTGGTGGGCAGTAGTTATAAGGGCGCACCCTACAACAATGAGAGCTTATTTAACACTCTACGGCTCTGTTTGGGGGAACTTATTTTCTCCGATCAAGCGGTTACAACCGCAAGATCCGGTCTAGTCGTAACCGCTTGACCGGTGAAAATAAGTCCCCCCAAACGGAGCCAATGTTACAGGTATATTCCCCAAAAAATGCCCGTTTTAAAAAAATAACAATAATCGACTAGAGAATGGAACATAAATTGAAGGGAGAACGAAAATAGCAAACAAGGAAATATAACAGAACCAAAAAAGGGGTACAAAATGCCAATCAACCAAAAGCTATACATACTCCAACTTATAAAATTTAGCATATATTATGAAGTCGCAAGACAGATTAATAAGGAAATACATTTCCAGCAAGCCAATAATACTGACCAGAATGGGTGCGTGCGGAGAGATTTAGCTGTATTACCTCCTCGCCAAAGAAGACGCACGAATTAAATTATTTTGGGCGACCATCACGACAAATATAACTGCAGACGCAAGCCTGTTTCAAAAGTTACAACAATCTTTCGAGTACAAATAAAAGAGTCGAAAACCCGAAGAATTAAAATCCCTGTTCAAGAAGGTAATCGCCGAGCCTCTCCACGATAATGTTGCACTGTCCAGGAGTCATCGGCTCGTCGTAGATGCCGATGATAAGAGCGAGATTTGTTTTCTTGACAGTAATACCCCCGGATCCCTACAAAAAGAGGATGTGTCAAAGGAATTAAGTCTTTAATGGCACATGATAGATCACAGATGATGATGCTGGCGCAACTGATTTTCTTAAGATTCTATTGTCTGCCAATTCCAATGATATATTTGATACCCTTAACCAGCAACCAAAAAGCTTTTATGTAATAAACACTATACTAAAATTTTAAACGGTAATTAATACAATTTCATAAGATTACGAGTGACACTATACGGGGGAACATCATGCCTCCGCGATAGTACCCCAATCACGACGGTGTTGCAGGGCGGCTTCGCTCGCACCCCCAAAGTTCACTACTCCGGCTGGCGGACAATCTTCAATGCGCTCCAGCTCGGGAGTGAGTGGAGGAGGCTTCGTCGCGCCGCGACACCATCGTGATCGGGGTACTATTGCGGCGGCACGGGGATTCCCCCCGTGCACTGTCAATAGTGTAGCAAAAAATATTATTATTGAAGTCTGTCCGACCAAACAGCGCCGGAGTGCCTACGTCGCTTTAGGGAGAGATTCTTTCAAAGGTTGTTCAAAGTGAAGTGCTTGGAATAATTCATGCGGTGAGACCAAATGAAGTGAGCAAAGAAAACTAATGCATCAAGAATTTATGAGATAAATATTTATGCGAAATTCCCTTCATCCCAAAAGTACATAAGTAGTGCCTCAACGTCAGCAGTAGCTGCAATGCCTCACTGTTGAGGCATAAGAACTCCACCCTTGTTGGGATCAAGCTTGTCCATGTAGAAATTTTTTTGGGTACGTATGCGTATCTATCACTCATGCGGGAGTAAATACTGCCGTAAGATCCCCGATTTCAACGACGTAGATTTTTTTGGTCTGTACTGCGCTCACTTTTCAATACGGCCGTATTTGAGAAATACTATTGTATTTTTTAGCGAATGATTTACACCGTTGAAATCACAGATCATGCGGATGTATTTGCTCGCGCACAAGCGAAAATAGGTGCGCATACGTACCAAAAAACTTTCATCAATTTGAGGGTCGGAAGGACGACACAGATGGCAAAATACTCCTCGGTGGTGTCGGTTGCGTGCTTGCCTTCCCAAGGCACCAGGCCTAAGGAAGGTTGTTGTTCTGTTTGATGCGCAAAATTTGTGTTGGCACGTGTGGTAACTGCTCGACAGACAATGGAGGTCAGGGAACCAATAGCCATGTTGTGGTTGGTGGGAGCCTCGGGAGTGGAAATGTAGGCTCGATCCCCACCCAGTCGACATGGTCCGCCTCCAATCAATTGGTCACCAACAGTGTCCCTGTCATGCAACCCTCCCACTCTATTGTCTCAAAGTCCAACAACACTTGCATCGATAAATGATCAAAGTCCCACATCAACGGTCTCAAGGTGTGCAACCACTTGACGCCCAACAACGCCTCAACATCACAGGGACCAATCCTGAGAAAATCGACGACAAAGTGGGTTCCTTCAAAAACTATGGGCACGACTCGTCCGACGCTCGGGCAGTCCATCTGGCTCATGTTGTCCATTGACACGTAGTTATCGTTGCGGCTTGTAGAGGTCAGCTAGAGCCGTTTTGTGCCATGCTTGCTGATAAAACAATGTATGTTCCTTGAGTCCATGGGATACAAATGGCTGGTTGTGAAAGTTGGTGAACCACAGTGAATAATTACTCTAAAGAGGGGGTAAACAGAGTTATTAAAATTTTACACAACTAATCACGGTATAAGTCATAGATTTTGATTCTATAGTAGTGCAAGTATAACAATAAGAAGGTTAAAAGCCGAAAATTATGCAATCAGAAAACACAAAATAGTTTCCCTATATATTTGGATACCCCACTCATCTCTCCCTTGGCAGGATCTCCACTAATCAATGCTGAGTCTTTTAGTAAAGAGACTTTTAGAATTAATACAACTGAATTTTTTGATAAGGAAGATTCTTTGAATCAGATGAAATTTTGATAAAATATTTCAAATCAAACATCATTAATAAGATAACTCAAAACTAATCCAAGAGCCTTTTGATAAAGGTGACTCAAAATCAAACCAAGACCCTTTTGATAAAGTGACTCAAAATCAAACCAAGAGCCTATTGATAAAGTGGCTCGAAATCACTGATTCATTCTTTTGATTGAAGATTCTCAAAACTCTGTCAGAAAGCAGTAGTTGAATATGTTTCCACAATGCATTTTCTTCGGCGATCTTTGAGAATTTTGGTTAATGAAAACATTGTGTAGAAACTTGTTGTAGAAGATAGAAGAGGTAGCAAATTCCCCTTGAGAATTAAGATTCAATAAAGAGAGATTTAAACCTGTAGGAGAGAAATTTCTGATGAAGAATTATTGAACCCTTCAGAGAATGAGCCTTCAGATATAGAGAAGATGATAGTGTCAACTCCAAATATTCTCTGAGAACTTCTTGATGGAGAGGAAGAAGAGGGTCAAGAAAGTTGAGAGGCTGCTTTAAGAGGTTGCTTCCAGGACTCGAACTCGTAACCTCAAGGTCACTAAGTGCACTCGTTTAAAAGAAATTGTTCCCAAAACATAAGCCACGCCATTAATCATCAATTCATTCATGTTTATCGCCTACGTTAGCTATAATGGTGTACCGTCAAGATGCATAATGAGGGTTTCGATGGCAACAATGTAGGTCGTGTTTAGTTATTAAAGGCGCAAGGCGCACCAATGCGCAAAGGGGTCTTGGAGCCTATAGGCGCAAGGCCCAAAGCGCAGGCGCGTGCCCGAAGAAGGCAAGACGCAACCACATTCATTTTAAATAATCAACATTAAACATCAATTCATCTTCTTGAACAGATTTTTTATATATTCTACTCATTAATCATTCATTACTATCATTTATATATCTTAAAAAGAAATAAAATCAATATGATTGCTTGCATCATATCTAAGTCTCAACGATCGATTATGTTTCAAAAATACTAAATCATATAAAAATTATTGAGTTCTTGCATTATTTTGAAAAAAAAAGTTTACAAAAAATTACACTCAGCATTTTTAATGTCCAAAGGCACAAAAAAGGCACACGAAGGCACAAACCTCTGAGCCGGGTGAGCCTGGAGCCTTAGGCGCGCCTGAGGCGCACAACATAGAGATCGTCATCAATTTCTGGAACATCCCTATAACTTGGGCTTAAGTAAGACCACCTTCTTCGATGGGGGAAGTCATTGGCTGTAATGGATTGAAGTCGGGATTAGATTGGAGGTCAGAGCTACTTAAGAGCAAGCTGGCGCAGGGCGAGGAGGCCAAAAGGTGGACCGTGGCCGAGCAACAAACGTGTGCTAGAAGGTGATCTCACGGCTTAGCATCAGTGTCAAGTGGGGACACATAAACGGGTGGGAGTGCATGAATGGTTGGAAGCTGCATAGGAATGTCAGCGGTGCCTTTTGGCTTGATGTGGGCTTAATTGACAACTCGTTCAAGGGCGGGCGAGGACAAAGTCCCAGAGAGAATTAGAGTTCCCCTTCCTTGACCTAGGTAGATCTATGGTTGTGGTGGCATTTGAAGGGAAGAGACGGGGGAGCAATGGAGGCTTGGCGGCTTTGGGGTGGAATCAAAAGAGGAATGTCAACCCTAGTTGGACACCTGCGTGGACGAGAAAGAGGGGGGAGAGATAAGCAAGGGAGAGAGAGAGAGATGATATTGATAATACTAAATGCTTATTTTTCCAACTCCCATCATCCCATAAGTAGGATGAGCCCCCCTTGCCACAATATCCAATGCGCCCCTCACAAGGCTTAGACAATTGTGCATAAAAATGTGAGTCTAATAAATATAAAAAAATGTGAGCCTAATAAATATTAAAAATACAAAACATAGAAAAATAAGAAATAAATATACATGTTCACAATTTAAACTCTTTACACCCTCCCGTGTCACGGGTGCGTAGAACGTCAACGTTGTCCATAACAATGGTGCCTCAATGTCGACCCGTAACATGAAGTTTCTAGAATAAGGTTGTGTGGCTGAGATTGAGAAGTGTATCAAGAATATTTTGCAATAAGAGGATACATATCATGTAAACTTCAATTGAAATATATAAAATCAAAACTAGGGATGTAGATTTGTATGAATCCAGGTGACAGCCAAGTGTTCAATGTGTTCAATGTCCTAGTCAGGTGGGGTAGAAATAAGAATATTAAAGCCAAGTGTTAGTGAAATATGGATATGAAGTGCAAAGTGGCAGGCAGTTTGGACTTACAAAGGAAGGAAAAAATGCTGATAAGCATTTAAAAATCTCAAATTAACTATGGATAGGTTCAGCACTAATCATTTAACGAGAACAAATAAAAAATTAGGATTCATTTAACCCTGACTAGTTAGATAAGGGCACAGATGATGATGATATAAATTTTTACTGCATTTATATCTAAGTGTTCAATGCATGTTTAGAATATTTCTTATGTATTACTACATAAAAGGAAAAGCCCTGATGTAAGATTGATGCTTCCAATTTGACATCTTGTTTTATATCCTCTTTACTCCCTTCACATGCACAGGAGAGAAATGGAGACAGGCAGAGGAGATAACAAGAGACAAGGGAAAGAGAGAGCAAATAAAAACTATGTACATGACTACAAGTTAGTAAAAAAAGTAGCAAAGAACTAATAGGGACAACCAGTTTACCTTCTTCCCGCGAATGACAGCCCAGGTTCACCTTGGATAACCATATACTTGGCATTGCCAAGGTATAGACCAGTTGGTGCAAGAGATCCAGGTTCAGCAAAGTCATTTATGATGGCATTAATTTCCTCAGGCTTGAACTGGAAAACAACCAAAAGAGGCTTAATCAGAACAAATACTTGAATTATGCAGACACTGATTAGTTCGACTTCAACGCTTCATGACAAGTCTAAATAAGCAGTCTTCTTTCAATGTACTTATATATATATATATATATATATATATATATACATACTATCTTAAAACGAAATATGATGGCTTGATAATTAGATGGAATTAAAAAGCCCTTGGATTCATCCTAGCCATCCATCTCAAGAGGCCAAGATCGACTTAATGGTAAAACAATCGACCCTCTCTCCCCTCATTCACGATCCTTAGTCCGGACGCATGAGGCCGGTCTGTCTCTGTTCTTTCTCTTCTCCAGCCCGGTGCCCAACCTTCTCCCCAGCGCATAGCCTTGCCGGAATGAGAAAGGCAGGCCACCGACAAAATCGGCCATGGTGTCTGCATCCATGATCGTCGGCGTTTTATTTCTCTTGGTGACACTCTATTGTCGTACTGACCCCTTCAATCACGCTCGCCCTCGCCGTTATTTATTCCCCACTCGATGTGCCGTACTCCTTCGCAGATCGACTTCTAGGGCAGTGCTGAACCGTGGCTTCCATTGTTAGACGGAATCTCCCCTTTGTGCTTCACTACTGGCTCGATACTGGCTCGATTTTCGTTCAAAGTGTCGGGCATTCAACTCCGCAGGAGGATGGCATTCTCGTCGTCATCTTCTCTCTGACCATGTCCCCACCGATTCCACCGAAAGAAAAAATTTGTCTTTATTCCTTTGTCGAAAACTGCACTCTTCCTCCCCCCCCCCCCCCCCGCTTTCATTGACAACCTTAGTTTCCCCTTGTCCTCCTGATTTTGCAGGGCAGGAAGAGGGCGTCCAACGGGAGGGCGGGCAAGAGATCTTTCAACGTTTGCGAAGATCTTATGGGGCTGCAGACTTCGGTTTCCTCCCTCCCAATCGCGATCTGGGATTCAGTTCCTTACCCTTCGACGTTGACGAGACTCAGGTAACTCCTACGCCTTTCCTACCTGTCTCGATCCTATTTTCTCCTCTGGCATCTTATGCCTCCGGCAGACTTTTGTGTGTGTGTACTTCATTTTTTAGGTTTTCTTTTATCAACCCTACGCCAAGTCCCCCAGCCATGGATCATTGCCATGCATCTATGCAACGACAGTGTAGGTCAAACTTACAAATTTTCTTCTTCAATGCAGTAGAGATGGCAAGTAGATTGCCCCTTACTATCATTATAACAAATTATCACTCCCTACTTCCCCGCTCATAACATGTTCGATGATTTGATTTAGAGAGTAAAGTCTTTCCATTAATGAGATCAGTTTCGTTTTTTTCTACATCAAGGACAGTCTTGCTCAAAACGTGTTTTATGATGTCTTATTGTGCTATGATATGCAATAGATTTGCTATTATTATGTGTGCTTGAATCAGCAAGCATCATAACATTGTTGACTATACCATTCTGCCCACATCTTTTTAACCAACTTGTTATGTCCTTCGTTTAAGCAGGTTTCTTGACAAATAATAGGTAGCCTCTTAATTTATTATATTAGAGTTTCAGAATGTGTCAAATCAAATAGCTAGAATAAATATGAGCAATATTTTCCTCTCCTATTCTTTTTTTTAATATTCATCACATAGCCTCTTTTAATTGTTGTAGATAACCTTCACTGGGTGGTTCTGCTTAAACGTCTCCACCCTCCACCTCTCTTTAGCGGGTTAAGCATCTCTCCATATTTCTCTTTTTCTATGTTTTGACTGAGTATTAATCTTACATAAAGCATGTCAAAATGACTTACATTAGAAGCTATGACTTAGTTTGTAATGCATACATACGATTGATAGTATAAAGGGGGGCCCGTGGCCTGCGGGACAATACCCTATTGCCCCGGAACGATGGTGCTCCCAACACCTGCAAACACCCATGCATAGGGAAAAAGCGAGCAGTGTGCACAGCACAATACACGGGGTTTTGCGAGCAGCGTGCACAGCACAACACACGGAATCTCCATCGCGTCGGGCAATGTCGTGGACAGGGTACTGCCGCGAGCGCGGGAGGAGGGGGGGCACGCGTATAAACATACATAATTAATTGGTTTATAAACATTTTTGTTCATACATGATTAATCAACCGTCGAATCTAAGAGATCAATCTGTCGTTTGATAGATCTCTTCGAGTCAACCAATATCATAGTAAGAACATCACGATCCAACGGTCGGATTGAAAGTTATTACATTAGTTTGAATTTAAATTAAAACGACCCATAGTTTTTTTATTGAAAACATTGTTCATTTCATTTTTAAAGAAAAAGACAGTACACGTACAGGCAAACGTTTACTGTAGATAGATGTTTTCTCTTATAAAATTAAATGGATAATATATATATAACTATATAAAAGGGAATAACATCATTTAATAAAACATTCATTGTTGAAGTCAAAAATGACCTCTGTGAGTTCGGGGTCCCTAGAAAGGGTGACCTCACACCTACTACACCCGTAGGAACGTCACGGACCAAAGATCAAGAAACTAGAAACAGACTCTCGGCTCTAGCGCGGAGGTCCCACCTCACACCCGGAAGACCTTTGAGGTCTCCCCCTCCCTAGCCAATGCTTGAGCTAGGGTGCCTTGCAGGAAGAGTAGAGAATGAAGAAGTGTTTGAAGTCCCCCTCTCCAAGGCACCCGTAAGGGCTTTTTTATAGTTTTCCAAATCTCATGGGCCAAAAAGCCCGAAATGCCCTTACGCCAAATATGCCTCGCGCCAATAGAAAACAGCCACACCGGGGGTAAAGGGGTAAAAACCACCCTACCCCTCATCCACCTGGGCCGAGCATAGGGGCGACGAGGGCAGGGCGAGACCCCCGGCCTTGGCCGGTCTCTCTCCGCCAGGCCGCGGGCAGGGGCGAGACCCCCGGCCTTGGCCGGTATCGCCCCTCCAGGCCGCGGGCAGGGGCGAGAACCCCGGCCTTGGCCGGTCTAGCCCCGCCAGGCCGCGGGCAGGGGCGAGACCCCCGGCCTTGGCCGGTCTCGCCCCACCAGGCCGCGGGCAGGGGCGAGACCCCCGGCCTTGGCCGGTCTCGCCCCACCAGGCCGCGGGCTGGGGCGAGACCCCCGGCCTTGGCCGGTCTCGCCCCACCAAGCCGCGGGCAGGGGCGAGACCCCGGCCTTGGCCGGTCTCGCCCCACCAAGCCGCGGGCAGGGGCGAGACCCCCGGCCTTGGCCGGTCTCGCCCCACCAAGCCGCGGGCAGGGGCGAGACCCCCGGCCTTGGCCGGTCTCGCCCCACCAAGCCGCGTGCAGGGGCGAGACCCCCGGCCTTGGCGGTCTCGCCCCACCAAGCCGCGGGCAGGGGCGAGACCCCGACCTTGGCCGGTCTCGCCCCACCAAGCCGCAGGCAGGGGGGGACAGGGACGAGACCCCGGCCCCCCAAAAAAGGGCCACTGGGGGAGGCCGATTTTTCCTCCCCCTACTAGTATATTTTCAAGCTAGAGCCAAAATTGGCCACCGAGAGTGCCCATATGTCCAAAAAGCTTAAAACTATACCGGGTGAATACGGGGTTGTACACAATCCCCGCTCTTTTCGAGGTTGGCACAAGCTCGGAAAGAAACGTCCAACCCAACGTATTCGTTGAGTGCAATTTTCTTGCACGGCACCCCGGGGAGTCAACCTGTCCTGCCAGCTGATGGGAGCCTGGGTAACGAGACCCCCTCCGGGTTAAAAAATACTTCACCCTCCGGAGGGGTCAACCTGCCATGCCAGCTATGGGAGCCTGGGAGGCGAGACCCCCTCCGAGCAGAAAATACTTCACCTTCCGGAGGGGTCAACCTGTCATGCCAGCTATGGGAGCCTGGGTGGCAAGACCTCCTCCGGGGAAAGGACTTGGCTTCCACGAGAGATCAACCAGCCCTGTCAGCTAGTGAGAGTCTGACAGCAGAATCATCATCGGAGCAAAGGACTTGGCTTCCACGAGAGATCAACCAGCCCTGCCAGCTAGTGAGAGACTGACAGCGGAATCATCATCGGAGCAAAGGACTTGGCTTCCACGAGAGATCAACCAGCCCTGTCAGCTAGTGAGAGCCTGATAGCGAAATCATCATCGGAGCAAAGGACTTGGCTTCCACGACAGATCAACTAGCTCTGTCAGCTAGTGAGAGCCTGACAGCGGAATCATCATCGGAGCAAAGGACTTGGCTTCCACGAGAGATCAACCAGCCCTGTCAGCTAGTGAGAGCCTGACAGCGGAATCATCATCGGAGTAAAGGACTTGGCTTCCACGAGAGATCAACCAGCTCTGTCAGCAAGTGAGAGCCTGACAGCAGAATCAATCTTGAGGTGAGACCTACCCCACCCTCCGAGAGATCAACCTGCCCTGTCAGCTAGGTGAGAGCCTGGCAGCGGAATCCATCTCGAGGTGAGACCTACCCCACCCTCCGAGAGATCAACCTGCCCTGCCAGCTAGGTGAGAGTCTGGCAGCGGAATCCATTTCGAGGTGAGACCTACCCCACCCTCCGAGAGATCAACCTGCCCTGTCAGCTAGGTGAGAGTCTGGCACCGGAATCCATCTCGAGGTGAGACCTACCCCACCCTCCGAGAGATCAACCTGCCCTGCCAGCTAGGTGAGAGCCTGGCAGCGGAATCCATCTCGAGGTGAGACCTCTAGGCATCCACGAGAGGTACCACCGACCCTGCCCAGCTAGTGAGAGTCTGGGCAGCGGGACCGTCTCGGAGCAAAAGGACTAGGCATCTCAATCAAACCCTACCAAATCCTACATACTCAAACGGGGAAAAATATGAGTTACATGGTCCCCTGACTCAGCTGGTCAGTGGTAGCACTTGTTACAGGACAAGAAAAGGGAAAAATTACCGCAAGGCGAGGCACCCTCAGGGGGCCTGGGCATGATGGCCCTCTTCCGCTTCCTTCTCCTCGGACACTTCCATCTTGCTCAAGCTCTCCATGACCTTCTCCATCTCCTCTGTCTTGGCCAACCAAGAGATGGTGTTGACGGCCGTGACGTAGCACTATCTTGCCATCCTGGAGTCTCCCTTGACTCTGACCTGGATCCCTCCGGAGCTGAACTTGAGGCATTGGTGGAAGAAAGATGGCACGCAACGGAAGGCGCTGATGAGGGGCCTTCCGAAGATGGCGTTGTAGCTGCTTGGAGCGTCAACAATGACGAACCGGCAGTTCCTTGAAGCCCCTCCCAACTTTACTTGGAGTCCTACTCCACCTTCGACCTCCTTCCTTTCTCAAGAAAATCCGAACAGGGGTCCGTCCGAGGCCAACACCCTTCTTGGCTCTACCTTCATCTCGTCAAACGCCTTCTTGAAAAAGACGTTGACGGAGCTTCCGTTGTCAACCAAGATTCGGGAGACGGTGTAGCCCTCGATGGCCGTCTGGATGACCAGCGCATCGCAAAACGGATCCTCGTGATCTGACAGGTCCTTCACCGAGAAGGTGATCTTCTCCTCCTGGGGCGGGGTCTGGGATGTTGAGGCGACGCTCCTTCGGTACATGACATGAAGGCTCGCCTTCCGAGTGGCTTCGATCCCTACTCCACCATGGATCACAGCTATACCGCCTCGGGGTCCGACATCGACCCGGTCCTCACACACATCATCTCCCCCTTCTCTGGGCAGAACCTCTTCTACCCGCACCGGCGGCTGCGGCTGGGCAGGGCCTCTCGCCCCCCTCACTTCCAGGAACTCGGGGCAGGTAGCCATGGCGTGCCCCTCCACTTGGTGGAAGTCACAGTACGGTAACCCTACCCTGACCCTTCTCCTTCCCTGGCGGTTCCTCCTCTCCCTTCGACCAATCTCCATCGCTAGCTGTGGTGGGGGTAGGAGTTGCCTAGTGGCTTGCCTCTAAAAGTTGAACCTCCTCTGGCCCCCATGGAAGTTCCCCACATCTTGGACATAAACTCTTCCTGGGCCCTGAACGGGTCCTCCCTGCTGCCTCCAACCTGGTTCTGGACCCTCCTGAGCTCTCCGCTCCTCTCTCCTTCCTTCCTGATGTCTCGAGCCACCTTGCTCCTTGGACTCCATCTCTGTTAGCTTTGCCAACTTCTTGACAAATGCTGGGTTAGCCGCCTCCATGGCTATCTCCTCAGCCGCCCTTTCCATCAGCTTCTCAAAAGAAAGGGGGGCCTTTCGAGTCAGGTTCATTTTGAAGAACCCCTCGCGCAACCCCACCGTGAACGCCATCTGGAGGGCATACCCTGGCATCTCTTGGACCTCCTGGATCTTTTCCTGGAACCTGTCAATGTAGTGGGTCAGCGACTCCTCGGCCCCCTGCCTTATCAGGAAGATGGACTCAGGACTCTTCTTCCGCTTCTTGGAGGTGGAGAAGCGAAGCTGAAAGCTCCGGCTCAAGTCCTCGAACTCATAGATTGACCTCAGAGGGAGTTGATGGAACCAGTCACGTGCCTTCTCCTTCAACGTGATCGCAAAGAGGCGACACTTGAAGGCGTCCGTCATCGGTCTGATGGAGACGGCATCCTCGAACTACTGCAGATGCTGGACGGGGTCATCCTTCCCGGTATAGTAAGTCATGTTTGGCTCTCTGAACCCTCGGGAACGGGAGCTAAGATGATCAGCTCGCTGAAGGGTGACCCCCTAAGGGGTGGTCTCGCCACCTCCACTCGCGCGACCTGCTCGCCCGGGAGGTTGGCACCCGCCGGGCTGGAGAACAACTCCCGGCCGGTGAGGTCTCGCTCGACCCCATCTCCCATCCTCTCCTTCCCTGGCCTTCTTCCTGGTGACTTCCTTCTCCCCCCGCTGGGGTCATCTCGCCTAGACCCCTGGAGTCGACTCGTCGTGAGGGAGGGGAGCAAGCTCCTGGGGGGTTGGGTGGAGCCACCACCCTAAGGAGCAATGCTTCGCAGCATCTCCATGATGCCTTGGATGGAGGCCATGAACTCTTGCCTCCCCACAAAGGGTCCTGGGCTGGGGAGCTCGCCGAGATCATCACTACCTCCCTGACCTCCAGTCATGACACGCTCCCGAGATCTTCTGTGCGGGTCACTCTCCACGCTCACCGCACCAAAGTGTTGAAGCCAAAAATGACCTTTGTGGAGTTCGGGGTCCCTAGAAAGGGGTGACCTCACACCTACTACACCCGGAGGAACGTCACGGATCAAAGATCAAGAAGCTAAAAACAGATTCTCGGCTCTAGCGCGGAGGTCCCACCTCACACCCGGAAGACCTTTGAGCTCTCCCCCTCCCTAGTCAATGCTTGAGCTAGGGTGCCTTGGAGGAAGAGGAGAGAATGAAGAAGTGTTGAAGTCCCCCTCTCCAAGGCACCCCTAAGGTCATATTTATAGTTTTCCAAATCCCATGGGCCAAAAAGCCCGAAATGCCCTTACGCAAAATATGCCTCGGGCCAATAGAAAACAGCCACACCGGGGGGTAAAGGGGTAAAAACCACCCTACCCCTCATCCACCTAGGGGCCGAGCATAGGGGCGACGAGGGCAGGGGCGAGACCCCCGGCCTTAGCCGGTCTCGCCCCACCAGGCCGCGGGCAGGGGCGAGACCCCCGGCCTTGGCCGTTCTCGCCCCGCCAGGCCGCGAGCAGGGGCGAGACCCCCGGCCTTGGCCAGTCTCGCCCCGCCAGGCCGCGGGCAAGGGCGAGACCCCCGGCCTTGGCCGGTCTCGCCCCACCAAGCCGCGGGCAGGGGCGAGACCCCCGGCCTTGGCCGGTCTCGCCCCACCAAGCCGCGGGCAGGGAAGAGACCCCCGGCCTTGGCCGGTCTCTCCCCACCAAGCCGCGGGCAGGGGCGAGACCCCCGGCCTTGGCCGGTCTCGCCCCAGCAAGCCGCGGGCAGGGGCGAGACCCCCGCCCTTGGCCGGTCTCGCCCCACCAAGCTGCAGGCAGGGGCGAGACCCTCGGCCTTGGCCGGTCTCGCCCCACCAAGCCGCGGGCAGAGGCGAGACCCCCGTCCTTGGCCGATCTCGCCCCACTAAGCCGCGGGCAGGGGGGGCAGGGACGAGACCCCGGCCCCCAAAAAAGGGTCACTGGGGGAGGCCGATTTTTCCTCCCCCTACTAGTATATTTCCAAGCTAGAGCCAAAATTGGTCACCGAGAGTGCTCATATGTCCAAAAAACTTAAAACTATACTGGGGCGAATACGGGATTCTACATTCATCTTTTCAATTTTACTCATTTATTACAAATTTTAATCGAGTTCCCTATTTTTTTTTTTCAATTTTATTTAAAAAGTATATTTTTATCTACTTTTTCTATTTAAGTTATGTATTTGGCAAAACAAAAAATTTACGAGAATGACAAACAACAGGTGTATTATGGCACCGGGGAACAAGGGAACCTCATGCACAGCTACTTGCAAATATAAAAGGCACAAGTTAAAAGAGTAACTATGATGTTTGATTAGATGTCTGCGGCAAGAAGATTGGAGTAATTGTGCTGAAAGAGTTTAGAAAAAAAATTCAAAAGAATCAAACAAATTTATTTCAGTGTGGTGAGTAAAACGAAATCTTTTGACGATTTATATAAGCAAATTGATACTAAAAACATAAATAGAATAATTAAGGCTTCAAACAAGATCGGAGACTCCAATCAAATTAGGCAGCCTCCAAGTGAAGATAATACGATTTTAAGTAAAGATTAAAATATCAAGGGGAAATGAAAAATATTATTTTGAGAAAATATAAAAAGAAAGTTTTAGAAAAAAATATTTCCATAGATCATGTCAGGTGAAATAATGAGATACATTATATATTAATCCAAAAAGGTGATCTGGAATAAGCTTTAAAATTGCATGATGGCACCCTTTAGGCCCCAAAGAGATAAGATAACTTATAGAGATATGGAGTAGTTTGAAAAAAAAATTCAATGAAATTGTAAAGAGTAAGGTTTCGTTTAGCACAGCGGTGGTGGTCGTAAACACAATCTTTTCAATGAAATTGTAAAGAAGTAAGGTTTCGTTTAGCACAGCTGTGGTGGTCGTAAACACATGGGTTAAACTATCATTCGTTAACAACCACCTAAAGAACTTCATCCATTTGAACATAAAAATGGATGAAATTCCTTAGGTGGGCGTTACGGAATGACAGTTTAACCCCCATGTTCACGACTGCCACCACCATGCCAAACGTAGCCTAAAAAGGATGTCAATTAACTGAAAGAGAATCATGATTAAACGACTTTGAAATACTATGTGATAAGAGGATACCTGGAGACTTAGTACAATTTATATAGTTTTAGTAGACAGATGATATTGATGCACTCATAGTTGAACTCAATGGGATGAATACAATGTAAATGTAATTTTAAACGCAATTTAAATTATAACCCAAAATTAGATGTTTGTGGGAAAGCCAACCTGTAGAAATTTAAAAAAAAAAACGCAACAAAATATCCCCCTAGAAAAAAAATGGAAAGATCTCATTGGGTATGAAAGTGACTCAGACGTCGAGCCGGTAGAAGAACCAAGAAAGGCAAGAGACTCCTCACATAAACACTGCAAAGAAACCGTGGCTTGCAAAGATGACGACATTATGGCGAGGAAGAGGATGTGAGGTGACGTCAAAATCCATAGAGAGTAAGAAAACACAAGATGATGGTGGAAAAGTTGAAAAAAAGAGGAAAGAGAAGAGGAGGAATGCACAATACAAAGTGGAGGCTTCAGCAGCAAGGACTTTCTCCCATATGCAGTGGGGCATACTCAATCTAATCTTGTGGAGCTGCTCGCATGAAAAAATTGGCTTCACATGAAAAGCGCTTTGTTCTCCTTTCTGTTTTTCAACAGATTTTATATTTTTATGCTTTAATTTCTTTTATAAAGCATATTTTCCATTTTTCAATGTCAAATCATTTCCAAAGAGAATAAATCATCTAAAGACTTGAGATTAAACATAAGGCTCACAAACAAACTATGTGAAAAAATACAGCTTGATTTGACAAATAAATTGATTAGTAACAGCGTATGTACTTTAAAAGTACATAAAATTTGTTTTTAGCGCATTTTATTTTTCGCGATTTTATATTTTCCATCATACCAGATTGTGTGACAATTGCCCACACTGCATTTTGCTTCGGCTTATTGGTCCGATCAACTAATAAGATCATTAAATCGGTCCTTCAATATAGGCATGAAGAACAAGCAAGTTTAATTAAAATTGTTATTAAAAAAAGCTAACAAACATTTTCCTCTATTAATTACATTAATTGGTAACTAATAAAATATAAATAATTTCAGAATTATTATGTGTGAAAGAATAGTAAGAAGTTAAAGACTTGGGAACCTTTGAATACATCCAATATATCAAATAGCCACAGTTTAGAGAGCAGGGAATATTTTTAAAATCGAGACTGCTTGTAACTCGTACTATCTTACAACACCTCCCAACAACCTCTACGGCCTCATCTCCACCCCTGATGGTTGGACAACCCCCGCCAAGCCAAATCCGGCATTCCACTAACATCGTCAATCGCTCCCGAGGCTCGATCGAATCATTTCTGACTACTGTCATGCCAGGAGTCGAAGCACCAGCGATTGTTCATCTCCTGCCATTTTACAGAAGCCTCACCTTCCTCCCTGATGCATGACAGAGCCTTCTCCTAACAAAATCGATCGATCGGCAACCCTTGGCACCTATTCAACAATCTCTCCTCTACCAGGTCCTTAACCTGAACCAAAAAAGGACTTTCAGAAACCATATACAAATTGTAAATCCCTGTCAAAATGCCAAATGTGCCCTTTTAAAATCCCATAGAGCCTTGTCTTGCCACCACAGAAAATTTTATTTATTTTTAGCCATCCAATAGCAAATTCCCTTCACTAAACCACATACCCAGTCCACAACCCTAGCTAAAACATGTCATGGTCGTTGTTGAAATCTTTCCAGAGTGTTCCTTATGTATTGTCGATACCCAGGGTATTCTCAAGTGAGATATATGCATATGAGCCATTTTGAGTTAGTATGGTTGCATCATTGCCTTCTTTAGCGCAAAGCTGAATGAAGAAAAAACTCAACATTCCACCTACGATATTGATTTTTATGCTATCGTTCAGGCTCTCCACCATTTACTACATTACCTGATTCAATGTTTGTTCATATTATACATTGACCATAACGCAAGTAGGCATTCGAACTCACAGATGGAAGTACGACGGCATGCTAAGTGGGTTGTCAACCTCCAAAAATTTGCATTTCATCTGAAGCACAAACCAGAAGTTTCCAATAGGGTAGAGGATGCACCTAGACAGAGAGTGCATTTATAAGTCACCCTATAGCCGTAGATCATAGATTTAGACTCAAAAGGAGCCCTACTCTTTTGTATCCGCCTTTAGAGAGATTTGGACCGCATGTCAATTTATTGGAATAGATTCCACTACTTAACACATTTTGAGTGATAGTCTTTTATCAAGAGAATCTACCTTTGTATATGTGATTGACCATTTTGGGAGACCTTGCTTAAAGCACTTCATTAATCTGGTTCAAAGAGTCACATCGGTCTCCAAACCTTTGGATTTTGATAGCACTCAGATTCTATTCATCCAAAATAAGAGAAGATGACATCTTAGTTAGGATTTGCACCACTTGCCAACTATAAAAGATACGCAAAACACGGGACTTTATAACCATCTATCCATTCTTGAAAGACTATGGGATTAAATATCAATAGACTTTGTAGTTTGATTTCCACGCACAAAAAGAATGGTAGATTTGATTTTTGTAATGGTCAATAGGTTTTCAAAAATGGCACACATTATCCCCTATAAATAAACATCTGATGCCATACAGATGGCTGACCTTTACTTTAGAGAGATTGTGCCAGTAGATGGGATTCCTATGACCCTTCCCATAAGGACACACGACTCATGAGTACTTAACCTTGTAGAGAAAATTGGGGAACAAATTCGAATTTAGTTAGTGTTTATCATCCCCAAATGGATTGGCAACTGAGATTGTAAATCAAAGTTTAGGTGACTTCCTTAGATACATAGCAAGAGAACACCCAAGGAATTGAGAATGGGTATTTTCACAACATTTGCATACAATTGTTTGAAAAATCAACAGTGTAGATTAATCACACAAACTAATTGATGCATGCAAATCTATGTGACCTTTATACTCCTTTCTTCTCTGATTGATTTCTGATCACTGGCATCTGCTACTAGAAAATCCACAGAACAAATGAGAACAATCATGCTAGCCCAAAAACAAGCCAGATCCAAGATAGAAAAGTATTAAAATCAAATGCAGAAAATAACAAATTTTATTACGAGCTAGATTCAATGATCCACTACTTCCCTGCCCCCAAAATAGACATCAAAACTTCTCTGAAATACCAATCCAAAACAAAGATCCAATCTCAAAACCATCTCCGGGCCAATGTCACGCCTATGATAAATCGATCCTATGAATTCACATGGGCAAGGAATTCAACCCAAGTGATCAGCTGCAAACTCAGATCTAATGAAGAGAGTCAACATCAAGCAATCAATAGCCGGTGCAAACTTTCACCATTAAAAATAAGGAACGCGCGCAAATCCGTGCGTATAAATCGATTCGAATCGCGATTGAAGCTAAGATGTCTGAAAATTAATAGGAACGGGATTGAAAAGAAAGAAGGAAAGAAGATATGCCTGCGGGAAGCTCTCGCTCTGTGCCCAAACACCGCCTTCGTTCCCGACGATGGCGGCGGCCGTCAAAGTCTGGCCGTCGATTTCGCACATCAAATGATCGTCGATGTACGATTGCCACGACATCTTCTTCTGCTCTCGATCTCCCCCTCGCTCTCGATCTTCCTCCTGTGTGTGCAGAAATTGTTCTGCGAGCTTTCGAATAAATTGTCGTGGCAGATAAATATAATATTAGGGACAGATGCCGGACGCCTGCAGTTTTAACTCGAATGGATAGTCGCATTCACGTCCAAGAATGGCGTGGCTGTTTAAAATAATTTTTGGGACCTCTACTCGCTCCTACAAAAAGGAGCGTGAAAAATGATCTCTTCATTCAATTGGGCTTTAAAATTTGTGTTCGTTTTTTTTATTTCGGCGAGATCACCGACGTTGGATATGCGAGATCAACGGCTTAAATTTCACCCCCTCCCTCTCAGAGTAAGAAGTGTTACCCGTATGCAATGTTTGGGGGAGGGGAGATTTTGGTAAGCATTGTTGAAGGCAGGAAAATTCCTAACCTCAGAATTTGGATCAATGCTGGCTAAGATTACCGGTTCAGAGGTAAGATCAGACGATTACGATGATTAGGATGAAGAACAAAGGCAAACAGGACCCCCAAATGTTACGGCAGGAAGGTCCCACCACGTACCTGAATGCTCGAAAGGAGCAGTCCCTTCTCAACCCAAAATGGTCGAACTAGATACGAGGGAGACTATCTGATTAGTAAGTCGCAAGATCGCGACCTGGCCTCTAAAGAAAAGGAATCCAAAGGCTCGGCTAGTATCATGAAAAGAGAGCTCGCAAGTATCCTACCGTGGATTTTGTGTCTCACCTCATATCCATGGGGTCCTATTTATAGGGAAATCTAAGGGGGGGGTCATATTAATACCCCACCCCCTGGCGACTAGGCGACTTTCAAGAGGATCTCGCACGGGCTGGGCGAGTATCTCGCTTAGTCGCCTACCTAGCGAGTATGCGAGGGGAGCTCGTCATACTCGCCCAGGTCTTCCACGATCTTGTGCGCTGCCTCTGACTTCTATCTTGACTTATTGACCTTGACTTTTGGTGACCTGGCTGTGGTAGGACCTATTCTCGACGAATATGGGTTGTACACAATCTCCGTTCTTTTCGAGCGACGTAGGAGCTCGGAAAGAATCATCCAACACTTATTCGGTGAGCTGTTATGTCGAGTATCAGGGTTGCTTGCACTTGATAACTATATGCTGATCTCTACAAATAGGGGGCCTGGTGTTTGAGGCGGATCTTCAGAGCTCGCACATTATGTCGAACACCAACGAGAAACTCATTCAAGACAGCCTCGCCACTCTGACCGGCTTTCTAGGCATTGTCAAGTCCAAGAGGCCGCGGGAAGAAGACGTCGCTGCCGACTTACCCCCCCCCCCCCCCCCCCCCCCATAAAAAGAAGAAGACAAAGAAGTCCAAAAGGATACCCGCTTCCAACGCGGTCGACCTGCCTCCGCCATATGCGCAAGTCGCGGCTTTGACAAGTAATCTCGCGCGCTCTGCTAGCACCTTGAAGCTTCTCAGCGACCTTAGGCTAGACGACATCCCCAACGTGGCTCCCCTTGACTCGAGCCTCCTCAGCTTGCTAGACATTCCGGAAGTTGCCAATACACCGACGCCACAGCAGATCGAAGTCATATCCCTGTGAGGTTGTCATTTTGTCAAACCACTCTTCCAGATTGGTCGTCATTCCCTTCTCGCTGATACGTTTTCTTTACTCACAGACTCTTCTTCGGATTTTGCGGACGCGGCTCTGAATGTCTCCCCTGTGAACTCTGCACCACTGCTCGCCCTCGAAGCCGAGAAACCCCTCAGGACCGCGCACACGGTCCGGATTAATCTTGGCACCAAGAAGGTGTCTGAAGCCTTGGCTCCTACGGCGAAGGAGAATCCCCCGGCGAACAGGGAACCACTGTCGAAGGAACTTCTGGCAAAGAAGGTCGCTCCGGCGAACAAGGACCTTCCGGAGAATCCCCCGGCGAGTTCCCTATTGCTGCTGCATCCTCCTATGAATGATGCTTCTCTCCAGGCAGCAAGTGCTTCTTTGTCGCTGTCGTCTCTGATCGCTCAGCAACAAGCTGACATGCCGCGACCTCCCCTGCCTCCTCCGCTGAAGACCTCGCATGAGCCGGAGAGTTTGTCGCAGCCTCCGCCGCCTCCGTCAAAGCCTTTGGCCCGGAAGCAGGATAAGCCGCGGTCGAGCTACTTCCCGCCGAGAGTCGGGGACCCCGGTTATGGAGGTCGCAGGCAGGGTAAAGCAGCCGAGCATGTTGGTGGCCCATCTTCTGGCCGGCGAGATGCCCCAGGTCGCGACCCTTCTCCTCGTCGATCAAGGTCTCCTCGTCGTGGTAAACGCCGTCACTGGTGCTTTGTTTGATGACTTAGGCATTTATTTCTAATCTGGTGACTTTTTGTATGTTTTGGCAGATCGCCCGACAACTCCAGGGGCGGCCTTCATCGACGTCATCGGGTTATCGGGCAGCGAGTATCGTCACGCCGCTGTTCGCGCCTATCTGGTGTTGGAGTGCAAGTTTGACCAGCTGGCGATTTGTGAGCCACATCGTCGGATCTCATCTCTAGAGGTGCGGGTGACAAAGATAGAAGAGCTCCGGACCACCCTGGAGAGCTAGAAGCCCGCTTCCACATGGTGAAGGAAAATGATCGTCAGCTAGAGATAAAAAACCATCACCTCCAGCTCGTTATTGACGAGTTGGTCGACATCCGGGCGAGTATGGGCTCCGTGGGGCGACTGACGAGGATGGAGGAGCAGCTGGGCCTTGGGGATGGCGCGATGGCGGTGGCGATGGAGCATTACTGGTGAGCGCGAGAAATGGGCTGGGTCGGGCGACATCGTCATCCTCCAGAACGGCCACCTAGAACTTAGGATTTTTTTCTTTTTCTTTACTTGAACTCGCCATAGGCGACTATTTATAATAAACGATTATTGTATTGTAATAAACGAGTTTGCATATCGCCCTAAATTTTTCTCCTTTGATGTTTTGTTCGATATTATTTTGCGATATGCCGAGTTTAGCATGTAGGTTCTGATAACGTCGCGATATTTTCTGCTGCGCTGTGCAACATAGGGCTAATGTCGGGATCCGCTTACTCGCCTACACTGCGACTTAGATTAATACTCGCTAGAACGGATATATACCCCCCCTTTGCCTTCGCCTATAAATAGAGGGGGTTGGTAGGACATAAGTAAGGTGCTGCGATTTTTCAACCCCAACTCACGAGTATCTTCTCCTGCTCGTGTGTTTCTGTTTTTCTTTCTTCTCTTCTTACTTCTTCTCCAACTCGCTAGCTCGCAAAGATGGTGGGAGATGACGTCAGTGCTCGCCGACAGGCACACGCCACTAACTTTGTCGACACGACCTTCAAGAAATCCATAACCACAAAGTGAGACTTGGAGATGTTCCGGGAGCGGCTTCTGCCAGATGGATACTAGGCTAGGCTCCCTGCTCGCAGCGAGCGACTTAACACCCATATTGAGGGTGTGATGATCTTATCGCTCCGCCACTTCGACGCCGGCCTGCGACTTCCATTCTGGCCGGAATATTGCGAGATCCTGCGAAAATTTGGGATCGTCCCCGCACAGATCAACCTCAATGGAGTGCCGATCATAATGGGGTTCCTTTGCTACCTGCGGGAAGAGAGGGTCGCTTTCGACCTCTCAGTTTTCCTCAAGATATTCTCCTTTGTCGCGACCGCCGAGAGGGTCATATACTTCAGCAGCCATGTCTGCACCTTGGTGGGGATGATAAATAAAGTTCACCAGTGGAGCGAGCAGCTGGTCATCGTCTATGACGACTTCGCCGGCATTCTGGGAAGGCTGCAGCAACCAGCCGATGTCGCCTTCCTCCCGCCGATCTTGGAAGGTGTCCGCAAGCAGCTGTTCGAGTCCTTCCGAGGTCGCCGATTCGACGTCATCTTCTAGTGGCTCAATGTCAACACGCTCCTAGAGATCCACCCCAACGAGGGTAAGATTTGAGCAAAAATTACTTCTGCTTGCATGCTCGCTTCATTTTCTTAAAGCTCGGTACTGATATGTTTGCTCGACGTTTGCAGTGGCTTGCGAGCTTCCAGAGAAGTCGCTTCCTCTGGCGAAGGAAGTCGCCACCTCCTTCTAGGAATCCAACCCCCCCCCCCCCCACCCGACGTAGGTGAGAAGAAGAAACTCGCCAAAAGGAAGGCGAAGTTCAAGTCGTCGGGCCCTAAGAGTAAGAGGGCCAAACTGTCGTCACCTCAGCCTGGCGATCAGGAGTCCCCGCCTGATGCTCGAGCCCCCCACTTCCACCCAAATTTCAATCTTGGGCAAGGTGTGGTGGATGCATATGGTCGTCTGTTGGTGGCCTGGTCCGAGGACGAGCACTTGGTGAAGCTAAGCACCAACCTCCCCTCCTAGTCGGCAGATTGGGAGGAGAAGGGGGAGGCCTTTGTTGTACTCCATGCTCTATACGGGCGGGCTGATGCTGAGTCCATGCTAGAGCTCAGCCCGGAGGAACTTGCCTAACAGACCGCATGCTCGCTCGCACGGGCTGTCGGGCTCGGGCACTACTCGACGAGGAAGTTGTTGGATAAGACTTCGGCCCTGAAGGTCGTCACCAAGAAGGCTATAGATCTCAGCATGCAGTCAGTCCGCTGGAGAGACTATAGGGTAAGTCGCTTCCCGCACGCAATATTGATGGTTTTGGACTTGGATTTCTTTTGCTGACCGTCTGTTATTTATAGCAGGCTGTCGAGATCGAAGCCGCGAAGAAGCTCTCCGAGTGTGAGGAGAAACTTGTCAACTCTCAGGCGGAGCTGGAGGCAGCCCAAGTCCACGCCGCCGAGATGGAGACTCGCCTGACAGCCTTCGAGGGTCGCGCAAGCTCTTCTGTTCCCCGCCCTGATGTGTCGTGGCCGGAAGATGACCCACATTGGGCGGTAAAAAGATCCCGCGTCCTTTGGAAAGAGAGGTCGTCGGTCCGCCGCGAGATAGCATGAGCGGCGGGGAACATCATGCTCTCCCGGCTGAGGATCAGCGACTAACTCGTCGAGGGGGAGAAGCAGCTCACCGTCGACGATCTCATCCCCGAACTGCTCACCGAGGAATCGACCTCCCCCGACCGCCTCCCTTCCTCGACATCGGGCTCTAGCAGCAGCGGCAGCGGCAGTAGCAGCGGCAGCGGTGAAAGCAATGACAGAGAGGAAAGCAAGGAGGGCGGCGAGGAAGAGGAGGACGCCGACATTAGGGACGACGAATATCAGCTTGATACTGGCGACGATGAGTCTTAGTTGCTCACCGATTTTTGTCATGCTCGCATGTAACATATCGTTAACAGATTTTTATAACTTGTAAATTCTTGACATATATATTTATACAAGCTTAAGTTACCGCACTTTGTTATTCTCTGCTCGCATGTTTGTTGGTTGTTGATGCTCGCTAGGCCAATAAGCTCGGGGAGGATGAGTGCTTGCGACGCTTTACCCGAGCGTTGACATCGGTCATAGTCGCGCAATTATTACTCGTTTGGCCATAGTCGCTCCTACAATTTGCATCCTGATGCTCGCCTGTGTCCGCGCGCCTACTCGCCATAGCATACTCACACGCTTGCTAAGGCATACTAACCTACTCGTCAGGACATACTCGCACCTGCATAATCGTTTATCTCGCCGGAGCTAAACCCGAATGGCTTGGGGACCAGAAAAAATACCCATCAGGAGCCAAGCTCGATTGGTGGTGGGAATTAGGCGACACCCAGCAGGATCCAAGCTCAACTGGGGGGTGGGAATCAGTCGACACCCAGCAAGAGCCAAGCTCAACTGGTGGTGGGAATCAGTCGACACCCAGCAGGAGCCAAGCTCAACTGGGGGTGAGAATCAGTCAACTCGGGGAGGCAAGTAGTCGATCTGCAGGAGAGGAGCTCGTACAAAGTTCATGGACTACGGAATCACTCCAACAAGGAACTTGGTATCACTCGAGGAGGTCATTGGCCAAAATGCAGGAGAGGAGCTCGTGTAGGGACTTGGACTTATGATGATACTGTCACTCGAGGACTTTAAATATTATTGGAGTCGACAGCTCTCATGAGCTTTGCTCAACTAGAGTGGTGTAAGTCAACTCGGGGAGGCAAGTTGTCAGTCTATAGGAGAGGAGCTCGTAAAAAGTTCACAGACTACGACATCACTCCAACGAGAAACTTGGTCTCACTCGAGGAGGTCATTGGCCAATATGCAGGAGAGGAGCTCGTGTAGGGACTTGGACTTACGATGGCGCTGCCACTTGAGGACTTTAAACATTGTTGGAGTCGACAGCTCTTAGGTGCCTTGCTCAACCAGAGTGGTGTAAGTCAACTCGGGGAGGCAAGCAGTCGGTTTGCAGGAGGGGAGCTCATACAGAGTTCACAGACTATGACATCACTCCAACGAGGAACTTGGTCTCACTCGAGTAGGTCGTTGGTCAATATACAAGAGAGGAGATCTTGTAGGGACTTGGACTTACGACGGTACTGCCACTCGAGGACTTTAAACATTGTTGGAGTTGACGGCTCTTAGGATCCTTGCTCAACTAGAGTGGTGTAAGTCGACTTGGGGAGGCAAGTAGTCGGTCTGCAGGAGAGAAGCTCGTACAGAGTTCACGGACTACGACATCACTCCAACGAGAAACTTGGTCTCACTCGAGGAGGTCGTTGGTCAATATGCAGGAGAGGAGCTCGTGCAGGGACTTGGACTTACGATGACACTGCTACTCGAGGACTTTAAACATTGTTGGAGTTGACAGCTCTTAGGAGCCTTGCTCAACTAGAGTGGTGTAAGTCGACTCGGGGAGGCAAGTAGTCGGTGTGTAGGAGAGAAGCTCTTATAGAGTTCATGGACTACGACATCACTCCAACGAGGAACTTGGTCTCACTCGAGGAGGTCGTTGGCCAATATACAAGAGAGGAGCTCGTGTAGGGACTTGGACTTACGATGACACTACTACTCGAGGACTTTAAACATTGTTGTAGTTTTCTCTGCTGCTTAAGAGATTGTCAATGAATCAAATGCATCAATATATTTGAAGACGAAGAAATTATAAAGAGAACGATGATCCTGCCACCGTCGAGTTGGGAGGTTGGCGTCCAGACCTATTCCTGATAGTTCATCCAGTCAGAGGAGAGATGCAATCGGGGGTAGCTAGGCCGACATGTAAGGGGGGAGCTGATCTCGATCGTCAATGCAGAGGCTCAGTCTTATAAGGACGCTTACATCCCGAGGCATCGTCCCATCGTTCGCCCTGGGCTATCTAAGAGAAACAGATTGAAGGCTTGTTTCCCAACCCAACCGTGGAGATCATTTTCAGCTCTGCCACCTGGCTACAAGTGTAAGTGTATGAACGAGGGGTAATGTTCTCCCGAAGGTCCCTCAAGTGTCACTCACGACTAACATCTTCCCTTGGTCCTGCTCCTGCCCTTTGGCCAGTTACCATGCCTTTGAAAATAATCGAATGGTTGTTGCCCAAATGAGAGCTTGGCAAGGTCGATCCTTCCTCGAATCCGAGAGATTGGAATCCAAACTTGTTCCTAATAGTTCCTCCAGTCGGAGGAGAGATGCAGTCGGGGGTACCTGGGCCAACATATAAGGGCCAGCCACCATAGCCTCATACTCCACCTGATTATTTATAACGGGGAAGATGATCTTGATTGCTTGCTCGATCCTGGTCCCCTGGGGGCTTGCTAGCACGACTCCGGCTCCCACGGAATACCTGCCTAAAGCCCCGTCCACAAACATCTTCCAAGAGATTGTGCTAGAAGAGTTTTCATCTCCTTCCACCTCATCCGAGAAGTTGGCCAGGAAATTTGCACTGTCTGCGCCTTGATCACTACCCTTGGAGAGTAAGAAATATCGAACTTGCTAAGCTCCACCGCCCATTTTGCCAACCTGCCTGAATGATCCACCCCATCCAGGATACTATGCAGAGGGTGATCGGAGACGACCCTGATGAAATGGCCCTAAAAATAAGGACGGAGCCTCCGAGCTGAAACCACCAGAGCAAACACCAACTTCTCCAGAATAGGATATCTCGTTTCCGCCTGTCGCAGCACTCTACTCACATAGTAGACGAGGAGCTGCTTCTTGCCTTCCTCTCGGATCAACACCGAGCTAACCGCCTCTGCTCCTAATCCCAAGTATAGCAAGAGGTCTTCATTTCCCTGCGGGCCTTAGAGGAGAGGAGTTTGGGTTAGCTATTGCTTGAGCTTTCCGAAGGCCTCCTCACACTTTGAGGTCCACTCAAACTTCTGATTTCCCCGAAGTGACTTGAAGAATGGAGAGCACTTCTCTCCTGCCTTGGATAAAAAATGACTAAGGCCTGCTAGTCTTCCCATCAACCTTTGAACCTCTTTGGGATCTCTCGGGGATGCCATCTCCAGAATGGCCTTCACTTTGTCCGGATTAGGTTCTACCCCTTGGGAGTGAGGAGGTGACCTAAGAACTTCCCTCTTCCTGCACCGAAGACGCACTTGGCCGAGTTGAGTCATATCTTATATTTTCTCATGGTAGCGAAGGTCTCCACCAGATCCGTTATATGCTCTGCAATGCTTTTGCTCTTGATAAGGAGATCGTCCACATAGACTTCCAAGTTCTGCCCCTTCTGCTCCTTGAAGATTTGATCCATCATTCTCTGGTAAGTCTCCCCTGTGTTCTTGAGCCCGTACGACATAATTTTGTAGCTATAGCAGCCATCGCTGGTTATGAAGGAGACGTCACGGCAGTCGGGGGGTTGCATCCGGATCTGGTGATATCCTGAAAAAGCATCAAAAAAATCATCACAGGAAACCCGACGGCGGAGTCAACCAGCGCGTCGATTTGAGGCAAGGGGTATTAATCCTTCGTACAAGCTTTATTCAGCATAGAAAAATCAATACAAAGACGCCAGCCCCCTCCGGGCTTCTTCACCATTACAACATTGGAGTACCAGGCTGGATACTGGATCTCTGAAACAAAACCCGCCTTCAGCAGCTTCTCCACTTCCTCCCTTATTGGTCCAGCCAGCATGACAGCGCTCTTCCTCTGCTTTTGACGGACGGGAGCCACCACGGGATCTAGGTTTAGGTGATGGCAGACAACATTGGTGTCAACCCCTGTCATCTCAATGACGCTCATAGCGAAAACGTCGACATTATCCTGCAGGCAAGATGTCATCACTATCTTCCCCTCCAGTGGCAGGGATCCTCCAACCTTCAACAGACCAGGCTCTCCTCCTCGAGAGATCACTTCCACCTCTTCCACCTCCTCAGCAGCACACAACCCCTTCTCCTTCTCTAGCAGCTCCTCCAACTTCTCCGCGTCCCCCATCCAGCAAATGGTACTGACGATATTCATGTAACACTCCCTAGAGGCCCTGGGATCTCCCCTGATCCTGATCTGGACATCTCCCCGACAGTACTTCAAACATTGATGATATGACGACTAAACGGCCTTGAAATAATTGATGAGGGATCACTCGAAGATGATGTTGTATCCACTCGGCGCATCTACGATGATGAAGCGGCATCAGATCGAACTCCCGCCAAGAGTAACCAGAAGCTCCACTGCCCCCTTCCACCTCTTTCTTCTCTCCCGAGAAGCCAAAGAGGGCTCCATCTATAGCCTGGACCCGAGATGCTTCCACTTTAAGCCCGACGAAAGTTCTCTTGAATATGACTTTCACCGAGCTACCGTTATCCGCGAGGATTAGGTCAACGGTGAAGTCTTCGATGACAGCTTGAATCACTAGGGCGTCGTGGAAGGGGTTCTCATTCCCCAACATGTCCTCCTCTAAGAAGGTGATCTCTTCTAATGGAGGCTAGTTCTGCGAAGTCGAGGCGACGTTCTTCCCATAGATCTGATGGAGGCTCCCCTTGCGGGAAGCTCCCCTTGCGGGAAGCTCCAAGCCCGGTTCCTCCATTGAATACCCCTACATGCCCACCTCCTGGGCCATGTATCACCTCTCCAAGACCTCCCAAGTAGACACGATCTTCATTCCTCCTCCTCACCGGAGCCTGGAATGCCACTTGCCCCACTAGGGCCTCCTGTCTTTGCTGCTCCCTCATCGCTACTCCTGCCTCCAATCTCCTCCTTGCTTCCCAGAACTCCGGGCAAGCCAACGTCTCCTGCCCCTCTACTCGATGGATGTCGCAGTAGAGGGGAATCTCCGTGTAACATCCCTCAAAAAACTAGACCCCTAGGAGTGGTTTTGTCATGACTAGATCATGACAAAACCCTAGGAAGCCCAAGAAGGCCAAGTGAACCTAGGAATGTAGGTGAGACCACTATGGTCTGCAAATAGTAGATTTCTGAACCCTAGTTTAAGATGATCATGGGGCTTCACCAAGACTTTAAGACCCCACCATGGTCTCCCCAATCCACTGGGAGGTCCATTAGAGCCCTAAGGGTCCTTTAGGATGGACCCAGGGTGGCCAAGTTGACCTAAAACCACCCTAAACCTAGATTGGGCAAGGTGCCCTAACTAAGGGCAGTGTTCCCTAGTAAGGCCCAACTAACCCTACCACGGTCTTCCTAGACCGAAAGTGGGGTCAATGAGTCACTAAGGACTCATGGAGGGCAGTCAAAGTGGTTAAGTTGACCAAAGTCAACCCTTGGGTCAAAGTGGTCAAACTAGCCTAAATGGCTAACTCAAGCCCAATCCAAGTGGGCTAGGCCTAGGCAAGTGTGGCTCATTGGTCTAGGAGGTAGTGATACACATTTTGGGCCCACCAAATTCAGAAATAGGTGACTAGGAGAGAGAAAGAGGGAGTTACCCAAACTTGGAGGAGAGAGAAAGAGGTGCTTAATGGCCATCATGGCCATGAAGGCCCCATAACTCCCCCTTTTGATGGGGCTTTAACTCCTTGAAGCAGGGGAGGAGTTTTTCAAGAGGTGGCCGGCCAGTGGGGTGGCTCAACCCTTCAAATTTGGTGAAACCGAAATTGCCCATTATGGCCATTCATGGACATTGGAGTTACACCCTTCCCCTTCCCCAATTGAGAATCTTAAAAGCATCACCAGGTAGAGGGGAGAAGGTTACAACCTTCACCTGGAGGATTCAAGGCATTTGACTGTGCTGTTGCAGAAACCCGATCGCCGCCGCCACCGCCATGTCAACCCGGAGATCAGCTCGCCTCCAGCCCTCCCAACAGGTCCTCCACTCCTTCTTCCATGGGTAGATCATAGCAATCCTTAGGGCCAAGGTTCATGCTTAATTGAGCCCGATCGGGAGAGCTTCTCTCCATGTTTTTCTGCAAAAATTTACTTATCAGGTTCGCCAGAATGGGCCCATCCGGTGGCTATGCCGCCGCCTGGCGACAGCCACCACCTCAACGGAGGTGGTGATGGAGATGGCCGGCTAGGGAGGTGGCTGGGTGGCCGGAGGCATGGATTTGAAGTTGGCCCAGGAAGATTCAATCCAGGCCATTGGCACGCGGTTACAATGACGGGATGCCGTCCAAATTTGCGCCAAGATTCGTGCAGTATAAAAATTAAACTATAGGATTATATTATTACATTTTAATGAATCTGTCACACTTTTACTATTTAATATTTTAAATTATTAGAAATACTTAGAGACTCTGTATGAGAAAATGGTAAACATAAAATTTGTAGCCTTGAGAGTCTAGTTTACTGCAAAATTAGTTTGAACCAATTTGGGTAACTGGTTTGACCAGGGCACCCATTTTGGTGGGATCTATACCTAGGGCTAAGAAAAAAATTAAAATGGATGCCCACCCTTCATCTCTTGTCCAAATGACTTGAACTTTGGACAGGGAGTCACCCTGGACCATGCATAGGTGCTGCCCAAAAATGAGAATTTTTGAGGATAATTTTTCTATAGTTTTGGAAATTATTTAATCTCTTTAGGGTAAAATAATTTAGGGACCAAATTACCTCCAAACTCACCCAAATTTTGGTGAGTGGTGCTTGGAGTCATTATAAAGCTCTGGTTAAAATTTCATCTCATTTGGAGATGGTTTGTATTGAAATCATGCAAACCCTAGCCTTGCCATAATAAGGGTATTTTGGTCAAAAGTGCACTTTAGGTTTTTGAGTTGCCAAATCACCTCAACAGAGGTTGAAATTGGGGCCACTGACTTGGAATGGCTTTTAACACATCCCCATGGAAGTTGGGGTAGTTTGGAATAGATTTTCCCTAATACCTAAGACCAAACCCTAAGGAAGGGCTTTTGTGTCTTGTGAAGGGCATGAGGTCAAAAGACCTTGTATGGACTTGAAATTTGCTAGGGAGGGTAATAGGGTAGCTAAAGCTCTCTAGTAAAAATCTTAGGAGATTTGGGAAAGGGTAGGCCCCTCATAACCCTAACCCTAGTCTAGGGAACAAATCTTATAGTGCTAGAATAGTTTAGTAAAACTCATTGAACAGTAATGAAATTTGGGTAGTGTGGTTTTAGGGGTAGAATGAACCTCTGGTAATTTAATTGAGAATTTTGGGACATCAATTCTAGTACTTCCTTTATAAATGCATGAGTTAGCCCTACTTATTTATCTGGATATTATGTTCTCACTGCCCATTGGAAGGTCATGAAAATTAAGCAGAGGGAATTTTAGGCCTTATTGCTTATGTATGAATTTTATTAGAATTTTGGAATACATATTTGTAGTACCTACTTCACATGCTCATTAATTTGGAAAATTGTTCAATAATTTTTTTATAGCTCATTACTTGCTAATAAATTATGAAACTTGACCATTACAATCATTCTTGAATTTTCTCAGAATTTTTGGAAATATTTTTGCTGCACTTGCCTCTTAAAATTGATAAAAAGTAAATTGTATTCAAAATTAGAATTAGAGGCTAAACCTTGCTGAAAAATTGGGAAACTTTGGATTTTATGTTAAATAGTCATATTGAAATTATCATAAATTTTGTGGAGCATTTGCTTGTCTGAAATTGGTACTTCACGTTCAACTTGGGGTTTTTGAGTTACTAGAATAATTAAATAATTTATCAGATAAATTAGGAAATTCTGGTTTTAGACTAAAAAGGTCATGAAAGCCCTCCAATAATTATTATAGGGGTACTGGGTGATTATTTTGTGTACCTCCCATTTTACACGTCATATAGCTTTACTTGGTCTGCATTTAGTAAAACTGCAGAAGTTATGTTGGATATGAATTTGGGCACATGAGTGGGGGCTAGATGTTTGCTGGTTTGGATAAATAAAAATGAGTTCATCATTGGAAGTTAGGATGAGTAGAGTGTTGGATTGACTAGTGTTAGGTGGTGCTCGGGATCGACGGAAGATCGTCTTTCCCGTGGAGAGGAAGTGTCAAATACACTAGTGTTAGATCCAGTACAATGTTTAAGGGGCTAGGAGATGGGTATTAACCAACAATAGTGAGTGTCTTGCGGAAGGGAGCTTTGGGCGTAATCTCATCATAGTTCCTAGTGCCCTCGAGAGCCCGTCACGTGGAATACCTTGGGCAGTCCTAGGCTAACCTAAACTGTAGGTAAAACTGAATTGCAAGAGTAACTAGTATAATTAGGGATTCACTTACACTCACCTCGGTGTCTCGGGGTGGTAGGTTGGGTCACTCGGGCAGTAGGACCAGTGGATTTGGTGATGGGCAGGTTAGCCCGGCGAGCTTTGGCTCGGTAGTTGTTTGTGATGGGTAGGTTGGCCCGACGAGCTTTGTTCGATTGTTGTTTGTGATGCACGGGATGGTCCGAGGAGCTTTGGCTCGGTGGTTATACATCAAGGTTGCATGTGCATAAAGTATAAGGTGCGGAGTCTTCGGTATTAGAGAGTCGATGCGCCGACGCTAATATGTTGACTCAGCAAGTGTGGTTTAAAACTCGGTCAAATAAAGTCTGGTGCGCCAGCCGGCAAGAGTATGCAGGAGCTACGCTTAGTGCACCAGCGTTGAGGCATATGATAGGTCTGACTGGTAGTGCAATTACCAGTTTAGAGGTGGGCAAGGCCCAACCCACCGCTTTCGTTTGCCACTACGGAGGTATCCTGGGAGGTTCGACTCCAGAAAGGGGGAACTAAAGGTCTGTGTACACAGAGTCGAGTGGGTGAGTTGCACTTGCATGTTCATATCATGGCATGAATGTATTTCATAGCATAATCATTGCATATAACTCGACACCTATTGTATAAGTGGTATGTGACGCTTATACAATAGGTCCTGCAAAACGACCCCTTAGTTTATAAGTTCATGCGAGCGTGCTTATAAGTTAAGGTTTATTTCAGTATCTTTATATGTATGCTTGTTAGAAAACTGACACCCTATCGTATAAATTGGTATGAGACTTTTTATGCGATAAGGAGTCCCTGCAAAAGATCCCTTGGCTTATGTGTTTTCATATAAGTTAATGTTACTTTTCTTGTTCAGTATTTTTACCTTCATTCTATCTTATATAACTGCTAGTTTAGTTTCGCCGCCATCTGCTTATTGTTATTCTCCACCTTCATGTCCTCTCCTTTCCTCCTCCCCGCTCGGTTCCTAGGAGCCATGGGGGAAGGAGCGGGGGATGATAAGGCTTAGTCTTTTAGACTAACGGTTTTCAAACCACATCATTTTAGGGGACCGTGGAGCCCAGCATGGAGGAGCAGCCCAGGAGGTCGGCACATTAGGAGTGGGGCAGTCTAGTACCAGAGTTCAGACGGCAGGGACTGTGAGTCCTGGTCTCTAGTAGTTAATTTGGTTTTGCTTCCTCGCCGAGTGATATGTGGTGAGGTCTTGAAGTACTGGGCATGAGCCCAAGATTTGGTATTTTTATTATTTATGTGGACACTCCCTTCGTGGAGTTTATTTACTATATAAGTGATTTGCGTGGACTTGCTTTATTATTTTGCTACAGTTGTGATCGATTTGGCCGACAGGATCGGCGTTTTGTAGTGATGACTTTCCCGAGAGCAAAGTTGTCACCGCAAAGCGGCGGTTCTGGGCCTAAGACCCCGGTGTTTCAAAAGGGGGGGGGGTCTTACAAGTGGTATCAAAGCAAACCTCGATCGAAAAGTAGCAGTCCACAATCCTCTAGCGTGCCCATATGAGGGATCACATGTAAATTGTCCACTTTTAATTAGGCTTGAGTCGATTACTTACTAATGGAGTTTGTTACGCAGCCCCCAGCACAGCCTACGCTACACGACGGAGTCCAGCAGACTCTGAATGTTGCACCACCTCTCCAGGTCCCCACTCCGTTCCTACAGTCAGAGATGGGGCAGACTCTGACAGCTATCTTGGAGTATTTTAGGGCTCAACAGGTTCCGGCTCCACAGCCAAACCCGGGGGACAACTGGCTGAGTATATTCTGAGGACTTTCTCCCCCATCCTACTTGGGGACAGAGTCGGCCGTTCAAACGGAGGAGTGGCTGGACATTGTGTATGAGATGTTGACTGGGATACGATGCCCGTGGGAGGAGAGGGTTCCCCTGGTTGTCTCTTGCTGAGAGTCCCATGCCACGAGGTGGTGGAAGACATTGCTGGACACGCCGTTTGCTGACAGAGGGGTTATAGAGATTGCTTGGGGGGAATTCAGGGCCGCACTGTTGGAGCATTTTTTTCCGCAGTCGGCCATAGATGAGCTGAAGGATAGATTTCTACAGTTGAGATAGGGTAGCAAGACAGTGGTGGAGTATCATTGGGAGTTCAACCACCTAGCCCGGTTTGCGGATTCTTATCAGTTGGATGAGGCGGGTTACACTAAGAGGTTCTATAAGGGCTTGTGAGAGGATCTGAGGGAGGCTCTGTTGTTCGTGTCCGACGGGCCTATTCCTCGGATATTGGAGATGGCGAAAAGGATCGAGGCAGATTGGCATACTACCCGAGGCCGGAAGCGGCCAACTGAGGATCAGGGCCGGTGAGCCAGAAATGATCAGCGATGGGGCCGCATCACAGATGGGAGAAGAACAGAAGACTAGCCTCGTCAGGAGGTGAGACAGGAGCAGAGGGAACCAGTAGTGGTGGCCCCTCAGCCACCCCAGATGCAGGAGGTGTAGAGACCCTGGGGTATGGCATATCCCCCGCCAGAATGCTTCAACTGTCACCAGGTGGGGCATATCCGGAGAAACTGCCCCATGAGGGGGGCACCACCTCTAGCACCACCGGCTGCCACGCCAGCTCAGTATTTTGGAGGTCGAGGATGTGGCCGAGGACGTGGATACCAGGGCAGAGACCGCAGGCAGGAGAGGGAGCAAGTGTATGCACTGGATCTAACTCAACAACGGAATCTGGAGTAAGTGATCACAGGTATGCCAATTAATTTTAGGTTTTCTCTTTCCTAGGTAATTAGGGTTATGGATATAGAACTGATAAACTAGGAAAGAAAACCATAATTAGATTTCTAAGACTTTAAACTACCCCAGACATAGTCTTTATCAGCGGCAAGCCCGCCTATACACTGTTCGATATGGGTGCCTCACACTCGTTCGTGTCAGAAGCCTTCGTGGAAGGGCTGGAAGGCGTGGAGCGATTCACAGGCCTGATGATGAGGATATGGCTACCAGACGGATCAGAGTTATTCACCACCGCCCACTACAACATGGAGGCGAAGATCGGCAGGAAGACATTTGAAGCACCAACGACGGTCCTGAAGATGCCAGTCTTTGATTTGATCCTGGGCATGACATGGTTGCGTTGGAACCATGCTCAGATTGACTGCCTGTCAAAGAGGATTACTATGAGGCATGAGGATTCCTCCATCGTCATCGAAGGTATTAGTCCTATCCCCCCTCTCTTGTTGTCATCCGTGCATGCCGTCAAGGCCCACTTGCAGGGGGAGGAAGTCTATGAAGTGCTGTTTGAAATGGCTGAGGCCAAGGTTTCCATCTCGGATATCCCGGTGGTGCGAGATTTTGCTGACGTATTCCCAGAGAAGCTGTCAGGGCTACCCCCGCATCGAGAGCAGGATTTTCGGATACAGCTAGTGTCGGGGGCTAAGCCGGCATCTAGAGCCCCTTACCGGATTGCCCCGAAGGAGTTGAAAGAGTTTTGAAGCCAGCTGCAGGAGCTAGTGGAGGTCGGATTTGTCCGACCAAGCTCTTCACCATAGGGGGCCCCGGTCTTGTTTGTCAAGAAGAAGGACGGGACACTTAGATTATGCATCGACTATCGGGCACTGAACTGACTGACAGTTTGGAATACCTATCCATTGCCAAGGATAAATGAGCTGTTTGACCAGCTGGAGGGCGCACATTTCTTTTCAAAATTGGATTTGAGGTCGTGCTACTATCAGCTGTGGATCCAGTAGGAGGACATTCCGAAGACTGCCTTCAGTAGCAGATATAGGCTGTTCGAGTTCACTGTGATGCCCTTCGGGCTCACGAATGCACCGTCGGCGTTCATGAGCCTCATGAATCGGGTGTCCGAGGCATATCTGGATGTGTTCGTCATTGTGTTTATTGATGACATCCTCATCTACTCGAGGACAGAGGAGGAGCACATACGATATCTGATGCTGATCCTGGAGAGACTACGGGAGCACCAGCTTTATGCGAAGTTCAACAAATGTTAGTTATGGTTGAGGGAGGTGGCTTTCCAAGGCCATATCATCAGTGGTGCTGGGTTGGTAATGGACCCGACCAAGATTCAGGCAGTTCGGGATTGGCCGCAGCTGAAGTCGGCCACAGATGTGCGGAGTTTTTTAGGACTTGCCGGTTACTACCAGAAGTTTGTGGAGGGATTTTATCGTAATGCCCTTCCACTCACATCCCTGACAAGGAAATATGTGCCCTTTGTCTTGACCCCGCAGTGTGAAGTGGACTTCCAGGAGCTAAAGGATCGACTCACCTCGCCTCCTATACTTGTCCTTCCTTCGGGGAAAGAAGGATTCTAGGTCTACACCGACGCTTCCTACCATGACATGGGTGCAGTACTGATGCAAAATGGTCATGTGATAGCATACGCTTCTCGACAGCTGAAGAAGCATGAGCAGAACTACCCAGTTCATGACTTATAGATGGGAGCGGTCATATTTGCTCTGAAAGTTTGGCGACACTATCTGTACGGTGTCCACTGCGACATATACTCCGATCACAAAAACTTGAGGTATGTGGACACACAGAAGGAGCTGAATTTTAGGCAGAGGCGATGTGTGGAGTTTCTAGCAGATTACCAGTACGAGATGCACTACCACCCAGGGAAGGCGAATGTGGTGGCATATGCGCTGAGCCGGAAGGCCACAAACTATGGAGCAGGAACGCAGTTGATGTCCTTGGAGTTACTCCAGATGTTAAAAACGATGCAGATATCCTTGGTGTCCGAGGATCACCCTGAGCTATATCGGGAGTACCTAGCATCGTTGGTTGCCCCAGATGGCATTCGAGACCGAGTCAAAAATGGGAAGAGGCAGGATGCCCAGCTAGAACTGATATTCCGGGCCTTAGAAGCAGGTACTGCTGGAGATTACTCGCTGAGGGATGGTCTAGTGTGTTTCAGAGGACAGATTTACATACCAGAGGGAGGCCAGGTCCGGGAAGATATCATGACGGAGGCTCATTGCAGTCGATATTCAGTACACCCGGGAGTTACGAAGATGACTGCAGACCTGAAGAAGACCATGTACTGGCCGGGCATGAAGAAGTATATCACCTACTTCGTGACCTACTGCGAGGCATGCCAGCTGGTGAAGGCAGAGTGTAGAAACCCCGCAGGATTATTGTAGCCACTCCCAGTGCCGGAGTGGAAGTTCGATGATATCGCGATGGACTTCATACACGGGCTTCCCCGATCGCGGACAGAAAATGATTCGATCTGGGTGATCATCGACCGGCTAACTAAGGTAGCCAGATTTATTCCGATCAGAAAGGATGACTCGGTTGGTGTGCTGGTTCGGAAATTCGTGGAGCAGTTCATCCACTATCATGGCATACCCAGGTCGATTGTATCAGATCGGGATGGACAGTTTACGTCCAGGGAGTGGAGATCAGTGCAGACTTACTTGGGCACTCGGCTAACATTCAGTACAATTTTTCATCCCAGACTGATGGGCAGATGGAACGCACTAATTGGACCTTGGAGGATCTGCTGTGACTTTGCATATTGGATCGCGGTGAGCCTTGGGAGAAGCTAATGCCACTGATCAAGTTCTCTTATAATAACAGCTACCAGTCCAGCATAAGGATGGCTCCTTATGAGGCCCTATACAGACGGAGGTGTAGGACTCTGATGTCGTGGATACAGGACGAGGATCTGAAGTCTTTGGGTTCGGAGTTCGTTAATGACACCGAGGCTCAGGTGAGGATGATACGGGACAGGATGCTAGAGGCACAGAGCCGACAGGCTAAGTATTACGATGCTTGATATCGTCAGGTGGAGTTCCAAGTGGGGCACCAGGTGTTCTTCAAGATCCGACTGATGCATGGGGTTTCACGGGTACGCGGTCGGAAGAAGAAGCTCAACCCAAGATATATGGGGCCTTATAGGATCCGGGAGCAGATCGGTCCCTTGGCTTATAGGCTGAAGATGCCACCGGAGCTGGCGAGCCTGCACGATGTGTTCCATGTATCCTCTCTTAGGATGGATCTACTACGTCTGGAGCAGCAGATTACAACCACGGATGGGCCGGTAGCATCTGATCGGTCAGTTCATCTGGAACCGGTCTGGATCGACGATAAGGGAATACGAGCCTTGCGACGCAAGAAGGTTCCATTGGTCAAGGTCCTGTGCAAGAATCATGGGCGAGAGGAGCACACATGAGAGCCTTAGGACTTGATGCAACAGAGGTGCCCAGAGCTTTTCAGTCAGGTATTACTCACAACCTCTCGGGATGTTACAATTTTCCTTTTATATTTGAAACCCCGCAGGCCTAACTAGAATTTCAAGGACGAAATTTTTTTGTTTATATATTGGGATTTGTAATATCCCTCAAACAACTAGACCCCTAGGAGTGGTTTTGTCATGACTAGATCATGACAAAACCCTAGGAAGCCCAAGAAGGCCAAGTGAACCTAGGAATGTAGGTGAGACCACTATGGTCTGCAAATAGTAGATTTCCAAACCCTAGTTTAAGATGATCATGGGGCTTCACCAAGACTTCAAGACCGCACCATGGTCTCACCGATCCACTGGGATGTCCATTAGAGCCCTAAGGGTCCTTTGGGATAAACCCAAGGTGCCCAAGTTGACCTAGAACCACCCTAAACCTAAATTGGGCAAGGTGCCCTAACTAAGGGCAGTGTGCCCTAGTAAAGCCCAACTAACCCTACCAGGGTATTCCTAGACCTAAAGTGGGTTCAATGGGTCACTAAGGACCCATGGAGGGCAGTCAAAGTGGTTAAGTTGTCCAAAATCAACCCTTCGGTCAAAGTGGTCAAACTAGCCTAAATGGCTAACTCAAGCCGAATCCAAGTGGGCTAGGCCTAGGTAAGTGTGGCCCATTGGTCTAGGAGGTGGTGGGACACATTTTTGGCCCACCAAATTCAGAAATGGGTGACTAGGAGAGAGAAGGAGGGAGTTACCCAAACTTGGAGGAGAGAGAAAGAGGTGCTTAATGGCCGTCATGGCCATGGAGGGCCCATAACTCCCCCTTTTGATGGGGCTTTAACTCGAATCAGGGGAGGAGTTTTTCAGGAGGTGGCCGGCCAGTGGGGTGGCTCAGCCCTTCAAATTTGGTGAAACCAAAATTGCCCATTATGGTCATTCATGGCCATTGGAGTTACACCCTTCCCCTTCCCCAATTGAGAATCTTAAAAGCATCACCAGGAAGAAGGGAGAAGATTACAACCTTCACCTGGAGGATTCAAGGCGTTTGACTGTGCTGTTGCAGAAACCCGATCGCCGCCACCACCGCCATGGCAACCCGGAGATCAGCTCGCCTCCAGCCCTCCCAACAGGTCCTCCTCCACTCCTTCTTCCATGGGTAGATCATAGCAATCCTTAGGGCCAAGGTTCGAGCTCAATTGAGCCCAATCGGGAGAGCTTCTCTCCATGTTTTTTCGCAAAAATTTACTTATCGGGTTCGCGGGAATGGGCCCCTCCAGCGGCTGTGCCGCCGCCTGGCGACAGCCACCACCTCAATGGAGGTGGTGGTGGCAGTGGCCGGCCAGGGAGGTGGGTGGGTGGCCGGCGGCAGGGATTTGAAGTTGGCCTAGGAAGATTCAATCCAGGCCGTTGGCGTGCAGGGACGAAGACTGGATGCCATCCAAATCTGCGCCAAGATTCGTGCAGTATAAAAATTAAACTATAGGATTATATTATTACATTTTAATGAATATGTCACACTTTTACTATTTAATGTTTTAAATTATTAAAAAAATTTAGAGACTCTGTATGAGAAAATGATCAACATAAAATTTGTAGCCTTGTGAGTCTAGTTAACTGCAAAATTGGTCTGAGCCAATTTGGGTGCCTGGTTTGACCAACACACCCATTTTGGTGGGGTCTATACCTAGGGCTAGACAGAAATTAAAATGGATGCCCACCCTTCATCTCTGGTCCAAATGACTTGAAATTTGGACAGAGAGTCACCCTAGACCATGTCTAGTCCTGCCCAAAAATGAGAATTTTGGGGACAAGTTTTCTATAGTTTTGGAAATTATTTAATTTCTTTAGGGTAAAATAATTTAGGGACCAAATGACCTTCAAACTCACCCAAATTTTGGTGAGTGGTGCTTGGGGTCATTATAAAGCTCTGGTTAAAATTTCATCTCATTTGGAGATGGTTGGATTGAAATCATGCAAACCCTAGCCTTGCCATAATAAGGGTATTTTGGTCAAAAGTGAACTTTAGATTTTTGAGTGGCCAAATCACCTCAACAGAGGTTGAAATTGGGGTCACTGACTTGGTATGGCTTTTAACACCTCCCCATGGAAGTTGGGGTAGTTTGGAATAGATTTGCCCTAAGACCTAAGACCAAACCCTAAGGAAGGGCTTTTGTGTCTTGTGAAGGGCATGAGGTCAAAAGACCTTGTATGGACTTGAAATTTGGTAGGGAGGGTACTAGGGTATCTAAAGCCCTCTGGTAAAAATCTTAGGGGATTTGGGAAAGGGTAGGCCCCTCATAACCCTAACCCTAGTCTAGGGCACAAATCTTATAGTGCTAGAATAGTTTAGTAAAACTCATTGAACAATAATGAAATTTGGGTAGTGTGGTCTTAGGGGTAGAATGAACCTCTGGTAATTTAATTGAGAATTGTGGGACATCAATTCTAGTACTTCCTTTATAAATGCATGAGTTAGCCCTACTTATTTATCTGGATATTATGTTCCCACTGCCCATTGGAAGGTCATGAAAATTAGGCAGAGGGAGTTTTAGGCCTTATTGCTTATGTATGAATTTTATTAGAATTTTTAAATACATATTTGCAGTACCTACTTCACAAGCTCATTAGTTTGGAAAATTATTTTATAATTTGTTTAGAGCTCATTACTTGCTAATAAATTATGAAACTTGACCCACAACATTTATATGTCCTTACAATCATTCTTGAAGTTTCATAGAATTTTTTGAAATTTTTTTGCTGCACTTGCCTCTTAAAATTAATAAAAATTGGTTATATTCTAAATTAGAATTAGAGGCTAAACCTTGCAGAAAAATTGGGAGACTTTGTATTTTATGTTAAATAATCATATTAAAATTATCATAAATTTTCTGGAGCATTTGCTTGTCTGAAATTAGTACTTTATGTTCAATGTTCAACTTGAGGTTTTTGGATTACTAGAATAATTAAATAAATTACCAGCTAAATTAGGAAAATTAGGAAATTCTAGTTGTAGACTAAAAAGGTCATGAAAGCCCTCCAGTAAGTATTATAGGGGTACTGGGTGATTATTTTCTGTACCTCCCATTTTACATGTCATATAACTTAACTTGGTCTGCATTTAGTAAAACTGCAGAAGTTATGTTGAAATATGAATTTGGGCACATGAGTGGGGGTTAGATATTTGCTGGTTTGGATAAATAAAAATGAGTTCATCATTGGAAGTTAGGATTAGTAGAGTGTTGGATTGGCTAGTGTTAGGTGGTGCTCGGGATCGACGGAAGATCGTCTTTCCCGTGGAGAGAAAGTGTCAAATACACTAGGGTTAGATCCAGTACAACGTTTAAGGGGCTAGGAGATGGGTATTAACCAACAATAGTAAGTGTCTTGCGAAAGGGAGCTTTGGGCATAATCCCATCATAGTTCCTAGTGCCCTCGAGAGCCCTTCACGGGGAATACCTTGGGCTGTCCTGGGCTAACCTAAACTATAGGTAAAACTGAATTGCAAGAGTAATTAGTATACTAGGTATTCACTTACACTCACCTCGATGTCTCGGGGTGGTAGGTTGGGTCACTCGGGCAGTAGGCCCAGTGGATTTAGTGATGGGCAGGTTGGCCCGGCGAGCTTTGGCCCGGTAGTTGTTTGTGATGGGCAGGTTGGCCCGACGAGCTTTGGCTCGGTTGTTGTTTGTGACGGACGGGATGGTCCAGGGAGCTTTGGCTCGGTGGTTATACATCAAGGTTGCAAGTGCATAAAGTATAAGGTGGTGGGTCTTCGGTATTGGAGAGTCGATGCAACGACGCCAATACGTTGACTCGGCAAGTGTGGTTTAGCACTTGGCCAAATAAAGTCCGGTGCGCCCGCCAGCAAGAGTATGCAGCAGCTCCGCTTAGTGCACTAGCATTGAGGTCTACAATAGGTCTGACTGGTAGTTCAATTATCAGTTTAGAGGTGGGCGAGGCCAAACCCACCGCTTCCATTTTCCACTACGGAGGTATCCTAGAAGGTTCGACTCCAGAAAGTGGGAACTAAAGGTCTGTGTACACAGAGTCGAGTGAGTGAGTTGCACTTGCATGTTCATATTATGACATGAATGTATTTCATAGCATAATCATTGCATGTAACCCGACACCTATTGTATAAGTGGTATGTGACGCTTATACAATAGGCCCTGCAAAATGACCCCTTGGTTTATAAGTTCGTGCGAGCGTGCTTATAAGTTAAGATTTATTTCAGTATCTTTATATGTATGCTTGTTAGAAAACCAACACCCTATCGTATAAATTGGTATGAGACTTTTTATGCGATAGGAGCCCTGCAAAAGATCCCTTGACTTATGTGTTTTCATATAAGTTAAGGTTACTTTTCTTGTTCAGTCTTTTTACCTTCATTCTATCTTATATACTATAGAACTGCTAGTTTAGTTTCGTCTCCATCTGCTTATTGTTATTCTCCACCTTCATGTCCTCTCCTTTCCTCCTCCCTGCTCGGTGCCTAGGAGACATGGGGGAAGGGGCGGCGATGATAGGGCTTAGTCTTTTAGACTAACGGTTTTCGAACTACATCATTTTAGGGGACCGTGGAGCCCAACATGGAGGAGCAGCCCCAGAGGTCGGCATGCTTGGAGATGGGGCAGTCTAGTACCGGAGTTCAGACAGCAGGGACTATGAGTCCTGGTCTCTAGTAGTTATTTTGGTTTTGCTTCCGCGTCGAGTGATATGTAGTGAGGTCTTGATGTACTGGGCATGAGCCCAAGATTTGGTATTTTTATTATTTTTGTGTACACTCGCTTCGTGGATTTTATTTACTACATAAGTGATTTGCGTGGACTTACATTATTATTTTGCTGCAGTTGTGATCGATTTGGCCGGCAGGATCGACGTTTTGTAGTGATGACTTTTCTGGGCGCGAAGGTGTCACCGCAAAGCGGCGGTTCTGGGCCTAAGACCCCGATGTTTCAAAAAGGGGGGGGGGGGGTCTTACACTCTGCCTCCTAACACATCGCCCGTTGCTCCCTCCGACGACGTTTATTGTCTTGACGGGCGATGGACATTGCCTCCCTTCTTCCTCCTCCTCGGCCTCCCTACTGTTGGTTGTCGTTTCTCCTCTCCTCTTGGAAATGTTGTCTCACCGGTGGTTTCCACTGGGGGCGATTCTCGGGATATTGGAATCGCCTATCTCCCCCTCTTCTTGCCGGGGCCTCCGCCGACCTCCTATCCTCTTGCCTTCGAGGCCTCTCCTGCCCCCTTTCCTCGACCCTCTTGGGTTCTTCTCTCATCCTCCTTTCCTCTCTTCTCCTCGGCTCTTCCTTCCTCCTCTTGACCTGTCTCTCTGGCATCCTCCTAGCCTTCGCCCCGAAGGTCTTGTTCTCCCCCTTTCCATCGGATCATTTCCGACCACCCTTGCCAAGAAATCTTTGTTCTTCTCCTCTCCTCGAACGAAGGTATTAGCCCCCTCTATCATCTCCTCAAAAGACCTCGGGGGATTGGACCCCATCTCCATGCTGAACGGACCCTGCTTCAACCTGAACTTCAGGGCCACCATCAAAGTGAAGCTATCCACCTCCTCGACCTCCAAGATCTCTTCCTGAAAACGGTCAATGTAATGGCCTAAGATCTCATGATGCCCTTGGGTAATCTTGAAGAGAGTTGTTGCCTCCTTCTTCCTTTTTCTTGAATGTCGCGAACCTCACCACAAGCCCCCGACGCAGATCGGATAAATAGTAGACAGAACCTGCTTTCAGTTGATGAAACCAATCTCTTGCATTGCCTTTGATGGTGATGGAGAAGAACCGACACTTAAATGCGTCAGAAATGTTGCGAATGGAAACGACGTCTTCAAACCACTGAAGATGCTTGACGGGGTCATCCCTGCCAGAGTAGTAGGTGAGAACGGGCTCTCTGAATCCTTCGGGAATGGGGGCGACGAGGATCTCGTCACAAAAGGGGATCCTCCCTCCCTAGCGGTGGCGAGTTTCATCCTCGCTGGAGACATCATACTCGCTCCACTGGCGAGTATCATGGTATCTCGTCGGTGACATCAGATCCCGAAAACGGACCCCTTGGCTGCCCGCCGGATGATGCCGCGACTGCATCGGTCGCTCTTCTCTTGCCCAAACGGGCTCCTTCCCAGCGCGCCTCGGTGGCTCTTCCTCATCCAGTGGTGTCACACGATGAGGGGATGTCGCCGTGACATCGGGGTGATGAGAAAACCCGGCGAGGATGGTCATCTCAATCCACTTTGCGAACTCCTCGAACATAGCAACCGTCACAAACTCGCCTCCTCACGCGAGATCACCAACTCCCGCCGAGTTACCGGTCAACTCTCCATGCTCGCCACCATTGGTCATCTTACTAAACCACTAAACTTTCCTCCTTTGCTGCGATCCACGTTCACTGCATCAAGTGTTGAAACCAGGAAAATTCCTAACCTCAGAATTCGGATCAATGCCCCCTAAGGTTACCGGTTCAGAGGTAAGACCAGACGACTAGGATGACTAGGATGAAGAATGAAGGCAAACAGGACCACAGATGTTGCGGTAGGAAGGTCCCACGACGTACCCAGATGCTCGAAAGGAGCAGCCCCTTCTCAACCAAAAAATGGTCGAACTAGGTACGAGGGAGACTAGCTGATTAGTAAGTCGCAAGGTCGCGACCTGGCCTCTAAGGAAAAGGAATCCAAAGGCTCGGCTAGTATCTTGAAAAGAGCGCTCGCGAGTATCCTACCGTGGATTTATACCCCACCCCCTAGGGACTAGGCGACTTCCAAGAGGATCTTGCACGGGCTGGGCGAGTATCTCGCTTAGTCGCCTACCTGGCAAGTATGCAATGGGAGCTCGCCATACTCGCCCAGGTCTTCCGCGATCTTGCGCGCTGCCTCTGACTTCAATCTTGACTTGTTGACCTTGACTTCTTCTGACCTGGCTGTGGTAGGATCTATCCTCGACAAATACGGGCTGTACAAGCATGACATACAATTTTTTACTTGTACAAATGAGTGTTTTTTCAATTTAATAAATCACATTTTTCGGTCACAAAAAATAATTTTGGTTAAAATAAATTATGATTTTTTGCAAACAATTTCAGTACTCATTTGATCATATTCTTCTGAAAAATATATAATTATATTTTTTGATTTTGACTCCGAAATTTCAATTAGAAATTTAAAATACTTTTTTGTCAAAATAATAAAAATTCAATGGTAATTTATCTGGACAAATGAGTGCTTAAATTGATTATTAAAAGATCATAATTTATATTCCATAATTTTTTTTCAAAATTATTTTTTTGTTACTGAAAAATGTGATTTATAATGAAAAAACACATTGTACAAGAAAAATCGGCCCTAACCGGTCCTAACCGGACCTAACCGGACCGGTGAGGACCGACTAGAGACTGGTCAGGGTGAGGACCGGTCCGGTTGAGGACCGGGACTGGTCCCCCTTTTCCCCTCAAAAACCGCTCCCGGACCGGGACTGCTAAAATACCGGCCCCAGATCGGGACCGCTCAAAGACCGGTCATTTACTGGTCCTGGTCTGGGACTGGAACCGGGACCGGTCAAAAGATCGGTTCCGTAAAAGCAGTTCAAAAAAGAGTCGTTTTTAAAACGGCTCTTTTTAGAGATGCAGCCTGCACTACAGGTAAATGTTGTAAATTTTCTATTAAGTGGACTTGACTCATCAAGACTTCTAGGTGAATTTGTACGCGTGTATTTGGTCTATTTGGACTTTTACGAGCGCGCGTTAATTTAGTCGCGCGAACGATCAAATCCTGTGATAGGTGGGCCAGATTGTCTCGTAATTTCAGTCGTGATCTCGGTCTCACTCTTGACATATGAATGGACATGAAATTTGAATCTCAATTAATTTCATGAGATTTAACTTATGTGGATTTTATTTTGGGAGTTATGAGGATTGATTGTCCCCATTTTGGTAACTCCCAAAGAGCCTCCCTATTAAGCCTAATATCCTATTCCATTTCTCATATCCGATACGGTGAACAAGGGTGAAACTGCTCGCTCCTCCTTTGCTCTAACTACTGGCTAGGGCAAAAGATTGGTTCTGGTTCCTTCCTCTATCGAGCGTTTCCGGCGGGTGCTGCTTTCCTTTATCGCGAAATCGCATCCATCGTCGACGCACATCCCTGCGGCCGGCCAGATCTGGAGCACCACCGTTTGCAAATCCGGTGACTTTTTTGTGGTCGAGAAACCTGCAACCAGTCCACGGTTTCATCTCTTTCGCCGGCTGCGGTCACTGGCCTTCTTTCTAGATCGCCGGTGTTCAGATCAAGATCTCTGTTCCAGTGCAAAGCTACATTGACTGCAACGCTGTCTTGGATTTCCATCGCCGGGAAGTGCAATGCCTCCTTGATTGCTGCTACATAAGTATTAGGCTTTAGAGTCAAAGCTTCACATCCGCTTTTGGGAGGGTGATGACTCATCTCAGTAGATTCACCATCTACTTGCATAGCCACTGTTCTTCTTCCTCACACAGGATCCAGGAAGAAGGGGTTTTCTTTTCCTCTGTTTAGCTTTGGTAGAAGAATAAATTGGTGGGCCACGAGGAGGTATACTTTTGATCCACTATCAGCAAACTAACTATTCAATTTGTATCACTTACAAAATCAGTGGGTTTTGATTAGACTGGATTAATTTGCTCCATATGAGAGTTGAATTCAATATGAAAGTGAGTGTTAGATTAGAAATACTCTAGAGGGGGGGGGGGGGGGGTGAATAAAGTATTCTTAAAAAAATTCTTAACTACTATTACAACTTTTGCTGTAAATCAAAAGTTCAGAAATTAATAACCTAGCAACCAATAAAGCTAAACCACAAACATAACAAGAACAAAGGAGAAGGAGACAACCAGACGACACAAGAATTTTATAGTGGTTCCCCAACCTGGATACATCCACTCTTCTACCACCCTTGGTTGGAATCCACTCAGATTTTTGATCAGGTGCCTGACACCAATGAGCTTTTGATCATGTGCTCAAAAACCAACCCAAGTCTTTTGATCAGGAGACTTGCAACCAAGGAATCACTTTTGAAGGGAGATGACAACCCTTTACAGTGGGGGGATGAGAGATTGATGCAAGTCTTCTTTTCTCAATCACAATGAGAAGACTATGTGGATTCAATGATGTTGTCAAAGCTACCCCTGAGATGAAAAATGGTACAAGAGATCTGGAGCTTTGCACAGGGTGATAGGCCTTCAATTGAGAGACTTAATCCAGGAGCTTTAGACTGATAGTGCTTGAATGTCTTTAACAAGGTCCTGGAGAAGAAGAACAAGAAGACTCTTGATTTCAAAAAAATGTGTTCTTCTTGTTTCTTCTTCAATTTTCTGTATGCTTCTTAGTCAGTAGTAATCTGTGTGTTGCTTTCTCTGTGTCTCTCTTGATTAATTTCTGTGTATCTGTCTCTGTGTGTTATTCTCTTCTTCTGTATCTTTCAAACATTTGAATTTCTCTGTAATTAATGTTGACGGCCTTGAGAATAATCGACATTGATTTATTTCCCCAACTGTCCCGTGGAAAAATGGCAAGCAATAATCCTTGGAGAAGACCATAATTAATGCTCATTCTAACGAATACATTCAGAGAATGTTAGAGCATTAATTACCCAGGAATTATAGCATTAGAGTGGGGACAAAAGGCTGGAAATAACTAAGTCTGGAATCATCGAGCATATGGCAGAATTCGTCGAACTGAGTTAACAGTTCGTCGAGCTGAAATGTTGTATTCGTCGACCAGACGACTTCTGTTCGTCGCGCTGAGTTCCATGATCGTCGAACTGAAATCTGAACTGCTGTCTCTTTTGATCTTTGCCTTTTCATCGAGCTGGTGAATATGTTTATCGGATAGAGAACAGGTTTCGTCGACTTGAGACTGGAGAACATGGTCTTGACAGAATGCTGTAATAGTCCAAAGATTCGTCGACCGAAGAATAGTGTTCGTCGAGCTAAGTCTTGAGAACCTTGAATTCGTCGAGCTGAGAATGATTCTGGACTTAGCCAAATTAATAACTTCTGGAATCAAAAAGGTGAAGTAGAGAGTCCAGTGATCGTCGACCAGAGAACTAAGTTTGTCGACCTAAGTCAGGAGAATCAATTGAACTTAAAATGCTGAAGACTGAGTCTAGAGATCGTCGATCAAAGAATGGAGTTCGTTGACATGGGAACTAGGTTCATCGACCTGGGTCAAGAGAACAGTCTGGACTTAGAATTTTGAAGATGAAATCCAGGGATCGTCGATCTGGACTGAAGTTCGTTGAGCTCAGCTCAGAGAATATTTCTCTAAGATCGTCAAGCTGAGAACGACTATCGTCGACCTGAGTTCGACGAACGTCGAACTCATTTTACTTAGTCTCTTGAGAATTCTCTGAATCTTGAGGAAAACTTTATGTCTTGAGTCTCTGGCAGTCTGATGTTGGCTTGTCCATGTGATGTTGACTCTTAGGACTTGACCTAGATTCTAGGACACAACTTTGACCCTAGCTATACATGTTGGGTCACATTATCCTAAGTTAGTGAACCTAGCCCAAATCAAACTAGGGATCCAACAATCTCCCCCTATTTGGGTTAGGTCACTAATAGACTCAAAAAAACATAAAGTAAACAAAGCAGGAAAAATATATATCTAGCAGGGATAATTAACACATGCAACAGATATATTTACATAAAAGCTTTGTTCAGACAATAAGAGAGTTTTAAGATAGAAAGACAGAAATAAAATAGTTTAAATTTCACTTCTTTTGCTTTTTCTCCTGATGCTTTATGTCCTTGCCCTTGTCTACTGGCTTGGTGAAGACTATTTCCCTGTTTGGATTTGAAGCCTGTGCCATAGTCATTATCATGTCAGCAACCCCTATAATCTTCAGAGATGTAGCTCTAGGGACCACTGCTTCAGGATGCAATTTCATATAATCATCAACATTAAAAATTTTGTTAGCCTTATCAAACCTTTTCAGTTTTTCTCTCCTGTACTTGGACATTGTAGTGTATTCAGAAGTATTCTTTCCTTCAGCCTTTGCCTTGTTAATCATAGAGAGGCCTACCAGTTCCTGGAACCTGGCCATTTTAGCTGTGTTGGCTGTTTCGGGAACTTCATAAGGAACAGGAGGAGAGAGTGGCCTTTTAGGTTTTTCAGCTATTGATGTTGTTGCTGTTGATGTTGTTTTCCTGAAGGTTGTTGCCTGTGCTGGCTGCTTTCATGATGAGATCTCCCTTGATGTCTTTGATATGTTTACATAGGGGCAGATCTTTGAGAACTAGAACCAGAAGCACCAGCTGCAAGAGGAGGAGGAGGTGGTGGATCTTTCCTATATCTTTGAACTGGTGGAGGAGAGTATCTTGTACTCTTCTTCCTTTCCTTTTGCTGATTCTTGGATAGCCACATACATGCTGGCATCCCCTTTTATGGAGTTATCTTTTGAAGGATATAGTAAGGGGTGTCATTATTTGGATTGGGCTTGGGAGCAGGAGGAGGAGGAGCTTTTCTTTTCTTTGAAACTTGCTTCTTCTTCTTTGTATCCTCCTCATATGAATCCTCATCCTCATCATCTTCATCATCATCATTGTCAGACCCCTGAGGGTTATCATATAGATCATCCAGAGCCTTCAAAGCTTTAGCAGAGATAACAGATTTTTATGTAGTAGGAGCAGGAGTAGCAACAAGAGCTGGAGTTTCAGCAGGAACAGGAGGAGAGGCTACACAAAAATCAGAACTGATTTGGACAGAGATTTTAGCTACTGCCTTAGTTTCTTCTGCAATATCAGCCAAGATCAATTTATCTAGATCTGGCATTGGAGAGTCATCCATTACAAAAGTTGGTGCTGAAGATATTGTTGAGGAAGAGGGAACAGCTACTACTTCTGGAGGTGAAGTAATTTCTGACTATGCAATAGCAAGACTGTCCTTAATTTGCTTAACAACTTTGGAAGAGATGGGGGCAGTATATGGTACAATAGCCAAGGATGGCTTAGTGATCTCAGCTGGAAGACACTGTATATGTACATTATCAAAAATACTCAATAATTTTTCTAAATTAACTGTGGGATTAAGAATGAAATCACCAACAGTATTAGGTTCTTCTGAATCACAATCCATATCAGTATCAATAAAATCAATCAAATCTTTATCAATCAAATCTGTATCTATTTATTCTGTACATTCTGCTGCTGTGTCTGAAGGTGCTGCTGTTACTGCAGCTGAAGCTGTTGCTGTTACTATAGCTAAAGAATCTAGTGCTGGAGCTGCTGCTTCATCATCAGGCATATCCCCCTGTATGGTTTCAGTAGGGCCTGAAGCCATGCCCCTGACTGAGGAGGGAGCAGCAGTAAGAGCAGAGATTTTGTCAGAGAGAGAAGATATGGTGGTAGCAAGATGTGTAAGGGCCTCTGCTATAAGGGACTTAAGGAGTGGAGTGAGTATGGAAATGATGGAAGAAATGGTGGAGGGGGTCCAGGGATGGAATGGTAGATTGAGTTGCAGAAGGTGTAGAAGTGGGAACTATGGGAGGGATAGAGAGTGAAGCATCAGGAAGTTGAACATCTGGAGGGATGGTGGATGGGGATGGAGATGTATGGGTGGCATCTTGCATGATGGTGTCTGTTGGGAGATGGTAGAATGATATTGAAGATAGATGTGGGGGAAGAGGGGATTGTGGTGATGTAGGAATGGAAGTGTCATGGGGGGAATCTGGAGATGTTGGTTGTTGTTCTGGAAGAGGGGAAGATGGAATGTCAGTGATGTCAGGTGGTGGAGATGAAGCTGGTGAAGCATGTGGAGATGGAGATGGAGTGGGAACATGAGGATGTTGTTGTTGTTTTGGTGTTGAAGAGATAATGGAAGAGGAAGTGAGTTGTTTTGCTGGAAGGGGTGCTAGAAGAGATGGTGGTGTGGGATGAAGCTCTTCAGCAGGTAGGGGAGTGGCTTTAACAGCCTTGGTGCCTTTAGAAGCTGGGGTGGAAGAGGTAGAATCCTTAGTGGGCTTGGTGATGGTCCTCTCCCACCCGCCAAATAAGGCATAGGTAAGCCTTTTACTGGCATTAATGAATATGGTCTGGGAGACCAGGGATTCAGCAGCCTTTTCCTTGAGGAAGATCCCTAGGATCCTTCCAAAACACACTTCTTTCTTGCTATTTTTCTTCTTTATCAGATCAAAGAGGATCTGAGCCCAGTCAACTTGCTTCTTATTTATGACTGCACACATGACCAAGAACTGATGTCTTGTGATGTAGTCATGGGCAGTATGCTTGCCAAGCAAGACCATTCCAACAATATCTGCTAGGAACTTGTATGCTGCAGACAGATGCTTTTTCAACAACTTATTTGGGTTGTCACCAGCATAACCCATCAGATTGAGCATCATATCAAACTCTTCAGAATCAATTTGTAAATCCTCTTCACCATTTGTTAAACCAAAGATGTCAGTTAAAACCGCGGGAGTTAAGGAGACAGTGTTACCCATAATTGATCCTGTAATGGTATTGTCCTCAGAAGTGGATGAGGTGTACACCCATTCCGTGATTTCTGGTCCTGCCAGCTTTATCCTTGTAATCATCAAGTTCTTCAGATTCTGTTCTTCCAGAAGTTCCAGAATATACAAGAAGATTGGATCCTAGTGCTGGAACGATTCGAAGTCAACATCAAAGCCAGTGTCAAACTTCATAGCGGTGAGAGCTCCTACTGGAATCGCCATTGAATCACCTGTAAAAGAGAGAAAAGACGATCAAGTGCAAGAGAACAGAAAGTGCGGGATGGAGGTCGAAGAAAACCTAGATATAAAGTTTTCAAGAATATGAATCGACAGACTCCGTTCCGCGAAAATGAAATTAAGTCTGCGAGCTGAGATCGACGAAATAAGTTTGACTGAAATAATTTGTCGATCTTGGCCCGAAGAATTTATAATAGTTCGTCGCACTCCGTTCAACGAATATTATTTCACTCACAGAGAGTTCGTCGATCTCCGTTCGACGAATGTCTCCCAAACTTTCCACGGTTCGTCGAACTCCATTCGACGAACTCTAGAAAATTCGTCGACTGCAGAAAGAAATCAAATAAAGTCTTCTCCATTGATCATGCCAAGTTGATTCACAAAGAACATATGATTTCTCTCATCTAGAGGTTTGGTGAATATATCAGCCCTTTGTAAATCAGTGTAGATATAGACAAGCTTGATTTTATTTTTGTCTACACACTCCCTAATAAAATGATGTCTTATATCAATATGTTTTGTCCTACTATGGTGAACTGGATTCTGGGTTATAGCTATAGCACTTGGATTATCACAGAGTAGAGTTGAATTATTTAAGTTGAACCCATAATCTAGTAGCTGATTTTGTATCCAAAGCATCTGTGAACAACAACTGCCTGCTGCAATATATTCTGCTTCAGAAGTTGAGGTTGACACTGATGTTTGCTTTTTACAAAACCAAGATACTAATCTCATACCCAGGAACTGGCAAGTTCCTGAAGTACTTTTTCTATCTACCCTGCATCTAGCAAAATAAGCATCAGAGTATCCAGTTAACTTAAATTCTGATTCAGCAGGATACCATAGGCCTAGATTAGGACAACTCTTTATATATCTCAAAATCTTTTTTAACAAAATTATATGAGATTCTTTAGGGTTCACTTAGAACCTAGCACAAAGACATGCGACAAACATAATGTCTGGCCTACTTGCTATGAGGTATAACAGGGACCCAACAATGCCCATATAAAGTTTCTGATCCACAGGTTTCCCTAGACATCAGAGTCCACAACAGCATTGGTAGCCATGGGAGTTTTCTTTGCTGAGGCATCAGCCATCCCAAACTTTTTTAGAAGTTCTTTAGCATATTTTGCTTGAGAGATGAAGATGCCATCAGGGAGCTGCTTCACTTGGAGACCAAGGAAGTAGGAAAGCTCACCCATGCTACTCATTTCAAATTTGGAATGCATGAGGTCAGAAAACCTCTTGCATAATTTGGAATCTGTAGAGCCAAATATAATATCATCCACATAAATTTGTACTAATAAGATTTGGTCCTTATGATGTCTAGTGAAAAGAGTTTTATCTACAATTCCTCTTGTAAATTTATGCTCTAATAAGAAACTAGCTAAGATCTCATACCAAGCTCTTGGAGCTCGCTTTAGACCATAAAGAGCCTTATGCAATTTAAAAACATGAGAAGGGTAAGTTGAAGAAACAAAACCTGGAGGTTGTTCTACATAAACCTCTTCTTGTAGCACTCCATTTAAGAAAGCACTCTTCACATCCATTTGAAATACCTTGAACGTCTTGTATGCTGCATAGGCAAGAAATATTCTTATGGCTTCCAACCTTGCAACAGGTTCAAAGGTTTGATCATAATCAATTCCTTCTTCTTGCCTATATCCTTGAGCCACAAGCCTAGTCTTGTTTCTCACAATGACCCCTTGGGCATCCAGCTTGTTTCTGTAAACCCATTTGGTTCCAATAACTGGGTAATTTTGGGGACTTAGAATCAAATCCCAAACTCTACATCTCTCAAACTGGTTTAATTCCTCCTGCATTGTAAGGATCCAGTGGGGATCCTGCTCAGCATCATGAATGGATAGAGGTTCAACCTGAGAGAGAAAACAGGCATGCATCAAATCTTGGGTGAGTTGATGCCTTGTCTGTACACCTGCTGATATGTCTCCAATCACTTGAGATCTGGGATGATCCCTAAGTATGACAAAATCAGTGAGTGGAGTTGGTTGTGCAACAACATTTGGAATTAATTCCTCTTATGGAATTATGTTGGCTGTTGGAGTAGAGTCAATCCATTCAATGCTTTCTTCTTCACTATCTTCATTGACTTGTGGAGAAGGATGAGTTGGAGCCCCTTGGGTAAGGTTTAGGTCATCCACCTTCTCACACAAGTGAGGTACCTACAAAGAGTCACTGGTAGAAACTTCTTTCTCCTTGCAATACATGTTAGCCTCATCAAAACTTACATGAATTGACTCTTCAATTTTTAGTGTTGATTTATTAAACAACATATAGGTCTTGCTTACTTGGGAATATCCTAAAAAAATTCCCACTTCAGCCCTGGCCTCAAACTTTCGAATGTATTTCTTGTTGTTATTGTGTATATAACAGGTACAACTAAATACTTTAAAATGGTTTATTTTAGATTTCTTCCCTTTGAGCAATTCATAGGGAGTCCTATTCTTTAGTTTATGAATTAAGCTCCTGTTCAGGACATAATTTGTTGTGCTGACAGGCTCTGCCCAAAAAGTTAGGGGCATGTAAGCATCTGAAAGCAATGTACCTGCAGCTTCAATGAGTGTCATATTTTTCCTTTCAGCTACCCCATTTTATTGGGGAGTTCTAGGAGCTGAGAAGCAATGTCTGATACCTTCCTTCTCACATAACTCACGCATAAGAAGAGACTCAAACTCTGTGCCATGATCACTTCTGATCAATGCAACATGAGTAGAGAACTCAAGCTGTATGATCCTGAGAAAATATGTAAGAACTTTGAATGTATCTGACTTTGATCTCAGAAAGAATACCCAATTGAACCTGGAGAAGTCATCCACTATAACTAGAGTGTAGGATTTCCCTCCTAGGCTTTGTACAACAATGGGTCCAAAGAGATCCAAATGTAGCAAGTACAAAATTCTAGGTGAATCGCTCTTATTAATAGATTTAAAACTAGTTTTAGTTTGCTTGCCTAATTGACAAGCCCTGCAGAGACCTTTCTTCTTGTAGGGACCAGAAGGTAGACCTCTAACAAGGTTGTGCTTAGATAGCCTAGCAATGTTTTTCAGATTTACATGACCTAGTCTTTTGTGTCATAAGTCATTCTGATTACTAGTTAAGTTAAGTAAACAGATATTAGTTTTGGCAGAAAGAAAATTTACTAAGTATATATTGCCTTATCTACTTCCAGTTAAAACAGTTTGGTTGTTTTTATCAATAATAGAACAAGTTGATGGGTTACAATGTGCCTGATAACCATCATCACATAACTGACTTATGGAGATGAGGTTATGCTCGAGTCCACTTACATATATCACCTTTTTGAATGTGACAGCTCCTATTCTCACTTCTCCAAATCCTTCTAACTGACCACATTTGGAGTCACCAAAGATAACTTTTGGCCCCAACTTGGACTTGTAGTTGATTAAGATGTCCTTGCTGCCAGTCATGTGTTTGGAGCAGACACTGTCCAGGTACCAAGTTTGATTTACCCCTGGACAATTCTTTACCTACAATAAAAGACAATAAATGGTTTTTGACCTAGGTTACCTTGGGTCCTTTGTATGGCTGATAAGAAAAACTGGAAATAATTGAGAATTCAGGTTGGGACTTATATCCTAGGGGATGATATCTCCTAGGGGGGATGATCCAGTCAGCTAGTGGATTAAAAGGTTTCTTAGGAATATGTGAGTTGCTGTTGCAGTTTTGATTAAGTCTTCCTGGGTTCGACGAATTGTTGTAAGTTCGTTGACCAGAGTTCGACGAATTGGGTTGAGATCATCGATCTCTGCCCAGAGAATGAACATGTTCATTCTCTATGCCCCACGTTCGTCGACCTCTGCTCGATGAACCATACAAAGTTCGTCGAACGCAGTTAGACGAATGATTATTATTATAGTTTGCATTCAGAGATCGTCGTTCTGCGTTCGACGATCTGTTCCTATATCGTCGATCTGGGTTCGACGATAACTGCTAAACATTATTATTTTTATCATTCTTCTGATTTTTAATTTTATCCTTAGCTTCAATTTGTTCCAAAATTTTATTAACTTTATTTACTTGTTCAGTGTTTTTCTTTCCTTTATCAGAGATGAAATTTATTGGTTTTGAAAGATGGTTCCTCTAGATTAGGGTTGGTTCACTAGATGTGGCTCCTAATCCTAATCTACAGTTATTTATTCTAGCATTAACTATGCTGGTTATATCTAGCAATTTCAAGCTTCTGCCATTCAAAGATTCTTCTAATATCTTAGCTTTGCTGAGTTCTGATTTCAAAAAAGTGATTTGTTCATTTGCAGTTTTTAGTTCACTAGATAGAGTTTCATTTTCAGAGGTGATTTTATCTAAATCATTCAATTTATCTCTGAGAAGTTTGATTTCCTTCTCAGAGCTTATCAAATCTAAGCATAAGTTTTTAAATTCAAATTTAAATTCATCAGATTCAAAATCATAAGAAGCTATTACCTGATCTTCAGCTAACAGATTTTCTTCATCATCAGATTCATCTGTATCTGATCTGCTGCTGCTTGCACCAATTGCCATGAGGCACAACTCCTTTGCCTTGGCCTCCTCTTTCTCTTCACTGGAGCTGGAAGATGTAGATTCATCTTCTGTATAACTCCATGTTTCAGCTGCAAATCCTTTCTCCTTCTTTTTGTGCTTGCTGGAAGAGGGTTTGCTGTAGTGCTTGCTTCTTGATTCTTTTTCTTTTCTTCTTTCCTTCTTTTGATTTTCAGGACATTCAGATATGAAATGTCCTGGTTTTCTGCACCCAGAACACACCACCTCTTTTGTGGGGGTTTTGTCATACCTTGGCTGGCTGTCATTTCTGGATGACTTCCTTCTGAAGTCTTTCCTTGCCAGTTTGAAGAATCTCTTGGCAAAGAGACTCATCAGCTCTTCATTTACTATTGGGGCTTTAGTTTCTTCAGCAACCTTGAATGCAATGGATTGTTCTTTCCTTGCTGGGGGAGGAGTTCTGTGTTCCACTGCCTCTCAAGACTTGATTAGCTGCTCATATGACTTCAGTTTTCCTAATAGAGATTCAGTTGAAATCTCATTCAGGCATCTGGCCTCCTTGATGGGCCAGATCCTGGTGTCCCATGAGCTTGGGAAGCACATTAGGATCTTGTCATTAACTTCAGTCAAAGTGATTTCTTTATCTAAGGTCCTTAGCTCACTGATGATGGAGCTAAGCCTGTTGTACATCACTTCAACTATCTCTGCCTCATCCTTCTTGAAGTTTTTATATTGGGTGATGAGGTGTGATCTTCTATCCTTCCTCTCATCTACTGAGCCAGCAACCATTCGATTGAGTGAATCCCAGATTGCCTTTGCATAAGTGCACTCAGCCACCTTCTGAAAGATATCATCTGACATGGTCTGAGCCAATATGTTCATGGCTTTGGCATCAACAATCTTTGCTTTCTTCTGAGCATCAGTCCACTCAGGTGGTGGGACTATATTGTTGCTGGAAGATGGTATAGCTGTAGATGCCTGTGGGGGACCTGTTAAAATGGAATTGTAGATGTCTTCATCAATGGAATTCATATATAATTTAATTCTTGTCTTCCAGATGGTAAACTTGTTAAGGTTTCAAACTGGAGGTCAGGTGCTTACATAGTCCTTGTTCTGTGACATGTTGTGTTTATAATGTAAATGAAAATAAAATACTGTGTAGATACAACAAAGGATCTTTTGGTTCAAGATTTAACTTATACAACCAAAGGAACCTGCTCGGATACCAATTAAAAGTGAGTGTTAGATCAGAAATACTCTAGAGGGGGGTGAATAGAGTATTCTTAAAAAATTTCTTAACTATTATTACATCTTTTGCTGTAAATCAAAAGTGTAGAAATTAATAACCTAGCAACCAATAAAGCTAAACCACAAACACAGCAAGAACAAAGGAGAAGGAGACAACCAGACGACACAAGAATTTTATAGTGGTTCCCCAACCTGGGTACATCCACTCTTCTACCACCCTTGGTAGGAATCCACTCAGATTTTTGATGAGGTGTCTGACACCAATAAGCTTTTGATCAGGTGCTCAAAAACCAACCCAAGTCTTTTGATCAGGAGACTTGCAACCAAGGAATCAATTTTGAAGGGAGATGACAACCCTTTACAGTGGGGGTATGACAGATTGATGGAAGTCTTCTTTTCTCAATCATAATTAGAAGACTATGTGGATTCAATGATGTTGTCAAAGCTCCCCCTGAGATGAAAAAGGGTACAAGAGATCTGGAGCTTTGCACATGGTGATAGGCCTTCAATTGAGAGACTTAATCCAGGAGCTTTAGACTGATAGTGCTTGAATGTCATTAGCATGGTCCTGGAGAAGAAGAACAGGAAGACTCTTAATTTCAAAAAAAATGTGTTCTTCTTGTTTCTTCTTCAATTTTCTGTATGCTTCTTAGTCAGTAGTAATTTGTGTGTTGCTTTCTCTGTGTCTCTCTTGATTAATTTCTGTGTATCTATCTATGTGTGTTATTCTCTTCTTCTGTATCTTTCAAACATTTGAATTTCTCTGTAATTAATGCTGACAGCCTTGAGAATAATCGACATTGATTTATTTCCCCAATTGTCCCGTGGAAAAACGGCAAGCAATAATCCTTGGAGAAGACCATAATTAATGCTCATTCTAACGGATACATTCAGAGAATGTTAGAGCATTAATTACCCAGGAATTATAGCATTAGAGTGGGGACAAAAGGCTGGAAATAACTAAGTCTGGAATCGTTGAGCATATGGCAGAATTCGTCGAACTGAGTTCACAGTTCGTCGAGCTGAAATGTTGTATTCGTCGACCAGACGACTTCTATTCGTCGAGCTGAGTTCCATGATCGTCGAACTGAAAACTGAACTGCTGTCTCTTTTGATCTTTGCCTATTCGTCGAGCTGGTGAATATGTTCGTCGGACAGAGAACAGGTTTCGTCGACTTGAGACTGGAGAACATGGTCTTGACAGAATGCTGTAATAGTCCAAAGATTCGTCGACCGAAGAATAGTGTTCGTCGAGCTAAGTCTTGAGAACCTTGAATTCGTCGAGCTGAGAATGATTCTGGACTTAGCCAAATTAATAACTTCTGGAATCAGAAAGGTGAAGTAGAGAGTCCAGTGATCGTCGACCAGAGAATTAAGTTCGTCGACCTAAATCAGGAGAATCAATTGAACTTAAAATGCTGAAGACTGAGTCTAGAGATCGTCGATCAAAGAATGGAGTTCGTCGACCTGGGAACTAGGTTCGTCTACCTGGGTCAAGAGAACAGTCTGGACTTAGAATTTTGAAGATGAAATCCAGGGATCGTCGATCTGGACTGAAGTTCGTTGAGCTCAGCTCAGAGAATATTTCTCTAAGATCGTCAAGCTGAGAACGACTATCGTCGACCTGAGTTCGACGAACGTCGAACTCATTTTACTTAGTCTCTTGAGAATTCTCTGAATCTTGAGGAAAACTTTATGTCTTGAGTCTCTGACAGTCTGATGTTGGCTTGTCCATGTGATGTTGACTCTTAGGACTTGACCTAGATTCTAGGACACAACTTTGACCCTAGCTATACATGTTGGGTCACATTATCCTAAGTTAGTGAACCTAGCCCAAATCAAACTAGTGATCTAACACAATATTTCATATATTATCATATATCTCGCATACTAATCATATTTATTGTAAATATCAAGTGTTTTGATAATATTGTATGCAAGTGTGTTCTTCCAACGTCACAAAGTACATAAGAAAAAAATACTCCAAGGTTATTGGGCATGACTGCTACCATGAAGTACGAGCTTGAATCCAAGAATGGTATAAATTAATTTCGTGCTTCAGTTACTGTTCGTTATAGCTCACTTATTTTCGTGTTCTTAAATTCAGGAAAATAAATTTTGTATTTGCACACCAATTTGAGACTGATAGTGTTTGGTTAAATCGGTCCTTTAGGTTTATGTGTCGTTGCATTTATTGGAAACTTTGATAATGTTATTTCGCCATAGTGACACATATCCCTAACTTTAGTTAACAGTTGCTATCAAAGCGGGTTAACCTAAACCTATTAATCTCCTTCATAATTTGAAGTAAATTATTTTTCTAATTATTTTGATTAAAGAACACAATTTTTTAAAACTCATTAAGTAATTCAGAGAGAATTAAAATTAGGGGTTGAAACTCAAAGTACTTTCATTAATCAATCCCCGACAAAACTTCGTTTTTTCTATAGACGATTAAGTGCCCATACGTCATTAAGCAAGTGAAACATGATATTAATTTAGGGCAATATTCAGATATCCCGGTGTGAAAGGGTCTCGTGCATTGATAAGAACTGTAGCCGCCAAAGTGACCTTTTCGAGTCCGTTTGTGATATTACGGTTTCACATGTTTTATTGAGTTCTCTGAGACTAGTGCGCAAACATTCACCTAAAGGTGGTGCTTGCGTAATAGGTTCAGAGGGTTGCACAAGGACATTTGGATGGTAGTGCAGGGCTCTAGTAATCTATTCACCCAAAGGTGGTAGTTCTACGAAATGTGTAAGCGTAACTATTGCTCGTTTTGTGTGGAGAATTACTGATTGTGTGGCACGTAGTCTGCCCAAACGTCTTGCGTATTGATGCGCCAGGATTCTCCGCCTAGTGTGTTATTTATGGTTTTATAGCCACTGTTGCCCAATTTGTCACTAATTTTTCTTTTCTTTCTATTCAGTCACTTTTACAGTTCACAACAACATGACGAACATTGAAGAACTCACTGGATCAAACTTTAAGAAGTGGAAGTCTGACATCATGTTTTCTCTCAAGATGGCGACATAGATATGGCCATGTGTAACAGCTAGCCTACAGCCCTCACAGCGACTAACACACAAGCTGAGAAGGATCATTACGGTGCATGGAACAAGTCGAACAAAATCTACTTGTTGACCATGAAGCGTTCCATTCTAGAGCACCTACTGAGTGGTCTTCCAGACACGACCGTCATTAGGAATTTTTTGACTGCCGTTGGGAAGAGATATAAGGTGTCTTCCAATGCTGAGATTGAGACTATGATTCAGGACCTTTTCTCAATAAGGTATTCAGGAGGAGGTGTAGTCCGTGATTACATACTGAAGATGGTCTACCATCAGACCAAACTGCAAGAGATGGAGATTACTCTCCCTGAAGCCTTAATAGTGCATCAAGCACTAAATACACTTCCTGCGGAGTTCAACATTTTGAAGACTACCTACGGTTCCCAGGATGAGGCGTGGAAGATAAATGTTCTCATCACACATTGCGTTGCCGAGGATGAAAAACTGAAGAAAGAGAAGACGAACACTACTTTACTTGTTGTCAAGCCCTCATTTAAGAAGAAGAAGAAGTTCAAAGCTCCTTTTAAATCTCAAGATGGACAAGCTTTAGGGAGCAAGGATGCTGGTGGAAAGAAGCCTCTTAGCTGTTTTTTTGTAAGAAGAAGGGGCATGTGAAGCAAGAGTGCCAGAAGTTTAAGGCTTGGATGGAAAAGCGTGAATTTGCACCTAAAGGTAATGTTAACCCCGAAATCGGCGATCCTTACCAAGGCAGCCAGCTCGCTAGTCGTGGCCTGCTCCAGGTTCCTCCTGGAGGTCGCGATGTCTTAGGATGGGCGGACAGAATTTTTTGTCTGCTCAGGCCGCAAGGCTTGGGCGGTCTTAGCGGTCTGACCGCCCAGGCCATGCCTTGTCCCTTTGGTAGGCAGGGGCCGCGGACTGCTTCTGCAGTCCGCCCCTGTAGGCCGCACGCCTTGTCAGCTAAACCGCAGGTTTCTACAGGTGCCCCATTTGCCAGACTTGAATATCTATCCACCCAGACCGCTCAAAACCGCCAAAATAAATGTGGCATCCTGCCCCCAGGATGCCAGCCAGCTACCTCAGTTTCCACCTCACCGACATGAGCGGCCTGCCTCGTCAGTCTGGCAGGTCGCGAATCCCTTGTCCCCAGCAGGCGTGGCAAGTTCCATTCAACGGTGGCGGACTCTAGCAACATGGGCAGCCATCTTCTTCAGTCCGCCCAAGGAGTGCGGATGCTCCAGCCGGCTACCCGCAAAGATCAGCACATCCAGTTCCTCGCGAGCTGGGCAGACTCGAAGTTGTTGGGTATTGTATCCACACTAACCCAGATTTGATGAAGTCACCCTTGAACTAAGATGAATTAAGTTGTATTTGATGCTTGGTTTGAGTTATGTGTTTGCTGGAATTCTTATAGGAAGTGTAGAACAATGTCAGTCTACAATGGGTCGCCAAACACAGGACCATATAATGTAATCCCTCTTTGTGTGTTCCAAAGTGTTGACTCATGTGTAGCCTCTCTATTGGGATACTCTTCATATTCAAGATCTAGGACTATATAAAAAGACTTGATGCTGATTTCACCTTAGAAGAAGAATAATTTTGTCAAGAAAAATTTCCTAAGTAAAGTACTCGAGTAGTTTTTTACTTACTCGAGTAAGTTACTGAGTTCATACTCGAGTAATAATACTCTTACTCGAGTAGTTATGATATTACTTGAGTAGTTTCTTTTTACCTCTCGAGTTTACAGAAATTTACTTCTCAAATTTTTCTTAAGTTAAATACTCGAGTAGTCATCTTATATACTCGAGTAGTTCTATCTTCTGTCTCGAGTGGTTGAATTCTGACTCTCGTGTAGTTCTCACTTACTCGAGTCGTCTAAGTCATGTACTCGAGTAGTTCATCTACTACTCGAGTTGTCCAGTGTTTATACTAGAGTAATCCAGAATTTCATTCCAGAAAATTTCTCTAAGTGAATTACTCGAGTAGTCATCTCCATTTACTCGAGTAGTTCTATTTGTCTCGAGTAGTTTATCTTCTCTACTCGAGTAGTCAGTTTTCCAGTTCCAAAAATTTTTTAAGTCAATGACTCGAGTAGTTTCTTATATACTCGAGTAGTTTCTTATATACTCGAGTAGTATTTCTTTTACTCAAATAATTTACTCCACCCTCGTGTATGTACTCTAGTACTCGAGTAAGTCATTTTTGTTACTCGAGTAGCTTAGTCTTTCTCATTCTTATTTACTCGAGTAGTTGACTCCATGTGCTCGAGTAATCATCTCTCTTTCTCTCGAGTAGTTTTTCTCATATACTCGAGTAGTTCTTCTCATATACTCAAGTAGTCATCTTCTACCTACTCGAGTAGTGCTGCATGTACTCGAGTAGTCTGTTACATCTCGAGTATTTTACTTGACTTTTCCGAAAAATTCTTCAAGTCCAGAATAACGGTCATATTCATAAACTTTGACATGATTGGTCCACGTGTCTTTCATAATGACTCCATTATGGCTAATCTTTTCTGATCCTATAAAAGGTCTTATCTAAACCGACAAACCCTAACTATTCAAAGATTATTCTAAGAAAGTTTTTGCATCCATACTCTCTGAAGAATTTCTGTCTCATCTCTCTCTCTCCAAGAAGCAGAAACTTGCCGCCGCCGCCGTCGCAGATTCCCGACCGGCTAGGGTTTTCATTTTCAGAGGATTCAGATTAAGAATCTTTCCAGAACAAGATTTGCTCAACTCCGTATTTTCTGATTAGTTTGATCGTGTAAAGCCAAGAAGATCCAGATCTCATTTTGCCGAGATTTTTTTCGTCTCTCTGATAAAGCCTCAACGCCTAGAAGAAGAAGATCCTGGCTGATTACTTGCAGATTTGACAAGATTACTGTTTGTATTTCTTTACAAATTTATTTCATTATTGTAGGAGAAGTTTTCTCCGAGTATAGGAGTTTTTCAACTCTGAGATTGTAGGAAGTTTCATCTTTCGAAAGTAGATCTGATTTGTGTATCGAGATTGTAGGAACGTTGTTCCGAGGGTAGGATTGATTTTCAATCCGAGATAGTGGAGTAGCCGAGTCTAGTGTATTGCTAGATCGGTGAGGGAAAGTGGATGTACCTAAGGTTGGAGAACCACTATAAATCTTGCCTCGTCTGTGTTTGATTGGTAGATAGATCTGTGCTTTGGTTTGAAATTTTTATTCCGCAAAAAGACGCACAATTCACCTATTCACCCCCTCTAGGTGATTTAGGCAGACAACTATAAACTTTCAATTGGTAACAGAGGGAGGTTGATCGTTAAAAGGTTAATACCTTGATCAGATCCTTCAATAGTTGTCTTTTGAGATCTACCAAAAATGGACAAGGCTAAAGATTTTGCCAAGCTTCCTTTGTGCAACAAAAATAACTTTCCCATGTGTAAAGAGAGAATCAAGTTCTTCATGGAAGCTTTGGATCCAAGGATCTTCATGATAGTTGAAGAAGGTCCTTATATTCCCATGACCATCTCCACTATAGATCCAACTAAGAAAGTCCCCAAGAAACTTATGGATCTAGATAAGGATGAGATTGCACTTGTCTCATTGGACAAAAATGCAAAGAATATCATATCAAGTGCAGTCGATGATTCAATGCTGCAAAACCTGATTCACTGCCAGTCTGCAAAGGAGATGGGGCAGTCACAAGTTACCTTAATGGAAGGCACAGAAAAAGTGAGGGATGATAGAAGATCCCTTCTTAATCAGAAGTATGAAGCTTTCTGATAAGAAAACAAAGATATCATTGCTGACACCTTTGAGAACTTCTTCAAGATAGTGAATGGGGTAAGGGTCTATGGCAGAATCTTCACTAATGGAGAATTGAACGATAATTTCTTGAGATCCCTGACTAGGGAATGAGATAATAAGGTCTGTGCTATAAGCGAGTTTGGAAAACTGGCCGAGACAGATCCTCAGAATCTCTTCGGGAAGCTTATGTCATATGAGCTTCAACTCAACACCAGGAAGGCTGAAGAAGAGAAGAGTAGGTCTGCATTCAAAGAGATATCTGTTACTCTAAAGGCAGACACCTCTAAGAAGTCCAAGGTTGTTCCTCCTACTCCAGCACAAGAAGTTAGTGAAAAAGAAACCTCAGAGATAAGCACCTCAGGCTCTGAACTATCAGAAGGAGAGTTCTCACTACTCTCTCGACAGTTCAAGAAATTCTTGAACAAGAAGAAGCAATGGAAAGGCAAGGATGCCTCCTATAGAAGATCACGACACGATGGTGATCGTCAACGAAAAGGCTCAAGCAGCCATGACAGGTACAATTCTAAATAGAACAAACATGTTTTGACTGACATTATTTGTTATTATTGTAATAAGTCAGGACATGTCATCGCTGACTGCCCTCGCAAGAAGAAGGAGGGTGGTATAAGAGAGGAAAAGAAGTTCTCGTACAACAAGAAGAGGACAGAGAAGAGCTTGATGACCAAAAAGGGAAAGACTCTTAGTGACTCTGACTCATCTGAGTCGAGTGAAGAAGAAGAAGCCTATTTTGGACTCATGACTCAAACTGATGATGAACAAGAGCCCCAGTTCACTGGAAAGGTAAACTCTCACACTCCTCTCTCTGATTCTGAAGTTTCTGATCATGATTGTGAGGATAGATCTTCTGACGATGAGTCAGAACTTATGGCCCAGTATAAGGAGTTAATCATGGCTTACGACAAATGTCGCCGAGTCGTGAAAACTCAGACTAATGAGATAAAGTCTCTCAAAGCTAAAGAGAGCATCTTGAGAGAGAAAGTCGTAAAGACTGACTCGCTCGAAGAGAACTTCAATAATGCTATTGAAGAATATAACAAAGCTCTTGAGCACCTTGATCTTAAAGATATAATCATCAAAGAGCTGGAAGCCCAACTTGCTGTTGAAAAGAAACTAGTTGAAAGTTTCTCGAAGCCCAAGACAGTTCTTCCATTCATTGCTGAATTCTCAGCTAAGGACAAGGGTGCTGGACTAGGCCATGAAGAAGCTCCTAGTAAGTCTTCTAGGAGAAACAAGGCTCAACGGAAGAATAAGGCCGCCAAAAAGGCCTTAGCCAAAGTGCAGGGGAAAGCCCCTCAAGATCAGACCTCGTTCTAAAAGGTCATATTTCTCTCAAATGAGTTTGATCTTGACTCATCCTACGGACACTTTGCTAGGCCTACTTATGTAGAGCCAAAGTCCCGTTATCAAGGATGGACTCGACCCAGAAACTTTGGCAAAAGTGTCTTTATAGCACCTTATGAAGAAGTAATTCTTCAAAGCTATGACCCTTTCAATCATGGTCATAACTTCAAGAAGGCACCAAAGGCAAAGCCTGTTGTAGAAAAGCCTATAAAGGAGAAGACAACATGTGATTGTCATCATCATGAAGCTTCTTCCTCCAAGAATGCTGCCCCTGCTAGACCACAATTCCAAAATGTCAAGCAGGAGAATATAAGGCAAATATACAACAGATTTGACTGTTGGTGTTGTGGAAGAATTGGTCACTTTTCCATTGATTGCTGGTTTAATCCCAGAAATGCTGCAATCCCACATGTTGGTAATATGAGGAAGACCACTCCTAATGCTAATATTCGTAGGGGGAGTGTTCTAACCCGAGACTAAGGACCCAAACATATTTAGGTTCCTAAGGCAAACTGATTGTGATTGCAGGTATGTCCAAAGGCCAACAAAATGCCAATCTAGTATTTGGACAGTGGATGCTCTCGACATATGACCGGGATAAGAAGCCTAATTCAGAACTTTACTCCAGTCGTGAACGGACCGAAGATCATCTTTGGAGGTTCAGACCGTGGAATCACTAAAGGCTACAGTATGATTACAAATGGTAATGCATCCTTCTCAGATGTGGCTTACGTTGAAGGTTTGGAATATAACCTTATAAGCATAAGCCAACTCTGCGATAAAGGATACATAGTTGAGTTTCACACTGATAAGTGCTTGATAAATTCTGTTGACAATATGGAAACGATTCTATCCGGCACTTGAAGCAGAAAAATTTTCTGTTTAAATTTCATTTGTATAGATTCTTCGACACCAGTGTGCTTTTTAGCAAAAGATAGTGCGTCTCTTGGTGACCAATGACACAAGAGACTAGCACATATTAATTTCAAAACTATTAATAAATTATTTTCAATGAACTTAGTATGTGATGCCCTAAATGTCAAGTACGTCAAAGATAGACCTTGTCATGCATGTGTAAAAGGCAAGCAAACAAGGGCTACCTTTAAAAGCGTTATTGGCAAGGATTCTAATAGATGTCTTCATCTACTGCATATGGACTTATTTGGTCCACTGCAAATTAGAAGATTGGGAGGTAAGGATTATACGTTGATAATTGTTGATGATTACTCGCACTTTACATGGGTGTTCTTTCTGAAACACAAGTCAGATACCTTCGACATCTTTACTAATTTTGTCAGGCAAGTTCAGAATGAGTACAACTGCTCCATAGTAAAAATCAGAAGTGACAATGGAACAGAATTCAAGTCCGGGGCCATGACAGAATTTTGTGAAAGCTTAGGTATCTTTCATGAGTTTTCCTCTACTCATACTCCACAACAGAATGGAGTGGCTGAGAGAAGGAATAGAACACTCATAGAGGCCTGCAGGACCATGTTGAGTGATGCTTCACTTCCGGAATATTTTTGGGCTGAAGCCGTCAACACTGCATGCCACGTGCAAAATCAAGCCCTCATAAAAACAAACCATGATAAGACACCTTACGAACTTCTGAAGGGCAGGAAACCAATAGTCTCATATTTTAGAATTTTTGGCTGTAAATGCTTCGTGTTAAACAATGGCAAGTATCATACTACTAAGTTTAGTGAAAAGAGTTTTGAAGGTATTTTTGTAGGTTATAGTAGCCATAGTAAGGCATATAGGATTTTTAATAGAAAAACCCTGGTGGTAGAAGAATCGATACATGTTGTATTTGATGAGACGAGTTTGCTGCAAAGCAACTCTTCTAATGTGCTTATTGAAGATGCAGGTGCAAAGCTGAAAGAAATTAGTTTGGATGAACCGTCTGAAGACAAAGGTGAAAAGTTCATCAAGATCACCACTCCAACCCCTATTGGAGAGGCTGATGATCAAGATGAAGAAGTCATCCAAGATGAAGAAGTCACTCCGGTGATAGAAGATAATCCAGATACAAGGACTCTAGAGCTCAGACATCTGAAGGATAACCCCATGGACCAGATCATAGGAGATCCTCGGGATGGTGTCAGAACTCGAAGAGGTACAACTAATGAGAATCTATATTTAAGTTTTCTCTCGCAGGTTGAACCAAAGAAGTTTGAGGAAGCAAACTCAGACGTATCGTGGATAATGGCGATGAAAGAAGAACTAAACCAGTTCAAGCACTGCAAAGTATGGAAGCTTATTCCAAGACCCAAAGGTAAGAACGTCATTGGGACAAAATGAGACTACAGGAACAAGATGAACGAGGATGGAACAATAGTAAAGAACAAGGCCAGACTTGTCGCAAATGGCTATCGTCAAGAAGAAGGAATTGACTTCGACCAAACATACGCTCCAGTGGCAAGGCTGGAGGCAATAAGGTTATTCCTAGCATATGCTGCACTCAAAGGCTTCACTGTCTACCAGATGGACGTGAAGTCTGCCTTCCTTAATGGTGACATAAAGGAAGAGGTGTATGTGGAACAACCTCCAGGTTTCGTTGATTCTAACTTTCCTGATTACGTTTATTTACTGCATAAAGCGTTATATGGTCTAAAACAAGCTCCTCGAGCTTGGTATGAGACGTTGTCTAGCTTTCTACTTGAGAACATGTTCACAAGGGGAAAGATAGACAAGACATTATTTATTAGGGAAATTAAAGGCAAGATTTTGCTAGTGCAAATCTATGTCGACGACATTATTTTTGGCTCTACTGATGACAACCTCTACAAGAAGTTTTCAAAACTTATGCAAGGGAAGTTTGAAATGAGCAGTATGGGCGAGCTGAAGTATTTCTTAGGGCTTCAAGTGAAACAGTCTGAAGATGGAATTTTCATCTCACAGACCAAGTTCACCAAAGAGCTGATTAAGAAATTCAGAATGGAGAACGCAACCTCGATGAGGACTCCAATGGATTCAACTATGTCTCTGGACAAGGATGAAAAAGGGAAACCTTTTGATTAAACCAAGTACAGAAGCATTATTGGATTCTTGCTCTACCTTACTGCAAGTAGACCTGACATAATGTTCTCAACATGTGTCTGTGATAGATTTCAGGTGAACTCTAAGGAATCTCACTACGCTGCTGCAAAGCAGATTTTGAGATACCCTAAAGGTACACCAAATCTTGGCTTATGGTACCCAAGAAGTAATGACATCGAAATAATAGGTTTTTCAGATGCAGATTTTGCAGGGAGCAAAGACGACCGGAAAAACACTTCTGGGACATGTCAATTCTTTGGAAGAAGACTTATATCCTGGAGTAGCAAGAAGAAAAACTGTGTGGCAATCTCAACGGCTGAGTTAGAGTACATCTCTGCAGGCAGTTGTTGTGTACAGTTACTCTAGATAAAGAATCAATTTGAGGACTACAATATGAAGTTTGACAAGATTCCATTGCTTTGCGACTCTTCCAGCGCAATAGTAATAGCCAACAACCCAGTCTCGCACAGCCAGACAAAGCTTATAGAGCTAAGGTACCACTTCATCCGGGAGCATGTGAAGCATGGGGACATAGACCTTCAATATGTCTCTACAGATAGGCCAATTGCAGATATTTTCACGAAGCTGCTGGACGACACCAAGTTCTCGTTCTTCAAAACAGAACTTGGGATGTTCAACAAGTAAGACTAGAGAAGCTGGACTTTCAATAAGGCTCAAGGCTCAAAGGTTAGTCAAATACTGAAATTCTTCAAAATTCCAACTCTTTGACTCGAGTAAGACACCACCTACTCGAGTAAACATATGACCTACTCGAGTAGTAGAATGACCTACTCATGTAGTCGACTTGACCTACTCGAGTAGTGGAATGATATACTCGTGTAGTCGACTTGACCTACTCGAGTAGCAGGCTGACATACTCGAGTAGTCAACTTCACATACTCGAGTACCTCACTGACCTACTGAGTCCTTCAGTTCATCTACTCGAGTACTTCTGTATACTTACCAGAGTAATTCCAGAGTTATCTACTCGAGTCAATTTCCTCACTCATGTGCATGCCGAGTCGTGTATTTTCTTTTCAAATGTTCTTATGCGCAGACCAAGGCTTATGTCGCCTCTTCTATGGGTTAATTCTTCATTGTCGTATAGTTAGACCTAAAATTAGGGTTATATAAATAAGAAAATTCGGAAATTCCCCTACACGAAATCATTTCTGCTCTCTCGAGTACCCGGCTGCCTCTTTGCCTTCCTCAATCAGTTACAGAGCCGCACGATTTCCTTCACCCCGTCGAACCTGTCTAGGGTTTCTACATCTCCAAGATTTCTAAATCATGGTCGCCGCCTCTAAAATCGGTGTGGGTTCGAAATTAGTCGCTACCGGGATTGTAGAACTCTCCGACGACTTCCACAATCTCATGATTTTGCTCGACACCGCCGGATTAACCTTCGTTCTCCAAGAACAATGTCGAATCCTCTTCCCCGAAGTTGCAGAGTTTTTCAGGAACCTCAAGGTCAAACACCAGGGCACAGTTTTGAAGTCTACAGTTAAAGGTATCAACATCAAACTTACTCCAACCTCTGTTTCACGACTTCTTCGACTGCCAGTTACAAAAGCAGATGATTTTCTGGGTGATGAAGAGTATGCCAGAACTTGCTTATTCTGTGGAATTTCTACTGACGCAAAATACATCAATAGGTCTGATATGAATTCTGAAGGAAAATTCTTGGTTGATGTTGAAAGTGGGGATACGATCTACCTTAACTCTAGAGGGGGGGGGGTGAATAGAGTATATTAAAATAATTTTCAAGTTAAAAATTATTTTGCAGTGGAAGACTTAATTTAAATATATGTGTAAGGTGCTTGTAGTAAATGAAAATCTTGAAAGCAAGAATTAAACACACAGCACACAACAAACAAAATATAGCAACCAGAAGACACAAGGAGCTATAGTGGTTCCCCAATCAATCTGGATACATCCACTCTTCTACCACCCTAGGTAGGAATCCACTGCAGGATGAGTTGATCAGGTGTCATGGGCACCAATGAGCTTTTGATAAGGTGCTCAAAAACCAAACTAGATTTTTTGATCAGGTGTCTTGCCACCACTGAGTTTTGACAAGGTCTAAGAAACCAGCACAAAACTTTTGAAGGGAGTTTTGAGAAACTCTTTTATAACAGAAAAAGAAAGAGGTGAGATGTTCTTCTCTGTCAACAATCAGAGAGAAGACTAGTGGATGATGTTGTCAAAGCTCCCCCTAAGATCTGTAAGTTGTTCAGGAAAAGAAGCTTTGCACTAGGGTGATAGGCCTTCAGTAGATGAGATCTCCAGCAAAGGATGATTCCAGCAGTTGCTGAAATGTGTAGTGTCTGGAGTCTTGATGGATGAAGCCTCTGAACACTTGAGAGTCAAAAGAGATCTAGAAAATTTTATTTTCTGTATGTTGATCTCCTTCAGTGGTGTGTGTTCTGAAAGATTTCTGTTTGTGTGTCTGTCTGTGACTGTTCTCTTTTTGTGTATGACTATTGGAAGTAGCAGAATAATATCCTCTTTTATTCCTTTAGATCTGAAAAGAATGAATTGATTCTCTGTCTCCAAGATAGCCGTTAGCCACTCATTAATGACTTCGTTAAATGAATTTTGTCTCTGGAGGAAAGTCCTAGAAAACATTTCTTTAAATCTCCCTTGAAACTTGCTCCAGTTTAATTGAAACGACTACAGGATCCTTGAAATAAATGCTGGGAATAAATAAGATAGAATTCCATAACTGTCTGAATTTGAATCTTGAGAATCATCGATCTCTCCAGAAAATCGTGGACCTGAGCTCAACTATCGTCGACCTGAGCTCAGAGACTGGAACTAGACTGGAAACAGAAATCGTCGATCTGAGCTCAACTATCGTCGACCTGAGCTCAGAGACTGGGAAAATAGCTAGAGACAGAAATGTCGATCTGAGCTCGAAGATCGTCGAACGGAGTTTGACGACTCGTTGAACTGAGCTCAGAGATAGTCGAACTGAGTTCGACGATTCGTCGACCTGAGCTCGACGAAAATGACTTAGTCTCCTGAATTTGAATATCTGATCTGAGGGTCTTGGGGGCAGCTTTCAAGCCTAAATTCTAACCCTTAGACTCAATCTAATTGACCTTAAAAACTATACAAGGAGGTCAAAATAATTTTCCTAAGGACATAGTGATCCTTGCCCAAATCAGTAATAGGGTGTTCCAACAATCTCCCCCTATTTGGGTTAGGATTACTATTTACATGACATAGGAAATAAAAGCATACAATGCAGATATAAAATCAAAAACATCATTGCAGAAACACAAATAAAATCACATCAGAAAGTCACAATAGATAACACAGTCAGCTTACATAATCATTCCTTTTTCTTGCTTTTTTTGAGAACTATTTCTCTGTTAGGGTTAAGAGCTTCCTTCTTGGATCTTCTGTCATCATCTGTACCTAGAAAAGTTTGATGTTTTGCCCTGGGGACTACAGCTTCTGGGTGCAGCTTCATATAGCTTTCTGAGTCAAAGAATTTGCTGGAAGAATATCTTTCAAGTTCTTTCTTTCTCTGTTCTGATAGAGTGGTGAAACTTGATGTATCTTTTCCTTGTTCTCTTGCTTTTTAATTTGATCTAGTGCAGCCAACTCTTTCATTCTTGTTGTCCAAGAAGTATGATTATTCTCTGGGTCTTCAAATGGAACAAGAGGTTCATATCTGTTTGATGAATTATCAGGAGTAGCTCTGTAAGAAACTGGATCTCTTAACTTATAAGGGAAAGGACCAGATGTAGTGTCAATGGGACCTTGTCCTTCCCTATGATAAGGATGCTGCCTAGAATAACCTTTGTAATAAACTCTGAATTCTCTTTGATTTCCCCTATACTGTCCTCTTCTGGACTGGTAGCCTCTTGATTGACATTCTCTTGATTGAGATCTTCCTTAAAACTGAGAGGTGCTTTGATTTTTAGCAATAGATGACTGATAAGCAGAACTTCCACCAGTACCTGCATCTGGTGGAGGAGCAGGATTGAAGTGAGATGATCCTTTATCATATTTCCTCTTTTTCTTCATTGCCTTTAGTTGATTCCTGGAGAACTGCATCCATGGTTCTGAAATTGGATAATTATGCACGATATAGTATGGAACATCATTTACATCTTTAATTTTCTCCTGGGGGCTCTCTTTAGGGCCTTGCTTCTAGCTTTCCTCTTCTTTGCAATGGTTGCAGAGGAATCATTAGAATCAGTTCTAAATTGATCACTATCTAAGCTTTGAGGATTGTCATATAGTTCATCAATCCTATTGATGGAATCTCTTTGTTGTTGGGATTGAACAGAAGAAACAACAACAGCAGCAACAGTAACAAAAATAGCACTAACAGGTGTAACTGGAACAACAGATTCAGAAATAATGACAACAGAAATAGCAGGCTCAGAATCATTAGCCTCTGTCATAAGCACATCATCAAAAACTAAAACAACATTAGCAGCAGCAGCAGGAACAACATAAACTGAAGGAGCACTGTCCACAGCCTTGAAAGAATTTATATAAGAAGATATTATGCTGGGCTCACAGCTAGAAATAGGCACAATGGCCTTAGTAAGATCTTCACTTTTCTGAACTGGAAGATAGCTGAGGTAAACAGTATCAAACTCTAACAGCAGTGACCTGAGGTTAACTGTTATAACTGGAACTGGAGCTGGAAATGGAATCTCTAAAGCAGGCAATCTCTCTACTTCATATGACATCTCCCCTGCCTAGATTCAGTAGATACTGGATCAAGGCACCCAACAGAAGGGATTGCCTAAGGAGGATATAGGGAGGAAAGCCTGTCAGATAACTCCTGAACTAATTTCAGAAGTGGAGCCAGGGAGGTCTCCAGCAGGAGTGATAGCTTTGGAGCTAACATCTCATAGAGCTTATCTGCTATGGCTGAGAGATCTACTTGCTCAAGTGGTGCTTGAGTAGAGGTAGAGATGAGTGTGGCAGAGATGGATGAAGGAGGAGCTGTAGATGTGGTTGGAGAAAGTGTTAATGTGGATGGTAGAATTGATGGTTGAGATATAGGAATGGTGGAGATGGAAGTTAATGGAATGGAGATAGATGGAGTGAAGGATGGTTGAGCAATAATTTCTTGTAGTAGTTGTTGATATGATGTAGAAGAAGATGGTGGCTCAAGGGGTGAGGAGGGAGAATCATCCATGTAGGAATCATCTACGAGAGTGAAGGATGGAAGGTGAGATGATGAGTCAATGGTTATGTGTGGATAATGATGTAATGGATGGAAAACATCTTCAGTGGATATTGGTGTTGGTGAAGGAATTGAGTTTGGAGATGGAATGGATATGGGGGATGAAATTAAGATGGTTGTGGTGGATGTGATATTTGTTGAGGGAACAGTAGGTGGAGAAGGTGGAGATGAGGAGGCAGACAGTTCTTCTGATGGGGCAGTTGCCTGAGGGGAAGTGACTGGATCAGTCCTGGTGCCTGAAGATGAGGTGACTGCAGAGGATCTGCTTGGATTTGTAATTTTCCTGTCCCATTTGCCAAAAAGGGCACAAGATAACCTCTTAGAGGCATTGATATGCATCCCACTTGAAACAAGCAACTCAGGGCATCTACTATGAAGAAATAGCCCTAGAATCCTTCCAAATTGACAAAGTGCTTATTCACATTCTTCTTAATGAGGTCAAAGAAAACTTCTCCCCAATTCAACTGTTTCTTATCCACCAAAGCACCCATTAAAAAGAATTGATACCTGGATATGGTATCATGGGCAGAATGTTTTGCTAACATGACCTTTCCAACAACATCTGCTAGAAACCTGTATTTCACTGACAGATTTTTCTTAAGCAGCTTGTTAGGGTGTGCTGCTGAATGACCCATCCTATCAAGCATACTTGCAAACTCTTCTCCAGACAACTCAAGAGAATCTTGACCAGTACTTAATTGAAAAACTTCTGTTAATATTGCAGGAGTAAGAGATACCTGATTTCCTGATATAGTTCCAATCACTGTATTTTGATCTTGATTGTGAGCAGTATACACCCATTCTTTAATTTCATCTGCAGCCAGTTTTATCCTTGTGGTCATGATGTGTACTAGCTATTGATCTTTGAATAAATACAGAATATCCTTGAAAATCTGATCACTGTTCTCAAACGAGTCCATATCGATATCGAATCCAGTGTCAAATTTCATTGCTGCCAAAACTACAACAGAAACGGCCATTTTTACCTACAAAAATGAACAAACAAAAGACCAAGTGTAGAAAAGTTTGGAGGGAAAGGGAAATTCTGCAGAGAGTATGAAAACGCAAAGGGAGAACGACGGCCGAAAAATGAATTTTATATTAGGGTTCGACGCAGAAAAGGAAAGATCGTTGAACTCTGTTCGACGATCTGGGCTTCTAAAGGAATCTGAAAGGTCTTCAACATTGTCGATCTCCGTTCGACGATATTGGAGAGCATCGAGATCCGTTCGACGATCGCTGACCGGAAGAAGATAGCTTAACACTATCTGGAAAGCGCTGAACTCCGGTCGACGATTTCTAAGAACGCCGATCTCTGTTCGACGATCTTTGGGAAAAACGTCGAGAGCAGTTCAGACACTAGAAACAACCTATAGACACTAGAAAAATCAAAATGTTTGCCTAGTCTTGGTCAATTTTAGAGTTTTAAAATCTTGGATCTTATTTTAAACTTCCTCCATCTAACATTCCTAACTAATTCAGGAAGAATGTATGTTTCTTTTCATCCAATGGTTTGGTGAAAATATCTCCCTTTGCAAGTCAGTTGAGATATATTGAAGTTCAATTTTATTTTTCTCAACATTGTCCCTTAAAAAGTGATGCCTAATTTCTATATGTTTTGTCCTACTATGGAGGACTGGATTTTGTGCTATAGAAATAGCACTAGTGTTATCACAGAATATTTTTGACTTCTTTAAGTTGTAGCCATAGTCTAGGAGCTGATTGTGAATCCACAAGATCTGTGAGCAACAACTACCTGCTGCCATATATTCAGCTTCAGCAGTTGATGTGGACATAGATGTTTGTTTCTTGCAAAACCAGGAGACAAGTCTGTCACCAAGAAACTGGCAAGTTCCACTGGTGCTTTTCCTGTCTATTCTGCATCCAGCATAATCAGCATCTAAAAATCCAGTTAAGTCAAATGCTGAGTCTTTTGGATACCAGAGACCTAGATTTGGACAACTTTTCACATACCTAAGAATCCTTTTTACTAAGGTTAAGTGTGACTCTCTAGGGCTCACTTGGAATCAAGCACATATGCATGTAGCAAACATTATGTCAGGTCTACTAGCTGTAAGGTACAATAAAGAGCCAATCATTGCTCTATATGTTGTCTGATCAACAAGTTTCCCATGTTCATCAGCATCTAATACAACATTAGTAGGCATAGGTGTTTTCATACATGATGCTTCAGACATACCAAATTTCTTAACCAGTTCTTTTGTATACTTGGTTTGAAAGATAAATATGCCTTCAACATGCTATTTGACTTACAATCCTAGAAAGAAGGAAAGCTCACCCATTCTACTCATTTCAAATTTAGAATGCATTAGGTTGGAAAATCTTTTGCACAGATTTGAATCAGTAGAACCAAAGATAGTGTCATCTACATAGATTTGTACTAGTAAGGCATTGGACTTATGAGTTCTAATAAAAAGAGTTTGGTCTACTCTACCCCTTATAAAATCATTTTTCAGAAGAAAGCATGCTAGAGTCTCATACCATGCTCTAGGAGCTTGCTTTAGACCATATAATACTTTATGCAATTTGAAAACATAATCAGGATGAGTTAGAGAAATAAACCCTGGGGGCTGTCTAACATAGACTTCTTCCTTAATGTCTCCATTGAGAAAAACACTCTTTACATCCATTTGATATACTTTGAATCCTTTGTGTGCTGCATAAGCTAAGAAGATTCTTATGGACTCTAACCTTGTAACTCTTGCAAAGGTCTGTTCATAGTCTATCCCTTCTTCTTGAGAGTATCCTTGAGCAACTAACCTTGTCTTGTTCCTTACAATGACTCCTTGATCATCCAATTTATTTCTGAGCACCCATTTTGTTCCAACAATGGAGTGATCCTTTGGCCTTGGCACTAGTTCCCAAACTTTGTTCCTTTCAAATTGATGTAATTTCTCTTTCATTGCAATGATCTAGTGTGGAACTTGTTCTGAATCTTGAATGGATTGAGGCTCAATTTGAGAAAGAAAGCAGGTGTGCATCAGGTTTTGGTTGACCTGATTTCTGGTTTGCACACCAGCTGAGATGTCTCCAATCACTTGGGAGATTGGATGGTCTCTTGATGTTACTAAATCAACAGGGGGTGTTGATTGTTCACCAACCTGTGTTGTTGTTTCCTCTTGTGGAACAACAACTGACTCTTCAAGAAGATTATCTCCAAGATGTTGAATATCTTCTTCATCTTCACTGCTTTCATCCTTTTATATAATATGTAACCTGTCCAAATTTTCAGCAAGAGAGTGTACCTTCAAAGATTCTATGGTAGAAGCATTCTTCTCCTTAAAAGACATGTTAGATTCATCAAAGGATACATGAACAGTTTCTTCAATTTTAAGAGTAGATTTGTTATTCACCCTATAAACTTTACTGATCATGGAGTATCCCAGAAATACTCCTTCATCAGCTTTAGCTTGAAATTTTGCTATGTATTTCTTGTCATTATTGTGAATGTAACAAATACAACCAAAAATTTTAAAATAATCTACTTTAGGTTTCTTCCTTTTGAGTAATTCATAGGGAGTCTTGCCCTTCAGCTTATGTATCAAACTTCTATTCAACACATAGTTGGAGGTGTTCACTGCCTCTGCCCAAAAGGATAGAGGAAGGTAAGCATCTGACAATAATGTAGTAGCAGATTCAATAAGGGTTCTATTTTTCCTTTCAGCTACCCCATTTTGTTGAGGAGTTCTAGGAACTGAGAAAGTGTGCCTGATCCCTTCACTCTGACAGAACTCTTGCATAAGAAGAGAATCAAACTCTGTCTCATGATCACTTCTGATCAGGGCAATGCGAGTATTGAACTCACTCTGTATGCATTTGAGAAACTCGGTCAAACACTTAAAGTTATCAGACTTCTTCCTCAGAAAGAACACCCATGTGAATCGAGAGAAGTCATCTACAACTACTAAAGTATAAGATTTCCCTCCTAAACTTTGTACTGTAATGGGTCCAAAGAGATCCATGTGTAACAGATACAAAATCTTAGGTGAATCACTCTTATTAAGTGACTTGAAGTTATTTTTGGTTTGCTTGCCTAATTGACAAGCCCTGCAAAGTCCTTCCTTCTTGTAGGGCCAGAAGGTAGTCCTCTAACAAGGTTGTCCTTGGATAGCCTAGCAATGGTTCTAAGGTTTATATGTCCTAATTTTTTATGCCATAGTTCATTAGGTCTACAAATGTAATTAAACAAGCATATATCTAGCTTAGTTGAAAGAAAATCTACAAGATAAATGTTACCTTTTCTTTTACCTGTCAACATAGTTGTGTTGTCCTCTGATTTGATTTTTCATGAGAATTTGTTGAAAATCACTTGGTAGCCTTCATCACACAGTTGACTGATGCTGATTAAGTTGTGCTTCAGTCCTTCCACATAAGCTACTTTCTTGAATGTGACTGAGCCAATCTGGACTGCACCATATCCTTTTGTTAGTCCAAAGTTTGAATCACCAAATATTACTTTGGGTCCAAGTTTGGCTTTAAAGGATGTGAAATTCTCCTTGTTTCCTGTCACGTGCTTTGAGCACCCACTATCTAGATACCATTGCTGGTTTGATGTTGGATAGGTCTTCACCTGCACATAAAACAATTTATTTATTTTTGACCCAGTTTACCATGGGCCTAGGTTGATAACCTTTAAATTCTTAAATAAAAGACATCCCTGGTTGACTCTTATAGCCTTCAGGATAATATCACCTAGGAGGTATTATCCATTCAGTATAAGGGTTAAACCTCTGAGATGTAGGACCTCTAGGACTGAAGCTTGATTTACCTTTGAAAGACTTTTCAAAACTCTGAGCTCTGTTCGAAGATATCTGAGCTGAGTTCGACGATCTTGGGTCAGATCGTCGAGCTCCGTTCGAAGATCGACTGTGCCAAAGTTCAGGGTTTAGAGATCGTCGACCTGTGTTCGACGATTCAGCCTGAGATCGTTGAGCTACATTCGGCGATCGTCGAGCTCCGTTCGACGTTTTCTGTTGAACTTTTGTTTTCTTAGGTAAATCAGAATTCTTCCAAGCCACCTCTACAACTCCCTTCCTTTATCTGAGATAAACTTGATTGGGGTTGTTAATACTATAGGTTGGCTGGATGAAGCACCCAAGCCCAGTGTACTATTGAATCTTGAGTTCACTATGCTTGTGATGTCCATTAGTTTGATACTTCTCCAATTGAGGGATTCTTCAAACTTCTTGGCCTCTAATAGTTCACTTTTCAGTGAGGCTATCTGTTCCCTACAACATTCCAACTCCTCAGAGATTTTGAGGTTATCTGATTTTAAGGTGCTTTGTTGAGACAGTTGATTTCTGAGAGAAATAATTTCTTTCTCAGATTTTAATAGATCTAAACAAAGTGCCTTAAATTCACATTTGAAGTCCTCTGAATTAAAATCAAATGAGTCTATTACCTGATCCTCTTCAGATTGAGTTTCTGATTCAGACTCTGACTCTTGTTCTGCATCAGTATTGTGTTGAGAGGCATTGATAGCCATCATGCAGAACTCCTTTTCTTCAGCATCATCTTCATCATCACTTGAGCTGGATGAAGCTTCTGATTCTTCTTCTGTTTCACTCCAAGTTTCAGCTACAAATCCCTTCCTGGTATGTTTGTTCTTGCTGGAGGAGAGTTTGTCATTGCTGTTTTTCCTGAAGTCTTTGTCTCTTCTCCTTTTTTTCCTGTCCTTCTTGTCCTTATTCTGATTTTCTAGACAGTCAGGCACAATGTGGCCTGGTTTCTTGCATCCAAAACAAATAATTTCTTTGTTATTGGACTTATCATACCTTGGCTTTTCATACCCTTTGAATGACTTTTTCCTGAAGTCCTTCCTGGCCATTTTATAAAACCTTTTGGCCAGTAAGCTTAGCAGCTCTTCATTGCCTGTGACCTTGTCTTCAGGCTAATCTTCAATAGCTTTGAATGCTATTGATTTCTCTTTTCTGATTGCTGGTGAAGCAGCCTTCTGCTCTTCTTCTCTGTTCTTGATGAGCAGCTCATAAGATTTGAGCTTGCCCAAAAGAGCCTCAGTGGTGATCTCATTTAGGCTTCTGACATCCTTGATTTTCTAGATCCTTGAGTCCCAAGTGCTGGGGAAGCACATTAGGATTTTGTCATTGAGTTCAGTCAATGAGATCTCCTTGTCCAAAGTTTTCAGCTCATTGACTATAAGACTGAGTCTGTTATACATATCAGCAACTAACTCAATTTCTCCTTTCTTGAAGTTCTCATATTGAGTTATGAGATGAGATCTTCTATCTTTCCTTTTATCTGCAGATCCTGACACTATTTCAGATAGTTTGTCCCATATCTCTTTTGCTGAGTTGCATTCAGCTACTTTTTGAAATATTTCATCAGACATGGTTTGTGCCAAAATGTTCATTGCCTTGGCATCTGCAACTTTCCATTTTTTGATTTCTACATCTGTTCCTGAAGGAGGTGGAACAACACTTGTACTTGTATTTGCCGGGGGTCTTGGACACACTGTCAAAACAGAATTAAAGATATCTTCATCAATATAATTCATGTATAATCTTATCCTTGCCTTCCAAAGTGCAAACTTAGATAGGTTGCACATTGGAGGTCTGGTGCTAGCATAATCTTTGTTCTGTGCCATGGTTTTATATAAAGATAAATATAATACAAATAATAAAAATGAAAACCCTCTATAAAAGATTGATCTTATCAGAGATCTTTTTGTTCAGGTGTTAGCCTGTAGGAATAACTAATCTGATGAAGATTTAGTTGAATAACAACCAACTAAGGTATGGTATTTTAACCAACCTCGCTCTGATACCAATTGAAAGTGGGGATAAGATCTACCTTAACTCTAGAGGGAGGGGGGGGGGAGGGTGAATAGACTATATTAAAATAATTTTCAAGTTAAAAATTATTTTGCAGTGGAAGACTTAATTTAAATATATGTGTAAGGTTCTTGCAGTAAATGAAAATTATGAAAGCAAGAAATAAAAAAACAGCACACAACAAACAAAATATAGCAACCAGAAGACACAAGGAGCTATAGTGGTTCCCCAATCAATCTGGGTACATCCACTCTTCTACCACCCTAGGTAGGAATCCACTGCAGGATGAGTTGATCAGGTGTCCTGGGCACCAATAAGCTTTTGATAAGATGCTCAAAAACCAAACTAGATTTTTTGATCAGGTGTCTTGCCACCACTGAGTTTTGACAAGGTCTCAGAAACCAGCACAAAACTTTTGAAGGGAGTTTTGAGAAACTTTTTTACAACAAAAAAAGAAAGAGGTGAGATGTTCTTCTCTGTCAACAATCAGAGAGAAGACTAGTGGATGATGTTGTCAAAGCTCTCCCTGAGATCTGGAAGTTGTTCAGGAAAAGAAGCTTTACACTAGAGTGATAGGCCTTCAGTAGATGAGATCTTCAGCAAAGGATGATTCCAGCAGTTGCTGAAATGTGTAGTGTCTGAAGTCTTGATGGATGAAGCCTCTGAACACTTGAGTCAAAAGAGATCTAGAAAATTTCTTTTCTGTATGTTGATCTCCTTCAGTGGTGTGTGTTCTGAAAGAATTATGTCTGTGTGTCTGTCTGTGACTGTTCTCTTTCTGTGTATGACTGTTGGAAGTAGCAGAATAATATCCTCTTTTATTCCTTTAGATCTGAAAAGAATGAATTGATTCTCTGTCTCCAAGATAGCCGTTAGCCACTCATTAATGACTTCCTTAAATGAATTTTGTCTCTAGAGGAAAGTCATAGAAAACATTCCTTTAAATCTCCCTTGAAACTTGCTCTAGATTAATTGAAACGGCTACAGGATCCTTGAAATAAATGCTGGGAATAAATAAGATAGAATTCCATAACTGTCTGAATTTGAATCTTGACAATCATCGATCTCTCCAGAAAATCGTCGACCTGAGCTCAACTATCGTCGACCTGAGCTCAGAGACTGGAACTAGATTGGAAATAGAAATCGTCGATCTGAGCTCAACTATCGTCGACCTGAGCTCAGTGACTGGGAAAACAGCTAGAGACAGAAACGTCGATTTGAGCTCGAAGATCGTCGAACGAAGTTCGACAACTCGTTGAACTGAGCTCAGAGATAGTCGAATTGAGTTCGACGATTCGTCGACCTGAGCTAGACGAAAATGACTTAGTCTCCTGAATTTGAATATCTGATCTTAGGGTCTTGGGGGCAGCTTTCAAGCTTAAATTCTAACCCTTACACTCAATCTAATTGACCTTAAAAACTATATAAGGAGGTCAAAACAATTTTCCTAAGGACATAGTTATCCTTGCCCAAATCAGTAATAGGGTGTTCCAACAGATGTCATTGGCAAAATTCTTCTATGCAAAACAAACTCCATCTGGGCCGTACCCCTTTACTTCTTTGAATTGATGCAAGAAATTGTCTGTCGAAAAGACTTTCAGTTTGGCTTGTTGATTCTGAACAAAATAAAGGAGTGTATCAAGTCCCCCAACTATGCAAGGATCATTTCCTTACTTCTCCATGAGATAAATCCAGAGGTATTCAGTTTCTCCAAGGGGAGTATTATTCATCACATGAAGAAAGTTTCCATTTCCTCCATACAGAGATGGGAGTTAAAGTTGCAAAATCCTTCTCAAGCTGCTAAGATTACTGAAGTTATTGACACAGAGGACAAGACTCCATCTCAGGTCCCCAGCTCCTCTGGTTCACCTATTGAGGGGGAGCTTGCTCCTTCTATTTTAGCCAGGATGCCTACTCCTCCAGCACCTACTCCTCCACAAGTTACCCCAGAAGATATCCCTACAGATCAACAACTTCAAGAAATTCTCCTATCTACTGATGTTGCCATCAATGAGATGATAGAGGAATTAACTGCAGATGAACTACCTCCTCCTCTATCTCCAACAGCTCCATCCACTGAAATTCCCAAGGACCCCACTCCTGTACAGTCTCCAGCTTAGTCACCAGCAAAGTTTCTAGAAATCTCTCCAGCAAGAACTCCAGCTCAATCTCACCAAGAACAGCCAGAAACAATCTTCATTTCTGATGAGCTCACACCTGAGCTAGCTGATGCCCCTCTCAGGAATTTGGATTTCTCTCTCCCTCAGATAATGGAAGAAGGATATGACCTCTTACATACTACAAGAGCTAAGAGCTCTGTTACCCTGTCAGAAATAGCTCCATGGGTAGCTCCTCCTATTCCTTCTGCTCCTCTTGCTGCTACAGCTCCTGCCTCCTCAGATTTGATGACTCAGATTGTACTTCTTCTCTAAGAACAAAAATCTTACTTTGATACTTGTATCAAGACTGTCTCTGATAAGGTAACTACTCTAGAAACTGAGATGAGTAGAAGATTTGCTGAGATCCAGCATAACACTGATCAGCTCAATATCTGTTCCAAATTGGTGGTAAAGCCTTAGACCACACTATAACTAGTGTTGGCCAAGTTATGGAACATAGTGTTACTCTTCTAATAATCAGATGGAATTGGACAAAAGAGCTGAAGCCACCAAGATGAAAATCTGTGAAGAAGTTGGCACTTTCAAAGATGATGCCATCTCTCAGCTATCTGTTGAAGTCAGAAAGGGGGAGAAGTTGGTAAAAGAATATTTAGAAAAATCAGACATTGCCATGCAAGAGCTTTGGAAAGAAAAAGTGAAAGAGATCCATGATGATGTCCTAGCTCAAATTCAAAGTGTCAAATTCCACACCTATGATACTGTTGTCTGGATGCACAACCAAATTCTTCCTGAATTTGCTGCAGATCCTACCATTATCCCTCATCACTTGAACCCACTAGCTGCTGATGTTCCTACTCAAGCTCCTCAACCCACATTCTCTCCTAGGCCTGGTGATTCAGTTGCCCCTCCTGATTCCTATACTCAGGGTTGGGATGAAGATCCTGCAGATATTTTCTTCAAAGCTCCTCCTGAAATCCAGACTTACAAAAATAAAATAAAGTATGGTGATGGTGCTTCTGCTAGCAAGTCCATTCCTACTCCAGTTCCTGAACATGCTGCGGTTTGGTCTCCCACTTCCAAGTCTCTCATCATGGAAACTCTCAAATTAGTTATGGACTACCATGAGAGCAGAAATATTCACTACAGTTCCCTGGAATGAGAGTTGTATGAGAAGTCTATGACCAAAAGGAGGATCTATGACAGAGACTATGGAAGAAACAATCCTGCTACTCCTCCAAGACCCCCCCAAGTATTATCCTAAGCCATACAGCTATCAAAGGAGACATCAAGAGAAACATGACAGGAAACATCATCAGAACTAGCTTAAAGGACTCTTAAGTTGTGGAAGTGATTTTTGTTGTTAATGATATTTCTGGATAATCTCACTTATATAATTATAAGTTTTTGATCTTATTATCCTTTTTATAGTTCTTATGCTTGCTAACACTGCTTTATATACTTAGCATTCTTTTTATGTCCATAATTTACCTTAGTGTAAAGAGTTCTGACTTCTACAAATAGGGGGAGATTGTTGGGTATTGTATCCACACTAACACAGATTTGATGAAGTCACCCTTGAACTAAGATGAATTAAGTTGTATTTGATGCTTGGTTTGAGTTATGTGTTTGCAGAAATTCTTATGAGAAGTGTAGACCAATATTAGTCTACAATGGGTCACCAAACATAGGAGCATACAATGTAATCCCTCATTGTGTGTTCCAAAGTGTTGACTCATGTGTAGCCTCTCTATTGGCATACACTTCATATTCAAGCTCTAGGACTATGTGAAAAGACTTGATGCTGATTTCACCTTAGAAGAAGAAAATTTTTGTCAAGAAAAATTTCCTAAGTAAAGTACTCGAGTAGTTCTTTACTTACTCGAGTAAGTTACTGAGTTCATACTCGAGTAATAATACTCTTACTCGAGTAGTTATGATATTACTCAAGTAGTTTCCTTTTACCTCTCGAGTTTACAGAAATTTACTTCTCAAATTTTTCTTAAGTTAAGTACTCGAGTAGTCATCTTATATACTCGAGTAGTTCTATCTTCTATCTCGAGTAGTTGAATTCTGACTCTCGTGTAGTTCTCACTTACTCGAGTAGTCTAAGTCATGTACTCGAGTAGTCATCTACTACTCGAGTAGTCCAGTGTTTATACTCGAGTAATCCAGAATTTCATTCCAGAAAATTTTTTAAGTGAATTACTCGAGTAGTCATCTCCATATACGCGAGTAGTTCTATTTGTCTCGAGTAGTTTATCTTCTATACTTGAGTAGTCAGTTTTCCAGTTCCAGAAATTTTCTAAGTCAATGACTCGAGTAGTTTCTTATATACTCGAGTAGTTCATTCTTATATACTCGAGTAGTATTTCTTTTACTCGAGTAATTTACTCCACCTCTCTTGTATGTACTCTAGTACTCGAGTAAGTCATTTTTGTTACTCGAGTAGCTGAGTCTTTCTCATTCTTATTTACTCGAGTAGTTGACTCTATGTACTCAAGTAATCATCTCTCTTTCTCTCGAGTAGTTTTTCTCATATACTCGAGTAGTTCTCATATACTCGAGTAGTCATCTTCTACCTACTCGAGTAGTGCTGCATGTACTCGAGTAGTCTGTTACATCTTGAGTATTTTACTTGACTTTTCCGAAAATTCTTCAAGTCCAGAATAACGGACATATTCATAAACTTTGACGTGATTGGTCCACGTGTCTCTCATAATGATTCCATTATGGCTAATCTTTTCTGATCCTATAAAAGGTCTTATCTAAACCGACAAACCCTAACCATTCAAAGATTATTCTAAGAAAGTTTTTGCAGCCGTACTCTCTGAAGAATTTCTGTCTCCTCTCTCTCTCTCCAAGAAACGAAAACTCGCCGCCGCCGCCGTCGCAGATTTCCGACCGGTTAAGGTTTTCATTTTCAAAGGATTCAGATTAAGAAGCTTTCCAGATCGAGATTCGCTCAACTCCGTATTTTCAAATTAGTTCAATCGTGTAAAGCCAAGAAGATCCAGATCTGATTTTGCCGAGACTTTCTTCATCTCTCTGATAAAGCGTCAACGCCTAGAAGAAGAAGATCCTGGCCGATTACTTGCAGATCTGACAAGATTACTGTTTGTATTTCTTAACAAATTTATTTCATTATTGTAGGATAAGTTTTCTCCGAGTGTAGGAGTTTTTCAACTCTGAGATTATAGGAAGTTTCATCTTCCGAGTGTAGATCCGATTTATGGATCGAGATTGTAGGAATGTTGCTCTGAGGGTAGGATTGATTTTCAATCAGAGATAGTGGAGTAGCCGAGTCTAATGTGTTGCTAGATCGGTGAGGGAAAGTGGATGTACCCAAGGTTGGGGAACCACTATAAATCTTGCCTCGTTTGTGTTTGATTGGTAGATAGATCTGTGCTTTGGTTTGAAATTTTTATTCCGTAAAAAGACGCACAATTCACCTATTCACCCCCTCTAAGTGATTTAGGCAGACAACTAAAAACTTTCAGAAGTGCAGTCAAGCCTTCCAGTCCGCATACATTGATGAACCCCAATATTTTCAGCAGCCAGCCGCCTTGTTCAACAGTATAAGCAGACTCAGCTTGTCAGCAGACACGGACTCCGCGGGCTCAGCAGATTCGCTATGCAACCCTCCATTCCTCGGCCTCCAGCACCCGCTTCTCTCTAGCAGTACGGTCAACCTCCCTCAGCCGGCGGTCTTGGCGTGGGCTCGAACTATAGTGGCAGACTCTTCCCAGCCCGCCAGGCAGCAGAACCTTCTCAAGGCAGTCCCAGACCGCGCAGCCTCATCTGGACTCTGCGGACTTCGCGGACTCCGCAGATACCTCTTCATCTCGCACCCTTTGCGCGTGCTCAGCTCAGTAGCGGCGGACTGCGCGGATTCTCCTCGCAGTCCTCCACTCAGCTTCCATCTCTAGCTTCCCAGCAACGGGTAGATAGTCCCTCAGCCCGCACAATCTTGGAGCAGGCTCGATCAGATCAGCAGGCACGGACTCTCCTCCAAGTCTGCCGTCAGCAGGACCAGTTCTAGAGGCAAGTTCTAGTCTGCATGGCTTGTTGTAGACTCGACGGACTCCATCTTCTTCTCGCTCAAGTTACCGTCTCACCGGGGATAACGTCAACGGAAGATATTACCTCCTCGGGCCTATAAATAGACCCCCATGCCTCTCATTTGGGGGGGGGGACACAACATCGCCAAGGTGCTCACGTTCAAAGATAGCCCACAACAAGCTCAAGCTAGAAACCTCCTGCGGACTCTATTTTCCAGTCCGCTCCTTCTCTTCCATTAGCCGCGCGCGGCCTGCCGGCTTCAGATCCCAGACCGTGCGGCCTCCTCTTTTCCCTTAGTCGTGCGGCCTCCTCTCTTCCCTTAGTCGTGCAGCCTGCTGACCTGGCTCTTCAGTCCGCGTGGCTTCCTTTAGCACTCTTTCCTTAGCCTCCAGCTTCCCATTTGTACCCCTTTATTTGCTTTCTTGTAAAGGTGTATTAGCAAATTGTAATAACTCAATATTAATCAAAGGAAAGCCCGTCACAATAGTGGAATTTAAGCCGCGGCGGGCGAAGTCTGTTGTTGCCGCTGCTAGCGGCCTCTTCTCTTCTTCTCAGCTCAGTTTAGCTCTCTCGGTGCCAACCTGCAAGAACAACCGTCAAAGTAACCGTCTGCTCGACAGCTCCTGATCAAACTCCTCCGCTGATCATCAGCCTTCCTGGTTGCTCTCAGCCAACCTCTCCTCTATCCCCGCAACCCTCGGACAAGCGCTTGCTCCACTCTTGAGTACTCAGAAGCTTTCTCCTCCTTTCATCAACCCCGCAACCTTCGTCCTCTTTGTCACCTTGCCCGTGAGACCGAACACTCCTCCGTGTTAACTAGGCGGTGCCGTTTTCGCGCATCAACAGGTAACCCTTTAGCTTTTATCCTTTGTGAATCCAATTTGATTGAAGCTCCATAAAGTTCGTGGTGTCTCGATAGTGGATCAACAATCATGTTACTTACACACTACAAGGGTTCATCAAAAGGAGGAGGCCAAGCAAGGGTGAGTGCAGACTCATGATTGGAAACAACGTTGAGGTGGAAGTGGAGTTTATTAAAGATGTTTGTTTAGTTATTTCTTCTGGATATGAACTTGTTTTAAAAGATATTTTCTATATTCCTTCGTTTAGAAGGAACTTGATTTCAGTATCTGTTTTAGATAAACTTCATTATGGTTTTAACATTTATAGTGATTTTATTAATATTTCTTATGAATCGCAAGCTATAGGCCATTGTTCATTATCTAACGGATTATATAGTTTATGTCTTGCTCCTACGAACATATATGTGACCACCTATAATGTAGAACGCGTTGGCAATAAAAGATCTTTACTTATGGAAACATCGTCCATATTGTGGCATAAACGTTTAGGTCACATTTCTAGGGAAAGTGTAGAGAGATTAATTAAGGATAATATTCTCCATGCTCTTTACTTCAGTGACCTAGAGACATGTGTCGACTGATGTAGAGGTAAGATGTGCAAGATTAAGAAGAAGGGCTCCACACGTAATCTCGATTTATTAGAGGTCATCCATATATATATCAGCAGTCCTTAATCCACTACGCTCTGTAAGAACACATACTTCATCATTTTTATTGATAACTACTCCCGTTTTGGATATTTGTACTTAATTAAAAAAATCTGAATCTCTTGAAAAGTTCAAGATTTTCAAGACTGAAGTTGAAAAACAAATAGGGATAGTCATCAAGATAGTTAGGTCTGACAGAGGTGGCGATTATTTTGGTAGACATGATGCCTCCGGGCAACAAAAAGGTCCGTTTGCCAGATACTTGGAGAGTTGTGGCATTGTTGCCCAGTACTCCATGTCGGGTAGTATTGAGCAAAATGGTGTGGCCAAAAGGCGTAATAGCACCCTTAAGGAAATGATGAGGAGCATGATGAGTAGAACAAATCTTCCTGAATTTTTATGGGGTGAGGCACTTAAGACCGCAGTGTACATCCATAATAGAGTCTTGTTTATGTCAGTACCTAAAACCCTTTTTGAGTTGTGGAATGGTAGACGACCTAGCTTTAATCATTTGCGTGTTTGGGGTTGTCCTGCATAAGTCCATTTGTACAACCCATTAGAAAATAAGATTGCCCATAGGTCTTGTCGTTGCTATTTCATTGGCTACCCAGATCACTCCAAGAGATTTAAGTTTTATTCCCCTTTAGGAGGACCCAGAATTGTGGAGCCACAAACAACTAAATTTTTAGAATGGGATGTCGCTGATGAACCTTGTTGCTCTTGTCCTATTAGTGAAGTCGAGGAAGTTGTGCCCATTAATTTATCTGTGCCCTTGATAGGAGATCCTGCGGTGTCTGAACCTGTGAAGGAACAAGTGGAGGATGCGGACGCGGTCTTACCACCGATTCCAGTTGAGGTTCCTACTCATGTTCAGAAGGTTCATCCAGCCGCTAGGAGAATCATTAGGCAGAGAAGGTCTGCAATTTTCTCAGACTATGATGTCTATTTAGGAGAGAGTGATTATAAAATTGGACAAGTAGTTGACCCAGTGGCATTTAATGAAACTATGTCTGTACCTCAAGTTGGTCTATGGTGGGATGCGATGAAAGACGAGATGGAGTCTATGAAGTTGAATAAAGTTTGAGAGTTGGTTGAGTTACCCAAAGGCTGTAAGTCCATTGGTTATAAATGGGTGTTTAAGACAAAGAAAGACTCCAAAGGAAAGGTCAAGCGGTTTAAAGCTAGACTGGTTGCCAAGAGGTTTACGCAGAGGGAAGGAATCAATTACCTCGAGACCTTTTCTCCTGTTTCCTCTAAAGACTCTTTCAGAGTGATAAAGACATTAGTAGATCATTATGATTTGGAGTTACACCAGATATATAAAGACCGCATTCCTGAATGACGATCTTGCCGAGGAGGTCTATATGGTGCATCCTGAGGGGTTCAAGTCTGATCATTCTGACCAACATGTATGTAAGCTTAACAAATCCTTATATGGTCTGAAGCAAGCTTCTAGATAGTGGTATTTGAAATTTGATGAGATAATTGCTTCTTTTGGTTTTGTAGAAAATAAGATAGACCGTTGTATATATCTCAAGATCAGTGGGTGCAGATTCATCTTCTTAATTCTTTATGTAGATGAGATCTTGGTTGCGAGTAGTGATTTGAAATTATTGCAGGAATCTAGGCAATTACTGTCAAAACACTTTGATATGAAAGATCTTGGAGAAGCATCCTTCGTTCTAGGAATTGAGATCATTAGGGACCAATCTCACCATACATTGGCACTCTCTCAGAAAGCCTACATCGAGCATGTACTTGATAGATTTAGCATGCTCAGTTGTAAGCCTGATGACGTACCTATGCTTAAAGGTGATAAGCTCAGCTTGTCGCAATGCCCCAGGAACAATATAGAGAGAGTGCATGAAGGATATATCTTATGCTAGTGTGGTAGGCAACTTAATGTATGCCCAAGTGTATACCAGACCGGACATTGCCTTCACAGTGGGACTTTTAGGCAGATATCAGTTGGACCCAGGACCTGATCATTAGGTGGCTGCCAAGAAAGTTTTAAGGTATTTGAAGGGAACTATGGATTTTAAGTTGGTCTACCATAGAGTTCAAAACCTTGAGTTAGTGGGGTATACAGATTCTGATTTTGCCAGGTGTGAGGATGATAGTAAGTCTACTTCAGGTTATATATTTAAGTTTGCTAGTGGGGCCGCTTCGTGGAATAGTGTCAAACAGACACTTATTACTTCATCCATAATTCATGAACAGTTCGTTGCTCTCTTTGGAGCTTCAACTCACGTAGTGTGGCTTAAGAATTTCATTACATAGTTGAAGATTATCGATTCCATAGCTGGACCCATCCGGATGTACTGTGATAACATCTCTGCAGTTATGTTCTTGATGAACAATAAAAGTATCACAGGGTTCAAGCATATGGAAATCAAATTCTTGACCGTCAAGGAATTGGTCAAGAAGAGTGACATTTTAGTGGAGTATTTAGGAACAGATGACATGTTAGCCGATCTACTTACCAAAGGACTTTGCACTAATATGTTTCAAAAATATGTTATTAATATGAGGCTTAAAGAGTCGATCAGTGAGCTTCATTAGTGGGAGGCTACATGAAGCTCCAATTCAGTTTTCTGTTATTTACATTGCACTTTATTTGATTCATTAATAATTAAGGAATATTCATTGAGGAATATCATTAAGGAGGGGGGGGGGGTGGATTTTGGTAAGCATGACATACAATTCTTTACTTCTATAAATGAGTGTTTTTTCAATTTAATAAATCACATTTTTCGGTCACAAAAAATGTTTTTTGTTAAAATAAATTATGTCTTTTTGCAAACAATTTCAGCACTCATTTGCTCATATTCTTCTGAAAAATATATAATTATATTTTTTGATTTTGACTCGGAAATTTCAATTAGAAATTTAAAATACTTTTCCGTCAAAATAATAAAAATACAATTGTAATTTATCTGGACAAATGAGTATTTAAATTGATTATTAAAAAATCATAATTTATATTCCACAATTTATTTTTTTCAAAATTATTTTTTTGTTACTGAAAAATGTGATTTATAATGAAAAAAACTCATTGTACAAAAAAACCGGTCCGGTTGGGACCAGACCGGTTAGTCCCGGCTAGAACCAAACTACAAGAGATGAAGATTACTCTCCTTGAAGCCTTAATAGTGCATCAAGCACTAAATACACTTCCTGCAGAGTTCAGCATTTTGAAGACTACCTATAGTTCCCAGGATGAGGCATGGAAGATAAATGATCTCATCACTCGTTGCGTTGCTGAGGATGAAAAACTGAAGAAAGATAAGACGAACACTATTTTACTTGTTGTCAAACCCTTATTTAAGAAAAAGAAGAAGTTCAAAGCTCCTTTTAAAGCTCAAGATGGACAAGCTTCAGGGAGCAAGGATGCTGGTGGAAAGAAGCCTCTTAGCTGCTTCTTTTGTAAGAAGAAGGGACATGTGAAGTACGAGTGCCTGAAGTTTAAGGCTTGGATGGAAAAATGTGGATTTTCAGCTAAAGGTAACCCTTTAGCTTTTATCCTTTGTGAATCTAATTTGATTGAAACTCCATCAAGTTCATGATGTCTCGATAGTGGAGCAACTAATCATGTTGCTTACACACTACATGGGTTCATCAAAAGGAGGAGTCCAAGCAAGGGTGAGTGCAGACTCACGGTTGCAAACAACGCTGAGGTGGAAGTGGAGTTTATTGGAGATGTTTGCTTAGTTCTTTCTTCTTGATATGAACTTGTTTTAAAAGACATTTTCTATATTCCATCGTTTATAAGGAACTTGATTTCAGTATCTATTTTAGATAAACTTCATTATGGTTTTAACATTTATAGTGGTTCTATTAATATTTCTTATGAATCGCAAGTTATAGGCCATTATTCAATATCTAATGGATTATATAGTTTATATCTTGCTCATACGAATATATATACAACCACCTATAATGTTGAACGTGTTAGCAATAAAAGATATTTACTTATGGAAACATCGTACATGTTGTGGCATAAACGTTTAGGTCACATTTCTAGGGAAGGTTTAGAGTGATTAATTAAGGATAATATTCTCCCTGCTGACTTCAGTGACCTAGATACATGTGTCGACTGTTATAAAGGTAATGAAAGATAGGGATTAGATCTGATTTACTCTAGAGGGGGGGGGGGAGTGAATAGAGTAATTAAATCTTTTTTGTTGTTTTTAATATTATCAGAGTAAATAGTGATACCAGTAATAGTAATAGTAATAGAAAAGGGAAAATAATCTAAGCTAATCTACCACAGCACAACACACTAATCTAGCACATCACAAAGAAAATAGGCAACCAGACGACACAAGAATTTTATAGTGATACCAAACCTAGGTACATCCACTCTTCTACCACCCTCGTAGGAATCCAGTAGCAGGGTTTTGATTAGGTGACTGCCACCACAAGATCTATTTCCATGGAGATCTCACAACCCTTTGAGCTTTTGATCAGGTGCCCAAAAACCAAGAATAAACTTTTGAAGGGAGTTAATAAACCCTTTATACAGGAGGGGGAGAGAGATTTGATGGTGTCTTCTTTTTCTCTAATCAACAGAGAAGACTAGTTAATTGCTGTTGTCAAGACTCCTCCAGAAATCACTTGGACCCTTGCTCCGGGTGAAGGTCTTCAACCTTGACTTGAAGTATTCCAGGAACTTCTGACTGATTCAGAGTTTGTTGTCCTTGAATGCTCCTGGAGTTGAAGTTAAAGAAGAGTCTTGATTGTGATTGTTGTTCTTCTTCTTCTTCAGTAAGATCAAGGAGAAAACATGTTGTTTTCTTGCACTGAGAATTTCTGAATGTCTTTCTGTATTCTCTGGTTCTGTATGTTTCTATCTCTGTTTATCTATATCACTCTTTCCATTTGAAAGAGAAAATCTCTTTTATATTCTATGTCGAAATTCTCCTTTGAAATTTGAATCTGAAGCACTGATTGCTGATTTCCTGGAGAGAATGAAATACGGCTGGAGAATATTTTCTTTAATGATTTTCCCAACTATCACAATAAATTAAGCAAGTAATTAACCTGATGAAGATCATAATTAATGCTGTCAATAACAATTATATTCAGAGAATATGAGCATTAATTACTCAGGAAATTACTGCTAAATAATATATGGAATAAGGACAAAAATGAGGAAAAACTCTAAGTCAGGTTTGGACAGAAATCGTCGACCTCTGAACAGATTTCGTCGACCGGAGATCCAAGTTCTTCGAGCTGAGAAATCCTGTTCATCGACTAGAGAAAACCTGTTCATTGACCTGAGCTCAGCGAAATGCATTTTGGAGATAACTTGCCTAATCTGCACTCCAAGTTCATCGTGCTGATAATCACTCTTAGTCGAGCTGAGTTCAGAGAAATTAATATGGAAAGAATGTGTTGAAGCTGAACTCCAGACTTCGTTGACCTGAGCTTGAATATAGTCGAGCTCAACTCAGAGAATTGATTCTGAGTTTGTCGATTTGCGATTGATGATCGTTGAGCTGTGTTCGACGAATGTCGAACTTATATACTGAACTTTGATTTCTCCTAAGTCTTGAGTCTCCTGAAGTCTTTTATTAGCTGGTCCATCAAGGTTGAACCTAATGACTTAGCCTAAACTGTAAGACTCAAAGACATGACCCGGGCTATACATTGTGGGTCAGACATCCTAATTAGTGAACCTAGCCCAAATCCAAAATAGGTACCCAACAATCTCCCCCTATTTGGGTGAGGTCACTAATACAAATGAAAGAAAAACAATCACAAAGCAAAATAAATATATCTGGAAGAAAATTAAAACATTCAGCAGATATACACATAATAGAAGCTTTGTGACAGAATAAACAAATAAAGTTCAGACAATATAAAAACTAAACAGAATGTTCATTTGTTCTTCTTTTGCTTTCCTTTATCAGCTGGCTCAGAGGGCTGTCTGAATTTAATTTCTCTGTTGGGGTTGGCTGCTTCTCTTCTAGACATAGTCATGTCAGCAGCTCCAATTATATTGACAGAGGTAACTCTTGAAACTACAGCCTCTGGATGCAAATTCATGTAGGCATCTACATTGAAAAATTTATTAGTCTTGTCATATCTTTTAAGTTCTTCTTTTCTGTAGGTTGACATTGTATAATACTGTGATGGATCTCTGCCTTCAGCTTTGGCTTTGTTTATTATGGAGAGTCCAACCAATTCTTGAAATCTGGCCATTCTTGCAGTTGTATCCTATTTAGGATCCACAAAGGGGACTGGAGGAGAATCTGGCCTTTTTGGACTTTCAGCTTTTTTAGTTTCAGATATTTTCTATTGCTGTTGTTGCTGTCTGCTGCTTGAAGAATATCTCTGTTAACTGCTTCCTTGAGATTTTGAAGATCTACCTTTATGTCTTTAATAAGTTTGAGCATATGAGGTAGATCTCTGAGAAATGCTTCCTGAAGCACCAGCTGGTGGAGGAGGAGGACCTCTCCAGTTCCTTTGAGAAGGAGGAGGAGGAGAGTACCTTCTACACTTCTTCTTGGATTTTTGCTCATTCTTGGAAAGCCACATCCATGAGGGAATCCCTGGGTAAGGAGTGATATTCTATAAGATGTAGTAGGGAGTATCATGGGTGGGATTTAGTTTGGGAGCAGCTTTAGGAACAACCTTTCTTTTCTTAACAGCTTTCTTCTTAGCCTTTGAATTATCAGATTCATCAGAATCATCATTATCATCTTCGTCATCAGAAGATCCCTGAGGATTGTCATATAAGGTATTAATGGCCTTCAGAATATCTTTAGATATTTGTTTCTCAGCCTGAGGCTGTACTGGTGGTTTTGCAACTTCTGGAACCACTATTTCAACAATACTTTCAGAAATTAACTTATTCTATTCTTCAATATCAGTCATAAAAATTTCATCTAGATCTGGTAGGGGATTGTCATCCATTTTATATGTAGGAGGAGAGATAGCCTTTGGAGGGGATGATACAGTTGGTGGCTCTGTTCTTGCAAAACTGGCCTTGAGTTGCTTAGCAACTGCAAGACTTATTGGGGAGGAATATGGAACTATAACCATAGATAACTATGAGCAAATTTCTGGAAGATAATTTAAATGAACTGTATCAAAACAATTTAATAAATTGCAAATATCTATTGTGGGATTGACAATGCAATCACCCACAGTCAAGACTTTTGGAATGTCTATATCTATATCTGTACATAATATATCAACTGTTACTATCTCAGCCTTTGTAAGCATATATGCATCAGTCTCTGCGTCTGCATGCTCATCTAACTGCAAAATTTCTGCTACTACTGCTGCTGCTGGAGCTGGAACTGCTTCTTCATTGAGCATCTCCCCCTGCCTGATTTCAATGGATACTGGAACTAGGCCCCCAGAAGAAGAAGGGACAGAGGAGGAAGCAAGGAGAGCAGCAAGAGAAGAAATAGAGGCAGCAAGAGGTGTGATTGCCTCTGCTATGAGTTGCCTGATCACTGGAATGATGTGCTCTAGAATGGTGGAAAGGGAGGGAGAATCCATATCATATAAACTCTGGTAGAGTTTGTATAGATACAGTTGGGTGAGGGAAAGGAATAACATCAGATGGAGGGACATCTGGTATGATGTCATCCTGTGAAGGTGATGCAACAGGAGATGGTATTGGAGTGGAATTATCATGTACAGGTGAAGTAGGTGTAGATGGTAAGGAGATGATTAGATCAAAAGTGGGGGATGATAGTAATGTTTCAGGATGTATATCATTTAGATGAGGTGGTAGTGGAGATGAAGGAGGAGTGGTGTGTTCTGGAGATGGAACTGGTGTTGGTAAAAGTATTAGTGAAGGGATTGATAAAGCAGGTGGTTGTTGAGGAGGAGGTGATAAATGAGAAGATGAAGGAGTTGTTGGAGGAAGATGTGTTATTGTAGGAAGAGGTGTTGTTGAAGGAGGATGAGGAATGAAAACTTCTTCAACACTAGGGTGGGGAGTGGCTGGTACAACCCTTGTTCCCTCAGAAGGTGTGGAAGAGGAGGAAGCCCTAGATGGCTTAGAGATGGTCCTCTCCCACCTTCCAAATATGGCACATATCAGTCTTTTGGAGGCGTTGATGAATATGGTCTGGGAGTCCAAGGATTCAAATGCCTTTTCCTGTAGGAATATGTCCAGTACTCTGCCATAACATACTTCTTTCTTAGTATTCTTCTTCTTAATCAAATCGAACAACAGTTTTCCCCAATTAACTGCTTTCTTATTGACCATAGTACACATAACTAGAAATTGGTGTCTGGTAATGTAGTCGTGGGCAGTATATTTTCCCAGCAAAACTTTGCCAACTATATCGGCTAAGAACTTATACTTAGAAGATAAATTTTTCTTCAGTAATTTATTTGGGTTTTCTCCAGTATGACCCATTTTTATTAGCATATTATCATATTCATCACTGTCCATCTCTATATCTTTATTTCCATTCATCAGATCGAAAATTTTGGTTAGTATTGCGGGGGAAAGAGAAACTTGATTACCGGATATGATGCCGGTCATTGTATCTGCATCGCGTGTGGTGGAAGTGAACGCCTATTCTCTAATTTCTATCGCTGCTATCTTGATTCTGTGGGTCATGAATTTCTTCAGATTTTGTTCCTCAAACAGTTTCAGAATGTCTAAGAAGATCTGGTCTGAATGTTGGAAGGATTCGAAATCAATGTCGAATCTTATATTGAACTTCATCGCTGCAAGGGAGTTCGCCAGAATCACCATTTGTTCGCCTATAAAGAAAACATAGATCAAGTGCAAGGGGAACAGAAAGCATGGGACGGAGCTCGAAGAAAACCTAGATTTATGGTTTTCAAAATATGGAGCGGCAGACTCCGTCCGACGAAAAATAAAAAAATTCTTCGATCTGTATTCGACGAAATAATTTATTGACAAAAGAGTTTGTCGATCTCAGTCAGAAGAAGTGAAAACATTTCGTCGAGTTCAGTTTGACGAAAATTTTTTTGAAGCAATATCGTCGATCTCCGTTCGATAAAAAGAACTTCACACAGAGAGAGTTCGTCGATCTCAGTTCGATAAATTTCTCATGAAATTTTCTCAGTTCGTCGATCTCCGTTCGACGAACTTTGTTAAATTATTTGACCGCAGACAGAAATTTAAATTAAGGCCTATCCATTGATCATACCTAGATGATTTATAAAGAACAGATGGTTCCTCTCATCCAAGGATTTGGTGAAGATGTCTGCTCTTTGCAAATCAGTATAGATGTAGACAAGCTTAATTTTATTTTTATCCACACACTCTCTAATGAAATGATGTCTGATGTCTATGTGCTTAGTTCTACTATGATGCACTGGATTTTGTGTAATAGAAATTGCACTTGTGTTATCACATAGTAAGGTTGAATTATTTAAGTTGAAGCCATAATCTAAAAGTTGGTTCTGAATCCACAGCATCTGGGAACAACAACTACCAGCTGCTATGTATTCTGCTTCAGCAGTTGAAGTAGACACAGATGATTGCTTTTTGCAAAACCTAGACATTAGTCTAACACCAAGGAACTGGCATGTACCTGAGGTGCTTTTTCTGTCTACTCTACATCCAGCAAAGTCAGCATCTGAGTATCCAGTCAACTCAAACTCTGACTCAGTTGGATACCAGAGTCCTAGACTAGGACAACTCTATATATCTCTTAAAATATTTTTTAAGAAAATAAGGTGAGATTCTTTATGGTTCACCTAGAACCTAGCACAAAAACATATAGCAAACATAATATCTGGTCTACTTGATGTAAGATATAACAGGGACCCAACAATGACCCTATATAATTTCTGATCTACAGGTTTCCCATGTTCATCAGAATCAATTACAGCATTTATAGCCATATGTGTTTTCTTGGCTGAGGCATCTGACATCCCAAACTTTTTGATTAGTTCCTTAGCATACTTAGACTGGGATATGAAGATGCCATCAGGTAGCGACTTCACTTGGAGACCAAGGAAGTAGGAGAGTTCACCCATGCTACTCATTTCAAACTTGGAATGCATGAGTTCAGAGAACCTCTTGCATAGTTTGGAATCTATAGACCCACAAATAATGTCATCTATATAGATTTGTACTAATAATATTTGATCTTTATAGTGTCTAGTGAATAATGTCCTATCTACTATGCCTCTAGAAAAGTTATGCTCTAGAAGAAAGCTAGCAAAGGTTTCATACCAAGCTCTTAGAGCTTGTTTTAAACCATAGAGAGCTTTATGCAATTTAAATGCATAAGAAGGATGAGTAGGAGAGATAAAACCTAGTGGTTGCTCCACATAAACTTCTTCTTTAAGTTCACCATTCAAGAATGCACTCTTGACATCCATTTGGTATACTTTGAACTTTTTGTATGCAGTATATGCAAGGAAGATTCTAATTGCTTCTAGCCTTGCAATAAGTGCAAATATCTGGTCATAGTCAATCCCTTCCTCTTGTCTGTAGCCTTGAGCAACCAGCCTTGCCTTGTTCCTTATGATAATACCTTGAGCATCAAGCTTGTTTCTGAATACCCATTTAGTTCCAATGACTGGGTAGTATTTTGGTCTTAGAACTAAATCCCAAACTCTGCATCTCTCAAATTGGTTGAGCTCCTCTTGCATTGCAATAATCTAGTGTGGATCTTGCTCAACATCTTTAATGGATTGAGGCTCAATTTGAGATATGAAGTAGGCATGAATCATGTCCTGGTTCAGTTGATGCCGGGTCTGCACACCAACTGAAATGTCTCCAATCACTTGAGAGACATGGTGATCTCTAAGTGTGACAAATTCAGTAGGTGGAGTTGGTTGAGCAACAGCTTGGGGAATTAATTCCTCTTGTGGAATTACAACTATTGTTGGTTCTTCACTGATTTCAGTGTCTTCATCTTCACTGTCTTAAGTAATATGTGAAGAAGGATGGCTAACAACCTCATTGGTGAGGGTTAATTCATTCAGCTTCTCAAACAAATGTGGTTCCTACAAAGACTCACTGGTAGAAGAAATCTTCTCCTTGTAGAACATGTTAGTTTCATCAAATGAAATTTGGATATATTCCTCAATTTTCATGGTAGATTTATTATAGACCCTATAAGCCTTGCTTACTTGGGAATATCCAAGAAAGATTCCCATTTCAGTCTTGGCTTCAAATTTTTTAATGTGTTTCTTATTATTGTTGTGAATGTAACATAAGCAACCAAATATTTTAAAATAGTCTACTTTAGTTTTCTTCTCTTTAAGTAGCTTATAAGGAGTCTTATTCTTAAGCTTGTATATAAGACTTCTATTTAGTACATAATTTGCTGTGCTCACAGCCTCTGCCCAAAAGGATAGGGTCAAATGAGCATCTGCAAGTAATGTGCCTGCAGATTCAATTAGGGTTCTATTCTTCCTTTCAGCAACCCGATTTTGTTGAGGTGTTCTAGGAGCTGAGAAGCAGTGTCTGATACCTTCCTTCTCACAGAACTCTTGCATAAGAAGAGACTCAAACTCAATACCATGATAACTTCTGATCAATGCAACTAGAGTAGAGTACTCAATCTGTATGTTCTTGAGAAAATCTGTAAGAACCTTGAAGTTATCTGACTTAGATCTTAGAAAGAATACCCAAGTGAATCTAGAGAAGTCATCTACAATCACTAAAGTATAAGATTTCCCTCCCACACTTTGTACAACAATAGGGCCAAAAAGGTCCATATGTAGCAGGTACAATATTCAAGGTGAGTCACTTTTATTTACAGATTTGAAACTATTTTTAGTTTGCTTACCTAACTGACAAACCCTGCAAAGACTTTCCTTCTTGTAGGAGCTAGAAGGCAATCCTCTAACAAGGTTGTCCCTAGAGAGTTTAGCAATATTTTTCAAATTAACATGTCTTAATCTCCTACGCCAGAGGTCATTATTATTGCTAGTTTGATTAAATAGGCATATTTCTGTTTTGACAGACTTAAAGTTAACTATATAAATGTTTCCTAAACTAGTGCCAGTCAATACTACAAGGTTATCTATAGAAGTAATAATACAGGAAGTTTTATTAAATGATACCTGAAATCTTTCATTACATAACTGCTTTTGGATATCAGGTTGTGATTCAGTCCACTTACATAAGCTACCTTCCTGAAGGTGACTGCTCCAATCTTGACCTTTCCATAGCCTTCAGTCTGGCCACAATTGGAGTCACCAAATATTACTTTGGGTCCTAGCTTTAGCTTGTAATTGATCAGGTTATCCTTGTTTCCAGTCATGTGTTTAGAACAACCACTATCCAGATACCACTGTTGCTCTGTGGTGGGATAGTCTTTCACCTGCAATGAAACAGATTAGCTATTCTTAACCCAGGTTACCTTGGGTCCTTCTTTCTTCACATAATTAAAATTGGAAATATATGAATATTCTGGTTGCCATTTATAACCTAAAGGATGATATCTTCTAGCTGGAATAATCCATTGATTGAATTGATTAAAAGAAGATCTTGGTTGTTTATAAGTTTTAGAAGAATTAAAGTTGTTGTTAACTTGAACTGGGTTTGACGAATTCAGGTAAGTTTGTTGATCTGAGTTCGATAAATGGGGATGAGTTCGTCGAACTCCACTCAGAGAATGGAAGTATTCATTCTCTGGGCCCCAAAATCGTCGATCTCGGGTCGATGAACCATACCGGTTTCGTCGATTGTAGTTCAACGAATAAGTATAGTGAAAGTTTGCGTTCGGAGTTCGTCGACATGAGTTCGATGAACTGTACACATTTCGTCGATCGGAGTTCGACGAAATCTGTTGAACATTGTTATAATTAGGACTTTTCTTATTCTTTTTCTTATTATTTTGTTTTAATTTAGTTTGTTTAACATTATTATAATTTTTTATCTTTTCTTTTCCCTTTTCTGAGAAAAATTTTATAGGAGTTGTTAGTATATTCTTCTGAATTAGTGGAGGTTGGCTTGATGAGGCACCTCAGCACAGCTTGCCATTAAGCCTGACATTCACTGTGCTTGTGATGTCCATCAACTTGATACTTCACCCATTTAGGGATTCTTAAAGTTGCCTTGCCTCGGCCAATTCAGGCTTCAGTGATTTAATTTGTTTTTGAGATAAAGTTAATTCATCTTTTAACTTAATATTTTCAGAAAAAAATTTCATGATCAGTTAATTTTTCTCTAAGTATTTTGATTTATTTTTCAGAGTTTATTAAATCAATGCATAGTGATTTGAATTCAGTTTTGAAATTGTTAAAATTGTAATCAAAGGAAGACAATACCTGATCTGCCTCTGATTTAGATGTCTCTTCATTATATGACTCTTCTGCTTGTTCCTTAGTATTAGATGGGCTGCAAGAGGCATTGATAGCCATAAGGCAAACTTCCCTTGCCTTAGCTTCTTCTTCCTCTTCACTGGAGCTAGAAGATGAGGTTTCATCTTCAGTATCACTCCAGGTCTCAACCACAAAGACCTTCTCTTTTCTCTTGTGCATGCTGGAGGAAGGCTTGTTGTAGTGATGCTTTCTGGTTTTTTTTTCTCTTCTTTTCTCCTTTTTTTTGATTCTCAGGACACTCTGAGATAAAGTGCCCTGGCTTCCTCCACCCAAAACAAATAATTTCTTTAGTGGGTGTCTTATCATACCTAGGTTTGTCATCCTACCTAGATGACTTTCTTCTGAAGTCCTTCCTTGCTATCTTGTAGAATCTCTTAGCAAAGAGACTCAGAAGTTCTTCACTGGAAGTTGGAGCTTCTGTCTCTTCTGAAGCTTTGAAAGCTATGTTATGCTCCTTTCTTGATGATGTAGAGGCCTTCTGATCAGCAGCCTCCCTTGTCTTGATCAACTGCTCATAAGATTTAAGCTTGTCAAGAAGAGATTCTGTAGAAATCTCATTCAAACTTTCGGCCTCCTTAATTGGTCATATCCTGGAATCCCAAGTGCTGGGAAAGCACATTAGGATTTTTTCATTCACTTCAGCGAGAGTTTTATCCTTATCCAGAGTCTTTAGCTCATTGATGATTGAGCTTAATCTGTTATACATATCACTGGCAGAATCTGATTCATTCTTCTTGAAATTTTCATATTGGGAGATGAGGGTTGATCTCCCGTCCTTCCTCTCATCCGCTAATCCATCAACCATCTGGTTGAGAGAGTCATAGATTGCTTTGGCATATGTGCATTAAACCACTTTTTGGAAAATGTCATCTGACATAGGTTGAGCCAGTATATTCATGGCCTTTGCATCTGCTATCTTTGCCTTTTTCTGAGCATCTATCCGCTCAGGTGGTGCAACAACATGAGTGCTTGAAGTAGAGGTAGATGTAGCAACTGTAGGTTGAGGAGGACCTGCCAAAATAAAATTATATATGTCCTCATAAATTAAATTCATATAAAGCCTGATTCTTGCCTTACAAATTGCAAATTTATTCAAGTTGCAGACTGCAGGTCTAGTGCTTGCATAATCTTTGTTTTGTTCCATGCTGTGAGAATAATCAAAAAACTATGAAAAAGAAGACCAGATCTAATAAGGATTTTTTGGTTCAAGTGTTAACTTGTACAACCAAAGGAACCTGCTCTGAAACAAATTGAAAGATAGGCGTTAGATCTGATTTACTCTAGAGGGGGTGAATAGAGTAATTAAATCTTTTTGGCTGTTTTTAATATTATCAGAGTAAAGTAGTGATACTAATAGTAGTAATAGAAAAGGAAAAATAATCTAAGCTAATCTACCACAGTACAATACACTAATCTATCACAGCACAAAGAAAAAAGGAAACCAGACGACACAAGAATTTTATAGTGGTTCCCCAACCTAGGTATATCCACTCTTCTACCACCCTGGTAGGAATCCACTAGTAGGTTTTTGATCAAGTGACTGCCACCATAAGATATATTTCCAGGGAGATCTCACAACCCTTTGAGCTTTTGATCAGGTCCCCAAAAACCAAGAATAAACTTTTGAAGGGAGTTAATAAACCCTTTATATAGGAGGGGGGAGAGAGATTTGATGGTGTCTTTTCTTTCTCTAATCAACAGAGAAGACTAGTGGATTGCTGTTGTCAAGACTCCTCCAGAAATCACTTGGAGCCTTGCTCAGGGTGTAGGTCTTCAGCCTTGACTTGAAGTATTCCCGGAACTTCTGACTGATTCAGAGTTTGTTGTCCTTGAAAGCTCCTGGAGTTGAACTTGAAGAAGACTTTTGATTGTGATTGTTGTTCTTCTCTTTCTTCAGTAAGATCAAGGAGAAAACAAGTTATTTTCTTGCACAGAGAATTTCTGAATGTCTTTATGTATTCTCTGGTTCTGTATGTTTCTATCTCTATGTATCTGTATCACTATTTCCGTCTGAAAGAGAAAATCTCTTTTATATTCTCTGTCGAAATTCTCCTTTAAAATTTGAATCTGAAGCATTGATTGCTAATTGCTGGAGAGAATGAAATACGGCTGGAGAAAATATTCCTTAATGATTTTCCCAACTGTCTCAATAAATTAAACAAGTAATTAACCTGATGAAGACCATAATTAATAATGCCAATAACCGCAATATTTAGAGGATATAAGCATTAATTACTTAGGAAATTACTGCTAAATAATATATAAAATAAGGACAAAAATGAGGAAAAACTCTAAGTCAGGCTTGGACAGAAATCGTCGACCTCTGAATAGATTTCGTCGACCGGAGATCCAAGTTCGTCGAGCTGAGAAATCCTATTCATCGACCTGAGAAAACCTGTTCGTCGACCTGAGCTCAACGAAATGATTATGGAGATAACTTGCCTAATCTGCGCTCCAATTTCATCAAGCTGATAATCAGTCTTCGTTGAGCGGAGTTCAGAGAAATTAATCTGGAAAGAATGTGTTGAAGCTGAACTCCAGACTTCGTCGACCAGAGCTCGAATATCGTCGAGCTCAACTCAGAGAATTGATTCTGAGTTCGTCGATCTGCGATCGACGATCGTGGAGCTGAGTTTGACAAACGTCGAACTTATATACTGGACTTTGATTTCTTCTAAGTCTTGAGTCTCCTGAAGTCTTCTGCTGGCTGGTCCATCAAGGTTGAACCTAATGACTTAGCCTAAACTCTAAGACTTAAAGACATGAACCTGGCTATACATTCTGGGTCAGACATCCTAATTAGTGAATGTAGCCCAAATCCAAACTAGGGATCCAACAAGTAAGATGTGCAAGATTAAGAAGTAGGGCTCCACACGTAGTCTCGATTTATTAGAGGTCATCCATATGGATATCAGCTGTCCTTACTCCACTATGCTTTGTAAGAACACTTACTTCATCACTTTTATTGATGACTACTCCCGTTTAGGATATTTGTACTTAATTAAAAAATCTGAATCTCTTGAAAAGTTCAAGATTTTCAAGACTGAAGTTGAAAAATAAATAGGGAAAGTCATCAAGATAGTTTGGTATGACAGAGGTGGCGATTATTTTGGCAGACATGATGCCTCCGGGCAACATAAAGGTCTGTTTACCAGATACTTGGAGAGTTGTGGCATCATTGCCCAGTACTCCATGTCAGGTAGTCTTGTGCTAAAGGTGTGGCCGAAAGGCATAATCGTACCCTTAAGGAAATGATGAGGAGCATGATGAGTAGAACGAATCTTCCTGAATTTTTATGGGGTGAAGAACTTAAGACCGCAGTGTACATCCTTAATAGAGTCCCGTCTATGGCAGTACCTAAAACCTTTTGTGAGTTTTGGACTGGTTGACGACCCATCTTTAATCATTTGTGTGTTTGGGGTTATCCTGCAGAAGTTCGTTTGTATAACCCGTCAGAAAGTAAGATTGCCCCCAGGTCTTGTCGTTGTTATTATATTGGCTACCCAGATCACTTCAAGGGATTTAAGTTCTATTCCCCATTAGGAGGACCCAGAATTATGGAGTCACAAACCTTAATTTTTAAAATGGGATGTCGCTAATGAACCTAGTTGCTCTCGTCCTATTAGTGAAATCGAGGAAGTTGTGCCCATTAATTTATCTGTGCCCTTGATAGGAGATCCTACAGTGCCTGAACCTGTGACAGAATAAGTGGAGGATGTGGAAGCGGTCTTACCACCGATTCCAGTTGAGGTTCCTCCTCATGTTCAGGAGGTTCATCCAGCCGCTAGGAGATCCATTAGGCAGAGAAGGTCTGCAATTTCCTCAGACTATGAAGCCTATTTAGGAGAGAGTGATTATGACATTGGTCAAGTAGTTGACCCAGTGACATTTAATGAAGCTATGTCTGGACCTCAAATTGATCTGTGGTGGGATGTGATGAAAGACGAGATTGAGTCTATAAAATTGAATAAGGTTTGAGAGTTGGTTGAGTTACCCAAAGGCTATAAGCCCATTGGTTATAAATGGGTCTTTAAGACAAATAAAGACTTTAAAGGAAAGGTCGAGCGGTTTAAAGCTAGACAGGTAGCCAAGAGGTTTACACAGAGGGAAGGAATCGATTACCACTAGACCTTTTCTACTGTTTCCTCTAAAGACTCTTTCAAAGTGATAATGACATTAATATCTCATTATGATTTGAAGCTACACTAGATGGATGTAAAGACCACATTCCTGAATGACGATCTTGCCAAGGAGGTCTATATAGTGCAGCTTGAGGGGTTCAAGTCTGATCATTTCGACCAACTTGCATGTAAGCTTAACAAATCCCTATATGGCTGAAGCAAGCTTCTAGATAGTGGTATTTGAAATTTGATGAGGTAGTTGCTTCTTTTGGATTTGTAGAAAATAAGGTAGACCGTTGTATATATCTCAAGATAAGTGGGAGCAGATTCATCTTCTTAATTCTTTATGTAGATGAGAACTTGCTTGCGAGTAGTGATTTGGCATTATTGCAGGAATCTAAGTAATTTCTATCAAAACATTTTGATATGAAAGATCTTGGAGAAGCATCTTTCGTTCTAGGAATTGAGATCATTAGGGACCAATCTCATCATACATTGACACTCTCTCAAAAAGCCTACATCTAGTGTGTACTTGAGAGATTTAGCATGCTTGGTTATAAGCCTGGTGGCGTACCTGTGCTTAAAGGTGATAAGCTCAGCTTGTCACAGTGCCCCAGGAATGATATAGAGAGAGTGCATGAAGGATATATCTTATGCTAGTGCGGTACGCAGCTTAATATATGCCCACGTTTGTACTAGACCGGACATTGCCTTCGTAGTGAGACTTTTAAGAAGATATCAGTTGAACCCAGGACCTGATCATTGGGTGGCTGCCAAGAAAGTTTTAAGGTATTTGTTGGGAACTATGGATTTTAAGTTGGTCTACCATAGAGTTCAAAACCTTGAGTTAGTGAGGTATACAAATTCTGATTTTGCCAGGTGTGAGGATGATAAGAAGTCTACTTCAGGTTATATATTTAAGTTTGCTAGTGGGGCCCTTTCGAGGAAGAGTGTCAAACAGACACTCATTACTTCATCCATAATGCATGGAGAGTTCGTTGCTCTCTTTGGAGCTTCAAATCACGCAATGTGGCTTAAGAATTTCATTACATAGTTGAAAGTTGTCGATTCTATAGCTGGACCCATCCGGATGTACTGTGATAACATCTCTGGAGTTATGTTCTCGATGAACAATAAAAGTATCACAGGGTCCAAGCATATAGAAATGAAATTCTTGACCGTCAAGGAATTGGTTAAGAAGGGTGACATTTTAGTGGAGCATTTAGGAACAGATGACATGTTAGCCGATCCACTTACTAAAGGACTTCGCCCTAACATGTTTCCAAAACATGTTATTAATATGAGTCTTAAAGAGTCGATCAATGCACTTGATTAGTGGGAGGCTACATGAAGCTCCAATTCAGTTTTCTGTTATTTACATTGCACTTTATTTGATTCATTAATAATTAAGGAATATTCATTGAGGAATATGTAACGACTCCATCCGTTCATATAACATATGATGGAAGGTCTGGCTCGGGCCCAACACCAAATGCCACAAAACAGGCGGGGAAGTTACAGGTTAATATCAAAACACAATCGCATCCTAACTCAGAGCATGCTAGCGGAAGATCTTAATAATAATGTTGAACCCCAACCATGAATGTCCAATATATATATATATATATAAACAACCACATTTATATATAAACTCTCGAAGGAATATATAGTAAATACAACATCGTTTGGCCTTATGGCCTTACAGTTACTCTTTTACAAGTGTGGATTCCAAACATCGGCGTGCAGGCCAGCCACACATGAACAACACAACATTCTTTGCTTAGCCTTCAAGGGCTAGTAGAAGAAGCAACACCAGCAGCAGCAGGGACTTCAACCATTATGTGTCCTGCTCGGCTCTCCAGCACCTGCACAAGGACATCCCACCAAACGGTAGCAAACAAGGCAACGGTCAGCATTCAGCTGACCAATTTATAACTACCCTACCCCTTTCCCGGGACAGTGGTATTCCTTCCCTACAGGAATAGTGAAGGATGGTATGAAAGATACCACCAAGGGTGTTAGATCTGCTTATATCTAGAGGGGGGGAGTGAATAGAGTATTTTTAAATCTTGTTCGTTGAGCTGAGAAATCATGTTCGTCGACCAGAGAATTATTGTTCTTCGACCTAAGAACCATGTTCGTCGACCTGAGATCAGCTAACTACTTTCTGTGAAAAACTTTCCTATTCTGTGCTCCAAGTTCGTCGAGCTGATAATATAACTTCGTCGACCTGAGTTCAGAGAAAGTATTCTGGACTTAATGTGTTGAAGTTGAACTTCCAGAATTCGTCGACCTGAGCTCGAATATCGTCGAGCTAAACTCAGAGAATTTACTCTGAGTTCTTCGAGCGGAGCACGACTATCGTCGAGCTGAGTTCGACGAACGCCGAACTCATTTCTCTGAACTTGATTTTCTTCCAAGTCTTTGAGTCTTCTGCTATCTTCTATTGGCTGGTCCATGTGTGGTTGTTTCTAAGGACTTATCCTAAACTCTAGGACACAGACTTGACCCTGCCTATACATGATGGGTCAATAATCCTAGTTAGTGAAACTAGCCTAAATCAAACTAGAGATCCAACAATCTCCCCCTATTTGGGTGAGGTCACTAATACAAGTGAAATGAAAACATTCACAAATCAGGAAGAAATATATCTGGTACAAAAATTAAAACATGCAATAGATATTTACATAGTAGCTTTGTGACAGTAAAAAAGTAAAGAGTTTTAGACCAACAGAAACTAAAAAGAATATATATCATTTCTTTTTCTTCAGCTTCTCCTTTAGCTTGTCATATTTCTCCGTGTTAGCAGGCTGTGTAAACTTGATTTCTCTATTGGGATTAGTTGCTTGCTTCTTGGACATTGTCATATCAGCAGCTCCAATAATATCAGAGATGTAGCTCTAGGCACAACAGCCTCTGGATGTAGATTTATATAAGCATCTACATTAAAGAATTTATTAGCTTTCTCATTCCTTTTTAATTCTTCTTTTCTATATTTAGATATAGTAGAATATTGCGATGGATCTTTTCTTTCGGCTTTAGCTTTGTTTATCAATGAAAGTCCAACAAGTTCCTGAAACTTGTCCATTCTATCAGTTGTCTCTGTCTCTGGATCCACAAAGGGAATGGGTAGAGACTCTGGCCTTTTAGGACTGTCAGTTTTTTGTGGTTTAGGAGCTTGTTATTGCTATTGATGATGATGTTGCTATTGTTGCTGTTGTTGAGGTTGTTGATGTTGCTGTCTGCTTGAAGAGTACCTCTGTTGGCTGCTTCCTTGAGGTGTTGAGGATCTACCATGATGTCTATGATAGGTTCGAGCATATGAGGTAGACCTCTGAGAAGTGCTACCTGAAGCACCAGCAGCAGGTGGAGGAGGAGGACCTTTCCAATGTCTCTGAGGAGGAGGAGGAGAAGAATATCTCCTACTTTTCATTCTTACTTTCCGCTCATTTTTAGAAAGCCACATAAAGGATGTCATCCCAGGGTATGAAGTGATTTTCTGTAGAATATAATAAGGTGTGTTATGTGTGGGATTTGGCTTGGGAGTAGCAAGTGGAGGAGTCTTTCTTTTCTTTGAAACTTTCTTCTTAGAAGAGGGACTATCATCAGAATCATCATTATTATCATCATCTTTGTCAGAGGAGGATCCCTGAGTATTATCATATAAATCATCCAGAGCTTTCAGAAGATCTGTAGAAATCTGCTTTTCAGTCTAAGGCTGTACTGGACGTTCTGGAGCTGGAGCAACTGTTTCAGGGACAGGTTCAACAACTGATACATTTTCTGCTTCTATATCTGCCATGATTATCTCATCCAAATCAGGAAGAGGACTGTCATCCATCTTATAAGTGGGAGCTGAGACAGCCTTTGGAGAAGAAATATCCTTGGGAGCTGATATTGTTTGACTCTCAGTAGCTGCAAAACTGTCCTTAAGTTGCTTGACAACTGTAGGACTTATTGGTGTTGTATATGATACAATAGCCAAGGAGGGCTTTAGGCAGACAACTAGAAGAGAATTTAAATAGATTGTATCAAAAGAATTTAACAAGCTGAAGAGATCAACTGTGGGATTGACAATGCAATCACCAACAGTTATTATTTATGTAGTCTCTATAGTTGTATATATGCAGAGCATATCAATATCTGTAACTGCTGTATCTGTAACCATATTGATATCTGTATCTGTTTCTTCTGCTGCTGCTGCTGAAACTAGAGTTGCTTCTTCACTGAGCATCTCTCCCTGCCTGATTTCAGTGGTAGCTGGAATCAGGCCCCTAGTAGAAGAAGAAGGGATAGATGAAGAAGCAAAGAGAGTAGCAAGAGAAGAAATGGAATTAGCAAGAAGTGTAATAGCCTCTGCTATAAGAGCCCTAATCACTGGAGTGATGTGCTCCAGGATGGTGGACATGGAGGGAGAAATAGTATCCATAAACTCAGGTGGAGTTTGAATGGCTACAGATGGAGGAGCAGAAGGAGTGGCATCTGGTATGATGTAATCCTGTGGAGATGATCTGGCAGGGGATGGTGTTGGACTGTGAAGGTCATGAATGGGAGAGGTAGGTATAGATGGTAATGAGGTGAGCATATTAAATGTGGGGATGATAAGAATGTGTCAGTGTTTATGTCTTGTAGGTGGGATGGTAGTGGAGATTGAGGAGGTGAGATATGTTGTGGAGATTGAATACATGTTGGCAGATGTGTTGATAAAGGAATTGATATAGGTGGTGGTTGCAGAGGAGGAGGTGAAGATGGCTGGGGAGATGGAGGAGTTATTGTTGGAAGAGATGTTGTTGAAGGAGGTGGTGGAAGAGGAACTGCTTCAACACTAGGGTGGGGAGTGGCTGTGACAGCCCTGGTGCCCTCAGAAGGCCTGGAGGAGGAGGAAGCCTGGGATGGCTTTGTGTTGGGTACATTGGAAAATATGTACCAGATTTGGAGAAGCCTAACATAGCTCAATGATATTCATCAAGGTGTATTTGATGTTGTTTTGAGTTTATATGTGCAGGTTAAGAATATACAGGAAAAGTTTCTAAGTCCATGAGTCGACACCAGAAGAAGCTGTGTCGACACTTGTGAAGACTTGTGTCGACACTTGGGAAAAGCTGTGTCGACACCTGGAGTCAATTGTGTCGATACTTGGAGAAGCAGTATCAACACACAGAAAGTTCAGTCGACACACAGAAAGTTCAGTCGACATCAACTGTGTCGACACACAGGACTTGTGTCGACACACAGAAAGTTCAGTCGATATCAACTATGTTGACACACAGGACTTGTGTCGACACACATACCAAAATTTCTTCTAAGTCAATTATGTCAAGATAAGAAGTGACTATGTCGACACACAGGACTTGTGTCGACACATTCTTACAGAAGCTTTGTCAAGAAGCTGTGTCGATACCATGAGAGCTGTGTTGACACCACCAAGGATTGTGTCGACACTTAGTCTACTTGTGTCGACACATGTGAAGTTCAGACTCGACATTTTGCTGGCAGAGACAAAGTTTCAAGAAGTGACTGGAAGACTTGACAGCTACCAAAACCAACAAGTCTACTGCAACTGTCAGATCTGTTAAAAGTTAGTTAGCAACCGGATCAGCCGGTAACCTTGGATGAAGTCTATATAAAGACAGATTCTATCAACAGAACAATAATGAAAGAAGAACGAAAAAAAACGAAGTACACGAAATCACAATTACAATAGAAGATCCAACATACACAAGGAAATCCAGTCTGAGATTTCAATTAGATCTAAGTGAAGAATTTCAAAATATCTTCTGAAGAATTTGTAGAGAGAGAGAGCTGCAACAATTCAAGTGAAGAAAGAGACTATCAACAACTAGTCTCTTAAGAGCAGATCCTGAACTAATCTGCAAAGAAGAATTCAGATTGATTTCTGGATTTTAAGAAGGAAGCTGATTGAAGATCATCTTCAAGAAATTCAACCTTATTGTGTTTAGATTCAAGAAGCTTTGAAGAAAGCCAAAGATAGGTTGATTTCTGAGTAATCAGATTTTTCAAGAACTGATCAAGAAATCTTTCTACCCATTCTCTCTCAACTTGGGTGAAAGATACAACTTATTGTTTTATCATTTTTCTGTAAGATCATTATTGATATGAGTTGTAAACCTAATTTATAAAGGCTGAGTGCCTGAGGTAAGAGATTTACATCTCTGAGTTGTAGGCCATGGGAAGGTTGAGGTAGGGCTGTGTGTAACGCCCCGAAACTCAAAGGAGCAGAGGGGAATAATTTGGGCCAGTTTGAGTTCTGGCTGCAGGCACACGGCCTGGGACACGGGCGTGTCCCAGGGCGTGTCAAGCCTGTGTCGACACTAAGGCGTGAAGTCGACACTTTGGTCTCGACATTGTGTCGAGACTGGGCACACGGCCTGCGACACGGGCGTGTCGCAGGGCGTGTCGACCCGTGTCGACACTTAGCCGTGAAGTCGACACAGTGCTTCGACGTTGTGTCGAGACACGGCACACGGCCTGCGACACGGGCGTGTCGCAGGGCGTGTCAACCCGTGTCGACACTCGTCCCGCGAAGTCGACACTTTGGTGTCGACAGTGTGTCGAGACATGGCACACGGCCTGCGACACGGGCGTGTCGCAGGGCGTGTCGACCCGTGTCGACACTTAGCCGCGAAGTGCCGAGACCTTGTACACGGCCTGGAGCCCAGGCGTGTCAAGGTGACACGGGCAAGGACACGGGCGTGTCCTAGAACCCGTGCAGTGCTCGGGTTGAAAACGGGAGAAAATCATGGGGTACACGGCCGGCTACACGGCCGTGTCAGCTGGAACACGGGCGTGTCAGCTCGAACACGGGCGTGTTCGAGACCCGTGTGCGGGTTCAGAAGATTCGATTTTGACGGCGAATGCGGCACACGGCCCTGGACACGGGCGTGTGCCAGGCCGTGTTCGGTCCAGATTGGGCATTTCAGCCCCGAATCAAAGCCGTTCGTTTCCTTAGGTTGAGATCCGACGGCTGGGGGATGTTCCTGCAGGGATATACCCGTGAGTTGACTTGGAAAACTTCACTTTTCATGCCTTATCCTCTCTCCAAACCCTTGGAGAAAGAAGAGCTAAGGCAAGAGGAAGAGGAGCTAGATCCGCCATTGGAGGAGCTTCGGAGCTCCGAATCGCAAGCCGACTCCGGATCCACGGAGGCAACGCAAGTGCGGTGATTTCTATCCGATTACATTTCGATGGCGCCAAAGAGGAATCCAAGGGTAACGATCCTCATCATGAGCACTAATAGCTCTCTTTCTTAGCATAGGAAGCCCGCTCTCGCGAGTTTGCGGAGAGTTGGAGGCGTTCCTTCGGGTAGATATGTAAAGTCCCCGTTGTATAGAGTCCGTATGCGAGAACGGACATAGGCATTTTGGTTGAAGCCTACCCGGACATGTTAGTCCGGATCGGTGATGTTGCATTGCATAAGGCCGGAGAAGACTCCGTGCTATTGGTTGTTTTCGGGTTTTCTACGCGGTAGATTGCAGCAGGGAGCCTTGGGGACTAACCCAAAGGTGCACCCGGAAAACTGGGCGGATACGATATCTTGCCAACTTGGAGGCCTGAGAGCCAACTCGAACATAACTGAGTTATGTAACTTGCGGTAGAATGGGACTCGGTGAAAGTTTGACCCGCGCAAATGGCTTAAATTGTCGTTGCGAAGTGAGCACGGGTTAGATGGAGCCGTACCCGCTTTATGTCGTCCGGTTAGAGCGACCTAAGGTTACGTGGAACTCGCCGTTGGCATAAATGGGAGTCTTCGGTGGTCAATGGCTTAAATTGACGTGACCAATACCAAGAAGATGAATTGCTCATAGGAATGGCCGTCTAAGTGGCGGTGGTGAGTCCGGAATGTTAATGGCTTTAATTGACGTGACATCGACCGGTTCACCGAGAATGTGCCCTGAGTGCACGGGGCGTGTGGCCGTACGAGCCCACGCCTGTGATGAAATGGCTATGGTTTTAATTGCTCGCTTATGCTAATGAAATGCAGGAAAGGAGCATCGCCGCCCCGAATTGGGGGCGGGATCGTTATAATTTGGTCAGCATTGCTGACCGTTGCCTTGTTTGCCACCGTGCGGTGGTTTGTTTGCTTGCAGGTGCAGCTGGACCAAGCGGTCAATAGCGGGCTAAAGCCCTTTTTGCGAAGCTGGCCCTCGAAGGCCCAAGTGGAAATGTTTTATGTTTTATTCATGTATGGCCGGCCTGCGAGCCGAGGTTTGTAAATCATGTAAAAGACAAGTGAAACATTTTGTAAGGCCTTAAGGCCGACTTTTGAGTATTTTGTAATAACATTCCTATTATCATGTTAGTGGACATTCATGCTTGTGCTGGGTTCTTGTTTTGCAACTTATAAACTGCTTCCGCTAGAATGCTCTGTGTAGGACGTTGAGATTGGTTGGATGGTTTCCATAAGTAACCACCCGGTCTGTCTGTGGCATATGGCGTCGGGCCCTGGCCGGACCTACTGTTATATGCTATGCGACGGATAGGGGGTGTTACACTGTGTGCCTGAGGTAGGAGATTTGATTCTCTGAGTTGTAGGCCTGGGTGAAGGCTGAGGTAGGGCTTAATTACCTGAGTTGTAGGAAATTTGACTGGGTTCTGAGCTGTAGGAACTTTGACTGGGTTCTGAGCTATAAGATCTGTAGATCTGAGAAGGAAGGAAGAAGTTAGGCCGAATCTAACACACTGCTAGATATGCGAAGGGGGAAAGTGGATGTACCCATCAATTGGGGAACCACTATAAAACTGTGTACCTATTCACTCCCATCTAGGTGTTTAGGTTATCTTGAAACCAATTCTTTCAAGTGGTATTAAAGCGAGGTTGCTCAAAGATAGACTTAACAGTCTGAGTAAGATCTATGAGGCAGACTAAATTAGAACAAATGGGTTCAGGAGAAAATCATAAGGAACTTGGTTCCATGAAGTTGCCCATATGCAGGAAGGAAATCTTTTGAATATGGAAAGAAAGGGTCAGATTGTTTATGGAAGCATCTGATCCAAGAATGTATATAATTGTTAAGGAAGGGCATTATATTCCAATGAAAGTCTCAGTTCTTGATGCTAATCAGAAGACACCAAAAGACTTCTCAGAAATGACTAAGGATGGGATTATCTTGGCTATTATGGACAAGAGAGCTCAGAATATTATAGTGAGTGCCATAGATGACTCAACATTCCAAAATCTGATTCACTGTAAAACCTGTAAGGAGATGTGGGACACATTGATAGTCTACATGTAGGGATCAGAAGAAGTTAGAAAAGATAGAAAGTCAATGCTTAATCAGGAATATGAGAGCTTTAGACAAAGCAAATCAGACAGCATCACTGAATGTTACAAGAAGTTCTTCAGAATTGTGAATGAACTAATGTCATATGGAAGAATATTTAGTATATATGAGTTGAATGATAAATTCCTTAGATCTTTGACTAAGGATTGGGACACCAAGATCTGTGCCATCAGGGAAGTGGCCAGACTGGCAGAAATCTCTCCTCCAACACTATTTGACAAATTGCTTTCTTATGAAATGCAACTCATGGCCAGAAAGGAGGAAGAGAAAAGTACTAAAATTGACCATAGAGAAAATTTAGTGGCCTTCAAGGCAGAAGCCACAAGAAAGGACAGGAGGATGTCTCCATCTCCTCCTAAGAAAGCTGCAGAAGTGATCTCTGAAAGTTCTGATAGTCACACCTTAGACAGCAATCATTCTGATGAGGACTTTGCTGTCTTCACAAGGCAGTTTCAGAGATTTTTGAAGAAGAAGCAGTGGAGAACTAAGCCATCCTCCTCTCAGTCCAAGGATGAATATTATCAGAAAAGAAAGTCATCTAGAAAGGACAAGAGTAGGTCAAAACCTAGTAAATCAATAACTACAAAGATTGTGTGCTATTGCTGCAATAGACCTGGACATGTAGTAGTTGATTGTCCAGACAAAAAAAAGGAATCTATAGATAAGAAGAAGTCTCAGAATAAGAACAAGAAGGAGAAATCCTTTGTAGCAAATAAAGAGAAAAGCTGGACAGATCCATCATCTTCAAATTCTAAATCTGCTGATCAAGCTTATATTGGTCTGTTTGCAACAGAAGAAGAGACTGAGTTCTTGCAATTGCTGGACTCAATAAATGGAACTGAATATCATCAATGCAAAGGGCTGATGGCCCTGACTAATAAAGATCACTACCAGGATTAGCCTGGTCCAAGTAAGGTAAAAAGCTTATCTGAATATTTTGATTATTTCACTGGCTCAGAATTAGAAGCATCTGCATCAAGAGATGTGGATGGATCTGAATCTGAAGGAGATATTCATCAACTTATAGATGAATATGGTGATTTGCTGCAGGAATTTAAGAGATGCAAAAACCTGACTAAAATTCAGGCTGAGGAAATTACAGCTCTTAAGTTGGCTGCATCTGATTCAGAAAAGCTGCCGGATCAGAAGATGAATGAGAATGCTAAGCTGAAAAACATAACTGTTATTCAGATGGGAACAATCACATTCAAGAGTGATCAAATTAAAAGTCTGGCAGTCAGACTTCAGAAGGAAAAAGATCTAGTGGCTAATTTCTCTAAGCCAAAATCTGTCCTACCCTTAATTGATGACTTTGTGTCTTAAAAGGGTAAGACAGGATTGAGTTTTAAGATAAATACTAGGGCAGCTAATTTTAAGAGAAAAAGGAAAGCCCCAGTTAAGCCACTTGTCTTTAATCCCCCTATTGCTCTCAGAAAAGTGCAACGGCCTACCAATTGTAATGATCATGATATCATACATGGTCATGGTAAGCCGGATATTCTGAATGACAAGTGATATCCAGCACTCAAGCAAATAAACACTGTACCTACAACATTAAGAACAACTGACAACAAATCTGTTAAAACTGTACCTAAAAAGAGGTATAATATATATGAGTGCTGGTGTTGTGGCAAGGTGGGACACTTTGTCATTGACTGTTGGCATAACACTAGTGTCAGGATGAATGCCAGCTTACCTGAAAGGAGGGCTGTTACAAATTATGCTAAATTTCAGTCTAACCTGAACCAAGGACCCAATAACAATTTGGGTTTTAAGGTTAAGTAATTATTTGTTGGAGATAAGTTCAAGTGGCCATGCCCCTTTATGGTACTTGGACAGTGGATGTTCTAGACATATGACTGTAACAAGAGGATTGTTGAAGGACTACTCATGCATATTGAATGGACCTAAAGTAATCTTTGGTGGTTCTGAAAAAGTAGTCATCGAAGGGTTTGGTAACATTTCTAACAGCTCAATTACTATCACTCAAGTGGCTTATGTGAAGGGTTTGAAACATAACTTGATAATCATAAGTCAACTGAGTGATCTTGGATATGACATTTCATTCATTAAGAATGGTTTTCATATTAAAAGGTCAAGTGATCAGAATATCATGTTGACTAGCTATAGGAAAGGAAATGTGTATTGCCTAAACTTTGTGAGTGAGAATAAATATTCTCCTATTTGTCTGGTAGTTGATGAGAAAGCCTCTCATTGTGTCAAATGGCACAAGAGGCTAGCTCATCTAAACTACAAGACTATTGGTCAACTCTTTAGTAAAGAGTTAGTAAGAAATGGTCCTCAAGTTAAGTGCATTAAGGATGGAATATGCTCAGCTTGTCAAAAAGGTAAGCAGACCAGATCCTCCTTTCATAGCCTTCAAACCAAAGACTCAGTGAGGTGTTTATACCTCTTGCATATGGATTTATTTGGTCCAATGCCAGTTCAGAGTCTAGGTAGGAAAGTATACACATTTGTGGTTGTAGATGACTATTCTAGATTATCATGGGTTTTCTTTCTGAGACAGAAATCTGAAACCCCAACTGTTTTCTACAACTTTGTTAAGCAAATTCAGAATGAACTGAACAATTCAGTGGTCAAAATCAGAAGTGACCATGGAACTGAATTTCAATCTTAAAGTATGACAAAGTTGTGTGAAGATTTTGGGATTCATCAGGAATTCTTCTCACCTAGAACTCCTCAACAAAATGGAATTGCTGAAAGAAAGAATAGGACTCTCATTGAGGCTGGTAGAACTCTATTAAGTGACACTTCTCTCCCAGAATATTTCTGGGCTAAGGCAGTAAACACTGCATGTCATGTGCTCAATAGAGCTTCCATCACTAAGAGCCACAAAAAGACACCCTATGAGGTAATGAAAGGCAGAAAACCAAACTTATCCTATTTCAAGATCTTTGGTTGCAAGTGCTATGTGCTTAACATTGGCAAGTCTTACCTAACAAAGTTTGCTGCCAAATCCCAGGATGGGATTTGTTGGGTACAACAACAATAGTAAGACATATAGAGTCTATAACTTGACTACTCAAGTTGTAGAAGAGTCTGTTCATGTTATATTTGATGAATCAAGACTTATTAACAGTGAGTTGCCAAGTAGTTCTTGTAGCTCTACAGGTATAAAAGAGAAGATGGACATGCTGACTATCAAAGAAGATCAAACTGCAAGGCAGAAAGATGAAAATGATGATTGCTGTCCAAGGGGAGTACAAGACTCACAAGATGCTGATGAAGACCATGAAGTATAGCAGAATAAAGAAAATGGAGAAAGTCAAACTGTAGACAGACTTACTCCAACAGTTAGACATTTAAAGGATCATCCTGTACACCAGATTATTGGTGATCCTAGACAAGGAGTTCAAACTAGAAGCAGGAGCTTGAACACTATACTATGCTCAAGCTTCTTGTCTCAACAGGAACCTAAAAGATTTGAAGAAGCTATACAAGATCCATACTGGATTGATGCTATGCAGGAGGAGTTAAATCAATTCAGGAGATGCAAGGTCTGTAAGTTAGTTCCTAAACTAAAAGACCACAATGTCATAGTGACTAAGTGGATCTATAAGAACAAGCTAGATGAGAGTGAGATCATAATTAAGAACAAGGCAAGGCTTGTAGCCAAAGAATACGGGCAGGAAGATAGATATTGATCAAACATTTGCCACTATAGCAATGTTGGAAGCAATAAGGCTATTCCTAGCCTATGCAGCCTATCAGGGTTTCAAAGTGTTCCAAATGGATGTTAAGTCAGCCTTCCTGAATGGAGACTTAAAGGAGGAAGTCTATGTAGAACAGCTGTAATGCCCCCGATTTTTCTACGATAATTTAATTCTCGTTTGGCGTTACGTTGATGCGTTTCCGGCATGTGCCGTTTGTTAGAGCTTGGTCTTAGCTCTTTAGGTTCCTTGTGTGGTTGTTGGTAGCCTATTTGGCAAGATTCCCTAACAAGCCGAGTCTGTTTTTGGTGACCGGTGAGGCCTCTCGGTGAATGCTTGTGTTTTGGCTTCGGGTGGTGACAACCCGAGTTTTGTTCATCGAAAGTTGATTTCGACTTCGCCGTTGCGTTCGTAGCATGGGTATTTAGCTACGGTGCAATTTCGTCGAATTCCGAGGTTGTTCGATTTTCGCGTTGTTTTGGTGTATTATATAATAATGTAATTATTTAGTGATATAGTAATTAATTATTTATTAGGTTGTCGTGCCTATATATAGCCTTAGAATTGAATTAAGCGGGTTATTTACTGTCTTCTTTCGGGTAACCGTCGTCCCTGTACAAGAGAGAAAAAAACCGGCGAGCTGCCCTTGCCTTCCACCGCCGATTTTCGGAGTTCTAGCGGTCGAATTTTCGTTCTGAGGGTAGATCTGGACTGCTCTCCCCTAGATCTTCATTTCGACGGTAAGCTTTCTCCATTTCATGTCCTTCTATGGTGTTGAAGATTTTGGATTTGACCCTTCTTCCTCTCCAAACTCCAAACTTCTCGGCTATGTGCTTTGCTGCCAGATCCGAGAGAGAGGGAAGGTGCTGACCAAGAAAATTCTGGATTTAAGGCAAGTGGTGCTCTTCGCCCTTGCCAAGTAGTGGCTTCTTCATTTTCTTCCTTGTTGTCAAGTATTAATTTCAGATCCTTCAATTGTTTAGTTTTTTCTTTAATCATGACAAGAAATTGTTAAGCCTACTGAATTTACTTCCTGTCCAGTTATTTGATTTATCATCCAGTTGAGATATTGTCTAAATTTCTACTCTTAGAACCTAGGAATGCTGCTTAGCCTCGTCAGATCTCACTATTACTGCAATTTCTGGCCTACTGTCAGTTTGTTGTAGTATTATAATGTTGAGTTCTTCATGGGTAGGATGGGTTTTGGCGTAAATTGGCTTAGCAGTTGTGGTAGCAGTAGCAGCAATTTCCTTTTTCCTTTCCATATTCTTGAGGATTAGAGTGTTTCTGGGCTAGTAGAAGTGGTCTGGTATGACAGGTGGAACATAGAAGTGTTTGCTGTAGGATTAAAGCGTTGTCCAGTGTTTTGTGCACTCAATGCTGATAGGTCGTCGATCTGAGTTCGTCGAACATCGTCGAACTAAGACCGACGATCTCCGGTCGCCTGTGATCGATGAAGGTCGTCGATCTGGGTTCGACGATAATCGTCGAACTGAGCTCGACGATTTTTCCTGTGATCTGAGTTCGACGATTTCCCGTGACCTATGTTCGACAAAAGAAAATTGTCGAATGGAGTTCGACGATTTTCCGTGACCTGTGTTTGACGAAAATCGTCGAACGGAGTTCGACGTTTTCCCGTGACCTGTGTTCGATGAAAATCGTCGAACGAGGTTCGATGATTTCCTGTGGCTGGAGATCGACGATTTCCAACAAGCTGAGATCGACGTTTATTTCTTTTGCCTTAACCGAATTTTTCGTGCAGTTTCTTTCCTTCCCGAGTGATTACCTCCTAGGTGGGGATGTCTTGTCGGCCATTCATTTCTTTTTTTAAGGCCAAATCGTGGGTGATGGCAGGTAGTGGTATTTTGACGCTCTAAAGGAGTGGGATGTTTTGTGTGCGAGCCGTGGCCGCCACCTTTTAGTCCCAGGTACGAGCTGGGCATAGCCGTGGTCGCCACCTTTTAATCCCAGGTACGGGCTGGGTATGTGGTGGCCTTGTGCTGACACAGTGTATTTTCAGTTGGACCTGTTTTGTTTGGGGGACTGTTTTTGGTCACCAACTCAGGTCCATGATATTTTACTACTGCCATTACTCGCATTTTAGGATTGTTAGATGTTTCTTCCTTTGTAGATTGCAATTTGTTTGGTACATGTTTGCCTTGTAGACTCTGCAGGTTTTATGACAGAGTTGTGGTTGTTTTCTCGCACATGGTGCAAGTGACTCTTGTCTTGGATAATGTTTGTTTGTTACTGTCTATCTTTCTTCTCTTGCATACCCCTTTTTATATAACACATCCATGCAGCTTATTTGTTTTACTTGCTGAGGTATTCTTTTCTTTTCTGATGCCTCAGGTTCTGATTAGTGGCCGAGTGGGTGGCTAGTTTTGCTGTGCTATTGCTGGTGATCTCTTGTACTGTAGAGATCAGTTTCTTGATTTTGTGAGGTAGTTTTCTGTTTTTCTTACAGACATACATGCTCGTTAGTGGGTTCGTGTCAGGTTGTTGACGCCCGCTGGTGGTTTTTACTTATGATACTAGATATGTTACTTCTACTGCTACCTTTCTGGAGATAGTATATTTGCTCTTGGGAAGATTTATGCTAGGTTGCTAGTTACTTTTAAACCTAAAAACACTACTATAAGTATATCTCATGATTAGCATGTTTATAAAACTCATACACTACTTTCCAAGCAATGTAAAAAGGATCATTTTCTACTTATAATATAAAATAAATCTAGAGTCTTGCATGGTATAAGTTGACCTCGGGGGTCGCTTATGCACTCTCATAGGATGTCAAATATAAAAAGGGTATTTTTCGCTGCGTATAAGTATAGTTTTTAAACTGTGGACTAGGTGATCCATTGAGCCAAGGGATACGGCCTTTAAAATATAACTGATTTTTCTAATCATTAAACTTATGAAATTTCATAGTCTAGTTAGATGGTGTTCGCCTGAGCGTCGACAGTTATCCCCTACTCGACGTGGCATCACGACACATGTTTTCTCATACTCTGATACTTCTCAAATTCGGAGAAAATGCGGGTTGTGATAGTTGGTATCAGAGGGAGGTTGCTTGACAATTTGTCAGGAAACCTTTCCTTGTAGGTATTAGATGTTTAGCATCATATCATACACACACCGATATGTCATCAGCACATCTTGGCTGAAGCACGAACACTATACTCATAACATAACATGAAGTATATGGGGCATATTATGTAGTATGGGATGCATAATATGTGTCTGTATATGGATCCACCATAGTGGCAACATGTGAGGGTTATGTAGTATGGGATGCATAACCTCACCACATGAATGCGACTAGCACGTTTCTTTTTCGTTGCATGAGAATGTTATGTAGTATGGGATGCATAACATTTTCATGCGTACGCCACTCATGACATGCATTAGGGCCTTTTTAGAATGCATAACACAATCATGCATGACATAACATTGCATAAGCACAACGTGCCAAGCTAAAGATTTGCAGGATGACATATGTACACATATGGTTTTAAATCAGAAAAAGAATATAAATTCATGCATTCCCGATCTAGGCACAAGAGTTAGTTGATGGTGGTTAAATATCCTAGGTTAAGCATAACATCACTTTTGTAAAAATAAAATATAATCCCAGAGCAAGTATAACAGTTAAAAGTTCATATTTATGTATATATTGTCTGTACTGGTAGTTTGTTTTAACTATTGTACTAGGTTCCGACCTCAGTTTTTATGGTTTTAGGATGGGGAGACGTCCTTCGAGTAGGTCGACTCCCCTGTTTGAGGGTGAGTCTTCAGGAGCGCAGAGTGGTGCGGCGATCGAGAGTCTGCGTCAGAGCAACGATTCCTTGACCAGGAAGATGGTGGAGATGCAGGCCCAGATCCAGTCTCTGGTGGCAGTGGTGGCAGGATAGACTCAGGGGGTGCAAGCCCCTGCAGGGGGGTCAGCTGCTCCTACCCCTCCTGCTCCCCTGAGACCTCCAGTGGTGGTGCCAGCAAAGATGACCTTTATTTCTCAGTTCCAGAGACTTAGCCCTCCTACATATGATGGGAAGGCAGATTTCATGGTCATAGATGATTGGCTGATCTCCATGGATGAGATGTTCTCGTACTCTGGTATTGCAGATGATCAGAGAGTGATGATAGCCGCCTATCAGCTAAAGGGTTTGGCTAAGAGCTGGTGGCTTAGTGAAAAGGAGAGCTTGGTGGCTGGTTGCTCTTGGGGATTATTCAAGGAGATGCTATTGAGGAAGTTCCTGCCTTAGGTCGAGCGTGACCGACTAATGAACAACTTCCTTCACCTGAATCAGAGGCAACTCACGGTTAGTGAGTACGAGATAGAGTTCAGTAAGTTGAGCCAGTTTGCCCCTGGGTTGGTGAGTGTTGAAGCATATCGAGTCAAGCGGTTCCTTGGTGGCTTGAGGAGCGAGGTTCAGCAGTTGGCCAGTGCTTATGGATCAGAGACTTATGCAGGGGTAGTGGAGGCTACTCTGAAAGTGGAGGCAATTGAGACCGCAAAGAACAGAGGCCAGCAAATTAGGAGGGACAAGAGGAAGTCCGCTGAAGAGAAGAACCCCCTGGTACTCGATGCTGCTTCGATAAAGAAGAGCACCGGTAGTGTGTAGCTTCTGTGGCCAGTCAGGCCACCCTATTGAGAGGTGTTTCAAGAAGGCGGGAACTCAGAAGAAGGAGCAAGTTCATGTTATTCAAGGTGCTCCTAGGAAGGATGTTTACTGTTCTGTTTGCAAGCGACCCGGGCATGATGCTGTCCAGTGCTGGTCCAAGGATAAAGTTTGCTATCAGTGTGGACAGAATGGCCATATCAAGACTAGTTGTCCTCAGGTCCAGCCTGTTCTTCAAGTAGTTCCACTTCAAGCTTTACCTCTGCCTCAGTGTGTGGACAAGGGAAAAGGAAAGCTAAACGTGATCTCTTCTGAGAAGGCTCAAACTTCGACTCAGGTCATCTCAGGTTAGTTGTTTTCCTAACCTGAAAGTTTTATTTATTAGAATGGTTGTAGTTTTTGTTTTTGGTAGTTCCTTAGTTGCTTATATATACTCATATAGGGAAATTTAAGGTGAAGAACCGATGTGCATGTGTTCTGTTCGACTGCGGCGCTACCCACTCGTTTGTGGCTAGAGCTTTTGTAGAGCAATATCAGTTAATTCTAGATCAAGTTCGTGATACCTTCCGCGTCAAGTTACCTTCTGGTGAATCTGTGTTATCAGATTTGGGCATTCTGGATTGCCCTGTTTTGTTTGGGGGCTTCCTTGTGAAGGCAGACTTGAAGATGATTGATCTCGAGGACTTCGATGTTATTATGGGCATGGACTCGTTGTCTAAGTATGATGCGGTTATTCAGTGCAAAGGGAAATGCTTGGACTTCATCAAGGACAACGGTTAGCCTGGAAGTGTGTATGCTGATCCATGCCAGGATTCCCCTATCATTTCTGTGGTACGTGCTCAGAAGCTGTTTCATTCTGATTGTTTTGCTTGTTTAGTCTCGGTGGTTGGGACTGCTGTTAGTGTACCGCGCTTGGAGGAGATTCCTATTGTACGTGGTTTATCTGATGTTTTTCCTGATGAACTTCCTAGTCTTCCCCCCGAGCGGGATGCTGAGTTTGTGATTGATTTGGAACCGGGTAAGCGTCCTACAGCTAAGGCACCATACTGGATGGCCCTTCGTGAGTTGGAGGAGTTGCGAGTCCAGTTGGATGAGTTATTGGCAAAAGGATTTATCAGGCAGAGTTCGTCGCCTTGGGGTGCTCCTATTCTATTTGTGAAGAAAAAGGATGGGTCGATGAGGCTGTGCATCGATTATAGGGGGCTGAACAAAGTCACCATTAAGAACTGGTACCCTCTGCCAAGGATAAATGACTTATTTGATCTATTACGTGGTAGCACGGTGTTTTCCAAGATCGATCTTCATTCTGGTTATCATCAGCTCAGGATCCGTGAGGCAGATATTCCACGGACTGCGTTTAGATCGAGGCATGGACACTTTGAGTTTCTAGTGATGTCGTTTGGTTTGACCAACGCACCATCAGCTTTCATGGATATGATGAACCGTGTGTTCAAGGACTTCCTAGACAAGTTCGTTGTGGTATTCGTCGATGATGTGTTGATCTACTCTCGCAGTGCTGAGGAGCATGAGCAGCATCTGCGCTTGGTTCTATCGAAGTTGAGGAACCACAAGTTATTCGCCAAGCTGAGCAAGTGCGAATTTTGGTTGCCTCAGGTCTCATTTCTGGGCCACGTGGTGAATAAGGATGGGATCTCAGTTGACCCGGAAAATATCGCAGCAGTGATGGATTGGAGTAGGCCAGGCACGCCCAAGGAGATTAGAAGCTTCCTAGGGTTGGCCGGCTACTACAGGAGGTTTGTGGAGGGTTTCTCTACCCTGGCTGCACCTTTGACCAGATTGACTCAAAAGAACACGGCCTTTGTTTGGAGCGAGAAGTGCGAAGCAGCCTTCCTAGAACTAAAGAACAAATTGTGCACTGCTCCCGTTCTGACCCTACCTACTGAGGGTGCGGAGTATGATGTGTACGTGGATGCTTCGCATGTTGGTCTGGGTTGCGTGTTGATGTAGGCTGGAAAAGTGATTGTGTATGGGTCAAGGCAATTAAAGACTCATGAGAGAAATTACCCTACGCATGACCTTGAGTTTGCAGCGGTGATTTATGAACTAAAGCTGTGGAGGCATCTACTTTATGGTGTCCAGTGCAAGATCTTCACAGATCATAAAAGTCTAAAGTACGTGTTGACACAGAAGGAGTTGAATCTGCGCCAGCGGTGGTGGCTAGAGTATGTGGCCGATTATGATGTAGAGATACAGTATCATCCGGGCAAGGCCAATATGGTGGCCGACGCCCTGAGCCGGAAGACGGGGAAGATCTTTAATCTCACCGTCGATCGTTTAGTGGAAGATTTCCTCCTGATGGATATTTCCGTGGGACGCTGTGACATGCAGAGCAGTTTGGCAGTGGCAGAACCGTCTTGGATTGCACTTACCAGGTTGCACCAGAAGGATGATCCGGATCTTCTGCACTTATACCTCTGGACTGAGAGAGTGGAGTTGCCGGATTTTTTTATTTATGATGCGGGTACTTTGAAGTACCGCGGCAGGTTTTGCATCCCCGCTGTTGGTGACATCAGGGTTATGTTATGCAAAGAGGCTCATGGATCCAGTGTTGCCTACCATCCAGGATCTACAAAGATGTATCATGAATTGAAGCAGATTGCCTGGTGGTATGGGATGAAGGGTGATATATCCCGATTTGTTGCTGAGTGCCACACTTGCAAGCGTGTGAAGGCCGATCATGGAAGGCCTGGTGGCAAGTTGACTCCGTTGGAGATCCCGACATGGAAGTGGGAGACTATTTCTATGGACTTCATTACGGGCTTACCGAGATCTCCAAGGGGATTTGATTCAGTTTGGGTGATTGTGGACCGATTGTTGAAGTGTGCGCACTTCGTTCCTTATAAGATAGATTACCCGATGAAGAAGATAGTAGAGCTGTACTTGAACGAGGTCATCAGATTGCACGGTGTGCCAGTTAGCATCATTTTGGATCGAGACTTCCGTTTTACATCTCGCTTCTGGAGGAGTCTGTAAGAGGGTTTGGGTACAGATTTGAGGTATTCTACAGCTTACCACCCACAGACCAATGGTTAGACTGAGCGGGTGAACTAGATAGTTGAGGATATGATCAGGTGCTACATCTTGGAACACGGTGGAGCGTGGGATGAGCGTTTGTGGCTTATGGAATTTGCATACAACAACAGTTACCGGGAAAGCTTGCAAATGACTCTGTTTGAAGCTTTGTATGGGAGGCACTGCAGAACTCCCTTGTTTTGGACTGAGGTCAGTGAGAGGCCTGTGTTGGGTCTGGATGCGCTCGAGGAAATGGAAGTCGCAGTGAAGCTTATTCGAGAAAAGCTTCGTATAGCTCATGAGAGATATGAGAAGAACGCCAACCGACGTAGGTCTGACTTGGAGTTTTCTGTAGGGGACCTTATGTTTCTTAAGGTTTCCCCGATGGTTGGTGTTAGGAGGTTCGGTAAGAACCGGAAATTGGATCCGAGGTATGTGGGCCCGTTTAAGATTGTTGAACGGATTGGCGTGTCAGCATATAGATTGGATTTGCCAGCAAATTTCCCAAATGTTCATAATGTGTTTCATATAAGCCAATTACGGAAGTGTGTGCGAAGCAGTGGGCAAGTCTTGGATGTTGTGCCATAGTTGGAGTCCAATCTTTCATATGTTGAGGTGCCGGTCCGCATCTTGGATACTCAAGATCGCGTGTTGCGGACAAAGTCTATCCCGATGGTGAAAGTTCTATGGAAGAATCAGGATTTGGAAAGCGCGACTTGGGAGCTAGAGTCAGCAATGAGGGAGGCTCACCCTCATCTATTCCCTTGATTTGATTGGTACGTTTTCTTTCTAGTAGCTCTTGTTTTGTTACTTTCCTTCTGTAGTAGAAGTTGTGTACGTAAAGTTTCGGGACGAAACTTTCTTTTAGGGGGAGTGACTGTAACGCCCCCGATTTTTCTACGATTATTTAATTCTCGTTTGGCATTACGTTGACGCGTTTTCAGCATGTGCCATTTGTTAGAGCGTGGTCTTAGATCTTTAGGTTCCTTGTGTGGTTGTTGGTAGCCTATTTGGCAAGATTCCCTAGCAAGCCGGGTCTGTTTTGGGTGACCGGTGAGGCCTCTCGGGGAATGCTTGTGTTTTGGCTTCGGGTGGTGATAACCCGAGTTTTGTTCGTCGAAAGTTGATTTCGACTTCGCCGTTGCGTTCGTAACGTGGGTATTTAGCTACAGTGCAATTTCGTCGAATTCTGAGGTTGTTCGATTTTCGCGTCGTTTTGGTGTATTATATAATAATATAATTATTTAGTGATATTGTAATTAATTATTTATTAGGTTGTCGTGCCTATATATAGCCTTAAAATTGAATTAAGCGGGCTATTTACTGACTTCTTTCGGGTAACCGTCATCCCTGTGCAAGAGAGAAAAAAACCGGCGGGCTGCCCTTGCCTTCCACCGCCGATTTCCGGAGTTCTAGCGGTCGGATTTTCGTTCTGAGGGTAGATCTGGACTACTCTCCCCTAGATCTTCATTTCTACGGTAAGCTTTCTCCATCTCGTGTCCTTCTATGGTGTTGAAGATTTCGCATTTGACCCCTCTTCCTCTCCAAACTCCAGACTTCTCGGCTATGTGCTTTGCTGCCAGATCCGAGAGAGAGGGAAGGTGCTGACCAAGAAAATTCTGGATTTAAGGCAAGTGGTGCTCTTCGCCCTTGCCAAGTAGTGACTTCTTCATTTTCTTCCTTGTTGTCAAGTATTAATTTCAGATCCTTCAATTGTCTAGTTTAATCTTTAATCATGACAAGAAATTGTTAAGCCTACTGAATTTACTTCCTGTCCAGTTATTTGATTTATCATCCAGTTGAGATATTGTCTAAATTTCTACTCTTAGAACCTAGGAATGCTGCTTATCCATGTCTTATCTCACTATTACTGCAATTTTTGGCCTACTATGACTTTGTTGTAGTGTTATAATGCTGAGTTCTTCATGGGTAGGCTGGGTTTTGGCGTAAATTGTCTTGGCAGTTGTGGTAGCAGTAGCAACAATTTCGTTTTTCCTTTCCATAGTCTTGAGGATTAGATTGTTTCTGGGCTAGTAGAAGTGGTCTGGTATGACAGGTGGAACATAAAAGTGTTTGCTGTAGGATTAAAGCGTTGTCCAATATTTTGTGCACTCAATGCTGATAGGTCGTCGATCTGAGTTCGACGAACATCGTCGAACTGAGATCGACGATCTCTGGTCGCCTGCGATCGACGAAGGTCGTCGATCTGGGTTTGACGATAATCGTCGAACTGAGCTCGATTATTTTTCCTGTGATCTGAGTTCGACGATTTCCTGTGGTCTGCGTTCGATGAAAAATCGTCGAACTGAGTTCGACGAGTTCCGGTGACCTGCGTTCGACGAAAACTCGTCGAACGGAGTTCGACGATTTCCCGTGACATGTGTTCGACAAAAGAAAATCGTCGAATGGAGTTCGACGATTTACCGTGACCTGTGTTCGACGAAAATCATCGGACGGAGTTCGACGATTTCCCGTGACCTGTGTTCGACGAAAATCATCGAACGGGGTTCGACGATTTCCTGTGGCTGTAGATCGACGATTTCCAACAAGCTGAGATCGATGTTTATTTCTTTTGCCTTAACCGAATTTTTCGTGCAGTTTATTTCTTTCCCAAGTGATTACCTCCTAGGTGGGGATGTCTTGTCGGCCATTCGTTTCTTCTTTTTTTTAAGGCCGAATCGTGGGTTATGGCAGGTAGTGGTATTTTGACGCTCTAAAGGAGTGTGATGTTTTGTGTGTGAGCCGTGGCCGCCACCTTTTAGTCCCAGGTACAGGCTGGGCATAGCCGTGGTCGCCACCTTTTAATCCCAGGTACGAGCTGGGTATGTGGTGGCCTTGTGCTGACACAGTGTATTTTCAGTTGGACCTATTTTTGGTCACCAACTCAGGTCCATGATGTTTTACTACTGCCATTACTCACATTTTAGGATTGTTAGATGTTTCTTCCTTTGTAGATTGTAATTTGTTTGGTACATGTTTGCCTTGTAGACTCTGCAGATCTTATGGCATAGTTGTGGTTGTTTTCTCGCACATGGTGCAAGTATGTCTTGTCTTGGACAGTGTTTGTTTGTTACTGTCTATCTTTCTTCTCTTGCATACCCCTTTTTATATAACACTTCCATGCAGCTTATTTGTTTTACTTGCTGAGGTATTCTTTTCTTTTCTGAATGCCTCAGGTTCTGATTAGTGGCAGTGTGGGTGGCTAGTTTTGTTGTGTTGTTGCTGGTGATCTATTGTACTGTAGAGATCAGTTTCTTGATTTTGTGAGGTAGTATTCTGTTTTTCTTACAGACATACATGCTCACCAGTGGGTTCGTGTCAGGTTGTTGACGCCTGCTGGTAGTTTTTACTTATGATACTAGATATGTTATTTTTACTGCTACCTTTCTAGAGATAGTCTATTTGCTCTTGGGAAGATTTATGGTAGGTTCCTAGTTACTTTTAAACCTAAAAATACTACTATAAGTATATCTCATGATCAGCATGTTTATAAAACTCATACACTACTTTTCAAGCAACGTAAAAAGGATCATTTTCTACTTATAATATAAAATAAATCTAGAGCCTTGCATGGTATAAGTTGACCTCGGGGGTCGCTTATGCACTCTCATAGGATGCCAAATATAAAAAGGGTATTTTTCGCTGCGTATACGTATAATTTTTAAACTATGGACTAGGTGATCCACTGAGCCGAGGGATACGGCCTTTAAAATATAACTGATTTTTCTAATCATTAAACTTATGAAATTTCATAGTTTAGTTAGATGGTGTTCGCCTTAGCGTCGACAGTTATCCCCTGCTCGACGAGGCATCACGATGCGTGTTTTCTCATACTCTGATACTTCTCAAATTCGGAGAAAATGCGGGTTGTGACAACAGCCATCAGGTTTTATTGATCCACTCTATCCTAATTATGTGTATAGACTTAGGAAAGCCCTATATGGTTTGAAACAAGCCCCGAGGGCTTGGTATGAAACCTTGTCTACTTTTCTCATTGAGAGCAAATTCTCAAGGGGGAAAATAGACAAAACTCTATTTGATGCAGTGACCTAGAGCCGACCCGCTCTGTCGACCAGGCCTTGCACCTGGCCTAACCAGAGGCCCACGTCTGGAGGCCCACTGCCGGGCCCACCATGGAGTCACAGCATGGCGTCCCATTTATCAGGCCCGCGGGCCGTACACCCCAACCCAACTCCGGGCCCAACCACAGGCGCACGGTAGGTTGTTGAGGCTAGGTTTTGATCCCCTGACCTCCTTGATAAAGAGCTTTCAGGCAAGCTCTCATCAACCAACTGATCCGCAGATCAGTTGGTTGATGAGAGCTTGCCTGAAAGCTCTTTATCAAGGAGGTCAGGGGATCGAAACCTAGCCTCAACAACCTACCATGCGCCTGTGGTTGGGCCCGGAGATGGGTTGGGGTGTACGGCCCGCGGGCCTGATAAATGGGACGCCATGCTGTGACTCCATGGTGAGCCCGACAGTGGGCCGCCAGACGTGGGCCTCTGGCTAGGCTAGGTGCAAGGCCTGGTCGACAGAGTGGGTCGGCTCTGGGTCACTGCATTAGAAAAGTGCACATTTTTTAATGCAGTGACCCAGAGCCGACCCGCTCTGTCGACCAGGCCTTGCACCTGGCCTAGCCAGAGGCCCACGTCTGGCGGCCCACTGCCCGGCCCACCATGTAGTCACAGCATGGCGTCCCATTTATCAGGCCCGCGGGCCGTACACCCCAACCTATCTCCGGGCCCAACCACAGGCGCACGGTAGGTTGTTGAGGCTAGGTACCGATCCCCTGACCTCCTTGATAAAGAGCTTTCAGGCAAGCACCTGTCACCGGTGTCTTTACCTAACAGGTGTTATTTGATGTGACATGACCACGCTATTACAACTTGGATTATGGGGCCAGATTTGCCCCATGTTGCTGCTGCTTTCGACTGTTCTCCACTCACGGGCCACTCATCGGTGATGAGTAATTTTGAGTGGGGGAGGATTGATGGCGACGTTGTCCCACCATTTGCTCGTGATGATCGTGACCGTTTGATTTGTGGCGATGATGTACAGCCATTTGTTCATGATGTCGTTGCAGATGGTGCTGACGAGTTCTTTGGCGAGCTCCATGGCGACGTCGGGTCCATGCATTATGTTGATCGTCGCCGCAACCGTACGTTTGAAGACTCGGATGGACGATGCCACAACAATAATTTTGATGCACGCCATCGCCGCTACAATGCCATCACCGTGATAATTATTTTGCTACAACACCATCGCTGCTACAACGCCATCGTCGCGACAATAATTTCGCTACAACGTCATCGCCGCTACAACGCCATCGTCGCGACAATAATCTAATAATTATAGTATTATATTATATTTATTAATTTTCTTGTTGCATTGTTTTAATCTGAGAGTTTTTATTTCATGCATTTAATTATTATATTTGTTATATCATGTTTATGATGGGTGCATGTAACCATCATGTGTTTATTTTATTTGAATGGAGGAGATTGAGTGGTGTAGGATATAAAAGACCATGTTTATGAAGGATTTAAGGGAAGAATGAAAAGAAAAAAATCTAGAATTCAATTTTTGAATTTTCCCCCTCTTTCCTCTTTCCCTCTAAGGCAAATTTTGGCCCCTCCTTGTTTCTCCTCCTCTCGTGGCCGCCGGCCTCATCTTCTTCCCCTCTCCTCCCTCCTCTCGTCTTCTCCACAAAATCCTTTCTCCTCTCCACTATGAGTAACAAATCAAAGAACTCCTCTCCTTGAAGAATTCAGCCAACATCCTTTCCTCCTCCTTGGGTGATTTCGGTAAAGGACAACAACTTCGGCGACGACGAACCTTCTCCTATGTGAAGCAAGGAAGGTGGACGAGTTTCTCTCCGTTCGGCATGACTCCGGCGAAGCCGTGGAAGAGTGAACCATTTTTCATCGGAATCATCTATTCCGATTGGGGTAACGAAAATTACTACTCTTGTGTGATTCCCTCTTAGATAGATCTTGTGGTGGTTTTCTTTGGCGTTGCTTCCGAACTTTTGAATTCATCGTGGTTTTGATCCGAACGATATTGTTATCTTCTTTTGATCTATTTTAAGTTCGTGAGGATTGGCGGACCTCATTTTCTTTTTGTTGGGAGAGATCTACCATTTCCGAATCGTTTACTTTTGGTGGATCTCTTTTGGTACAACACACGCTCGAACGGATCGGGTCGATCCATTTCGCTTGAGAGAATATTGGTTCATCATCTCTATTTGATCTATAAGGGTGTAGCGAACCCGTGCGTTAGCATTAGATTGATATTATTGTGAATCGGGTGCGCTGCGTTTAAATTGTGCGAGCGTAGAATTGAAACGAGTGAGAACAATTCGGTGTCTTTGTCCGTTGCGGCTCGTCAGGAGACGTAGCCTGCATCACTATTCCTTAGGGAATCTAAAGGGAAGATAATCCTAGTCCAGATATATGCTGATGATATAATATTTGGTTCTACTGAAAACAACCTTTGTAGGAAGTTTGCTAAACTTATGCAAGGGAAGTTTGAGATGAGCAGCATGTGAGAACTTAAGTTCTTCTTGGGACTCCAAGTAAGACAGACTGATGATGGCCTGTCCATATCCCAGTCTAAGTTAACCCAGGAGTTAATTAAGAAGTATGGTATGGAGTCATCCACTACCATGAGAGCTCCAATGGGGACAAGTATGCCTTTAAGCAAAGATGATGCAGGAAAACCTGTAGATGAGTCTTTGTATAGAGGGATAGTTGGCTCCCTCCTTTATCTGACTGCTAGTAGACCTGACATCATGTATGCTACATGTGTCTATGCTAGGTACCAATTCTGCCCAAAAGAATCTCATTATACTGCTGTTAAGAGGATTCTAAGATATCTTAAGAGCACGCCTAATCTAGGCCTTTGGTACCCTAAGAATAGAGATTTTCTACTGACTGGATATTCAGATGCACACTTTGCAGGATGCAAAGAAGATAGGAAAAGCACAACTGACACCTGTCAATTTCTAGGAAGAAGATTGGTGTCATGGAGCTGTAAAAAGCAGACTAGTGTGGCAATCTCCATAGCTGAGTCCGAGTATGTGGCTGCAGGGAGCTGTTGTGCACAGCTGTTATGGATACAGTATCAGCTTAAAGATTATGGTATCCAGGTAAGTAGAACTCCTTTATTCTGTGATTCTACCAGTGCTATTTCTATTGCTAATAATCCTATTTCTCATAGTAGAACAAAACATATAGAAATAAGATATCATTTTCTTAGGGATCATGTAGAAAAAGAGGATATATGTTTAGATTTTGTCAATACAAGTTTTCAAATTGCTGATATGTTCACCAAGTCATTGGATGAAACTAAATTCAATAATTTTAAAATTGAATTAGGTATGCTGAAGATAGAATAGATTGACAAATTTGTCTAAGTAATTTTGTGTCAACACAAAAAGAAGTATATGTCGACACAAAGAAGTTGTGTCGACACATCTAGAAAATTGGTGTCGACACTTCAGAGAAGTTATGTCGACACATCCAGAAGTTGTGTCGACACTTAGAATTAGAGTCAACACAGAATTTCTGTTGAACTAATAAGCATGTTTGTGTCGACACATCATCAATTGGTGTCGACACATAGTAGTCAACACTTCTGTCGAGACATTAGCAGTCTGTGTCGACACCATCTCAACAGTGTCGACACACTAAGTAAATTTTGAAGCGTCTTTTGACCTTCAATGTTTCGACACATATAAATAGGTCAAGAACAAACCCTGTCGACACGCTCTCCAGATTTTTGAGACTAGATTCTTGTGTCGACAAACTCTTTCTTCTCCTTTCAAGATTTCTCACCATCCCCATGGCGCCAAAACTTGACGAAAACGTGAACGAGGGATATGAACTGGCACGGAATGCCTTTAACGATGCTGAAATGCTTGGAGTATTTGACATCAGAACCTACAAAGATATGGAAGAAGGAAATCATTGAGTTCTATGGATCTGCAACTCAAGATTCAACTGGACTAAAAATTAGGTCTGCAGTCCAGGGTAATAAAATCAAACTCACCATGAAGAGCTTACGAAAAACTCTTCATCTGCCAAAAACTCAAGAAGACGAAGAAGTTACATCTTCCAAGACCAGGGAAGCACTCCAGTAGTGTGGATTAGATTCCACCATGAAAATTGGATCATCCATGAATAGAAAAGGAATGAATGTTCAAGGAAAATTCCTTTCCGAAGTAGTTGGCAAAGTCATCTTATGCAAACCAGGTGGACATGGTAGGGTCTCAACTGACATGTTCAGCCTCATGACCAGGATCATCTACAAAATCAACACCAATTGGTCTGTAGTCATATATGAAGAGATTAGAGAAAGCATCAAGAAACCTAATCTGGGAAGGATATTAAGCTTATACTTGGCTGAAGCAATTCCAGAAGTGATGCAACAAGCTGCTGGATCAAAGATCAATCACATGAGGAGAATGGATCTAAGGATAATCTCTAGATGGGATAGAGTGCTAATAAAAGACATAGGTGATGAAGAGAGGCCAGAGAATACTGAGAAATCACCTGCTCAAGACATTAGACATGATGATCAGATACAGGGGGAGCCTCATCTTGAGGAAGAGCCAACACACTTAGAAAGTGAAATGACTACTCAAACTATTCTTGAGGTAATCCAAGAAGTTAATCAAACAATTTTCAATAATGAGGATGAAATACTAACTGTGCTCTTGATTGATGTTGACCAGACCACTCAACTCAACAATCAAGCACAGGATGTTATCATGGAGGATACATCTACAGCTGCTGATGATCCAGAGTTAAGAGTGCCTTCAGTCCAAACTCAACAAGAGTTTACCCTTGAAGAATTGTTCCTTGATATAGAGCAAGCAAGAACTGAGGGGGAGCAAGTCAGGACTGAGGGGGAGCAAGCTGGAATTGAGGGGGAGCAAGCTAGAACTGAAAATGAACTGCCTCCTAGTCCTTAGGAAAGAGTTGATATAGCAAGTACCTCAGCTTCTGAAGATGAAGCAGAAACTCAAGCAAAGAAGAGAAAGTTGATGGTTTTCAAAAGAAGAAGCCAAAGCTATAAAATGGCATTGCAAACTGCTCCACAACCAGTTCCTATACAAGATTATAGTTCCTTACTGGTATCTTTGCAAGTAAAATTAGATGAACAAAGAATAGCCATGGAAAATTATATGGATGAGAACCATAAAGATTTGCAATTATCCTTGGCTCAAGATATAAAATCTATTAGATTTGAGGTAAACCAGAATAAAAAGGAGATGACAGATTGCTTTCACAAAGGAGGTAATGTTGTGGTTTTCTTAGCAAAACAACAAGAAGGAATAAAGACTAAAGTTGATGATATAGTGGTCAAGCAAGGCTATGTCCTTGAAAACCAAATTAGAAAGAATGATAATCTTACTGAATAACACAATGTGATTGTTACAGAATTACAGAATACTGCAACTGCACTGACTAAGGCAAGGGATAAAGAGAAATCAGAGTTTGATAAGAAACTTCAAGAGGATTTAGCCACTTTCTAATCTGCACTTCAAGCTTCTCAGAAGCTTATCTCTGCTCAGCTTCAAAAGTTTAAAGCCTATTATATAGAGGGCACAAATTATCTGGCTAATCAAATCAGGTTCCAAAATAATGATCTCAGGGATCATATTGAAAGCGAAGTCATAAAGGGGGAGAGGTTGATAGTCAATGCTAGCTCAGAGCATGCCAAATGGATAACAAATGCTGTTATAGCAACTCTGGGATATCCACCCCTATGTGATGATGACAATACAGCTGAGTCAGGAATTCAAGCTGCTGGAAATGAAGGGGGTCAGCAGGAAGTAACTCAAATCACATATCCCCCTTCTAACTTTGAAGAAATTCAACACCTGGTTGATTAGATGTACAACCCTCCAGAGGCTACTAAGAATGTTATCATTGAGAAAGTAGAAATGTCAGCAGCAGCTTTGCATAAAGAGCAAGAAGCTCAGCTCTCAAAGAAAAGGTTTAGAGAACAGGCAGAGTTGAAGCCTGATTTTGAGCAATGAAGTCATACTTCCAGGAACATTATCTTGACTGCCTAGAAAGCTGTAAAGGACAAGACCCATGAAAGGGGTAAATGGTACACTGAGCAAGAATGGAACAATTATGAAGCCAGACAGGAAGCCATTTTGCAATACAAAAGGAAAGCAAAACCTGGGAAGTTACCTGCAAATGCTCTGGAGCCTAGCAAGTACTTCCCAAAGCCTTTTCATTATTTTGAAAGGCAAAAGATAAGGGATGAATAACAGAAAAGGAAAGATCTAAAAGGGAAGAAACCTGCTGATGATGCTGAACCTACTGTACATGCTCAGGTCAAACCAGGAAAAGGCATTATCATCAAGGAGCCAGATCAGCCTTAGAATAGATTAACTAGATTTTACAACAATGTAATCTTTAGTTGTTAAAAAAATCTATGTAAACTAATTATTGACAAACTTTTGATAGTTTAAACAAAACAATGATTCATGCTCACTGTGTTTGCATCATTCTGTAATGACATATTATACATGTTTTGTTTATATGTTGCTCTGTCATGTAATGTTTATATACATCATAATGTGTGTTTATTATAAATGGTGTATATCATTGACTAAGGGTTATGACTTCTCCACATAGGGGGAGATTGTTGGGTACATTGGAAAATATGTATCAGATTTGGAGAAGCCTAACATAGCTCAATGATATTCATCAAGGTGTATTTGATGTTGTTTTGAGTTTATATGTGCAGGTTAAGAATATGCAGGAAAAGTTTCTAAGTCTATGAGTTGACACCAGAAGAAGCTGTGTCGACACTTGTGAATACTTGTGTCGACACTTGGGAAAAGCTGTGTCGGCACCTGGAGTCAATTGTGTAGACACTTGGAGAAGCAGTGTCGACACACAAAAAGTTCAGTAGACATCAACTGTGTCGACACATAGAAAGTTCAGTCGACATCAACTGTGTCGACACACAGGACTTGTGTAGACACACATAAAGTTCAGTCGACATCAACTGTGTCGACACACAGGACTTGTGTCGACACACACACCAGAATTTCTTCTAAGTCAATTGTATCAAGACAAGAAGTGACTGTGTCGACACACAGAACTTGTGTCGACACATTCTTATAGAAGCTATGTCAAGAAGCTGTGTCGACACCATGAGTGCTGTGTCGACACCACCAAGGATTGTGTCGACACTTAGTCTACTTGTGTCGACACATGTGAAGTTCAGACTAGACATTTTGCTGACAGAGACAAAGTTTCAAGAAGTGACTGGAAGACTTGACAGCTGCCATAACTAACAAGTCTACTATAACTATCAGATCTGTCCGAAGTTAGTTAGCAACCAGATCAGCCGGTAACCTTGGATGAAGTCTATATAAAGATAGATTCTATCAACAGAACAGTAATGAAAGAAGAACGAAAAAAAACGAAGTACACGAAATCACAATTACAACAGAAGATCCAACATACACAAGGAAATCCAGTCAGAGATTTCAATTGGATCTAAGTGAAGAATTTCAAAATATCTTCCGAAGAATTTGTAGAGAGAGAGAGCTCCAATAATTCAAGCGAAGAAAGAGACTATCAACAACTAGTCTCTTAAGAGCAGATCCTGAACTAATCTGCAAAGAAGAATTCAGATTGATTTTTGGATTTTAAGAAGGAAGCTGATTGAAGATCATCTTCAAGAAATTCAACCTTATTGTGTTCAGATTCAAGAAGCTTTGAAGAAAGCCAAAGACAGGTTGATTTCTGAGTAATTAGATTTTTCAAGAACTAATCAAGAAATCTTTCTACTCATTCTTTCTCAACTTGGGTGAAAGATACAACTTATTGTTTTATCATTTTTCTATAAGATCATTATTGATCTGAGTTGTAAGCCTAATTTATAAAGGCTGAGATAGGGCTGAGTGCCTGAGGTAGGAGATTTACATCTCTGAGTTGTAGGCCTTGGGAAGGCTGAGGTAGGGCTGTATGCCTGAGATAGGAGATTTGATTCTCTGAGTTGTAGGCCTGGGTGAAGGCTGAGGTAGGGATTAATTGCCTAAGTTGTAGGAGTGTGGACACACTCTGAGTTGTAGGAACCTTGACTGGGTTCTGAGCTGTAAGATCTATAGATCTGAGAAGGAAGGAAGAAGTTAGGCCGAATCTAGCACACTGCTAGATAGGCGAATGGGTAAAGTGGATGTACCCATCATTTGGGGAACCACTATAAAACTGTGTGCCATCTCTGATTGTGTGTGATTGTGTGATTTATGTGATGTGGTAGCAGTAGATCTGTTTGATTCTATTTGATTAACTGAATTAATATTCTACCTTAGAGTAAAAAAGGAATTGTACCTGTTCAACCCCCCCCCCCCCTCTAGGTGTTTAGGTTATCTTGAAACCAATTCTTTCACTTTGTGATTCTCCTCTCCCATATGCGAAACAGGGCAGAGGTTAGCCTTTTGGAGGCATTGATGAACACTGTTGTGGAAACCAGATGTTCAGATGTCTTGTCTTGCAGAAATATCCCCAAAACCCATCCAAAACAAACATCTTTCTTATTATTCATCTTTTTAATCAGATCAAATAATAACTTGCCTCAGTTTATATTTTTCTTTTCAACCAAGGCACCCATCACAAAGAACTGGTGCCTGGTGATGTAGTCATGTGCTATATGTTTGCCCAACAGCACCTTCCCGACTATATCTGCTAAGAACTTGTACTCATCAGACAAGTTCTTCTTCAACAGCTTGTTTGGATTATCTCCAGAATGACCCATTTTGTTCAGCATGTTGTTATAGTCCTCAATGTTCATTTCTATCTCTTCATCACCGTTTTGTAGACCGAAAATTTCGGTTAGTACAGTAGGGGAAAGGGAAATGTTATTACCAGAAATAGTTCCTGTCATATTATCTTCATATGTTGATGATGTAAAGACTCATTACTTTATTTCAGTCATTGCAATCTTGATGCGGCGGGTCATAAACTACTTCAGATTTTGATCTTCAAACAGTTCCAGAATTTCCACAAAAATTGGGTCAGAATGTTGAAAAGATTGGAAGTCTATATCGAAGCCCATGCCAAATTTCATTGTGGAAAGAGTGCTCGCCGGAATCGCCATGAGTGCACCTGCAAGAGAGAAACAATATCAAGTGCAAAGGAACTCAAAGCGCGGGACGGAGGTCGAAGAAAACCTAGATATACGGTTTTCAGAATATGAACCGGTAGACTCCGTTTGATGAAAAAAGAAAAGATCTTCGATCTGAGCTCGAAGAAGTATTTTAATAGAAAATGAGTTTGTCAATCTCAGTCTGAAGAAGATGAATAAATCGTCGATCTCAGTTCGACGATAAATTCACTAAAGCAGGGATCGTCGATCTCCGTTCGATGAAGACTATTTCACTAAGAAGTGATCATCGAGCTCCGTTCGACGAACTCTTCACGAGGAGTTCACAGATCGTCGATCTCCGTTCGATAAACTGTCAACAAATCATCGACCACAGACAAAATTTAAATTAACTCATCTTCATTGATCATTCCTAACTGATTTAAGAAAAATAGATGTTTCTTCTCATCCAATGGCTTGGTGAAGATGTCTGCCCTTTGTAAATCAGTGGAAATAAAGACAAGATTAATTTTCTTTTTGTCTATACAATCTCTAATGAAATGATGTCTTATTTTTATATGATTGGTCCTACTATGATGCACTGGATTTTGTGTTATGGATATAGCACTAGTACTATCACAATATATAGTTGAATTATTTAAGTTGTATCCATAATCCAGTAGTTGGTTTTGTATCCACAAAACTTGTGAGCAACAACTGCAAACAGCTATATATTCTTCTTCTACAGTGGATGTAGACACCGAGGTTTGCTTTTTACAGAACTAGGATACTAGCCTATCACCAAGGAACTGGCATGTTCCTGTTGTGATTTTTCTGTCCACTCTACATCCAGCATAGTCAGCATCTGAAAATCCAGTTAAGTCAAATTCTGACTCTGATGGATATAGAAGTCCTAGATTTGGACAACCTTTGATATATCTCAAAATCCTTTTTAGCAAAATATAGTGATATTCTTTAGGGTTCACTTGGAACCTAGCACAAATGCATATAGCAAACATGATGTCTGGCCTACTTGTTGTAAGATATAATAAGGACCTAACACATAGCAATTCATAGGCAGATATATATATCACACATTGTGCTCTCACGCACAAACAACCCATCACAACCGTCAGCTACGCGGCCCGATGATCCGTGCACTCAGGGCACATTCTTGGTGTACGATGAACTAGGGTCCCACCACTGTTCCAGGTCCGAAACCCGACGGTAAAATTGAGCATTTAGTATTTACGGCGCGCATGCCTAAGACTCTCATAATACGCTCCAACTGACCGCACTTTCAGGTCTCCAAGTCCGGCGGACATAACATAGGTACGGATCAGCCACCCCCCGTTGCTCAAGTCACCTTGCCATCACTGAATACCAACATAATCGTGGCCAAATTTAAGGCGCGGGTCAGTTTCACATTTCCTGTTCGGCACGAGGCCTTTTCAAGAGCTCATCAACCTCACAATAGCCATACTGTCCACCAAGGACTGGCTTCACAATAACCATAATGTTCACCACGGACTAGCTTCGCAAGAGCCACAATGTCCACCAAGGATTGGCTTCACAATCAACAAGGGGAGTTCATGCTAGCGCCTCTCAGGATCATTTAGCTGGTTCTGCAGAACTCACTTTCTGCACCCAACTCCGCCCAAACCCTGCAGCATCCTGAAGTGCCAGAAAACTGGTCTTTCCATAACACACAACACAAGCATTACAAAGGTATTTTCCGGGACAACCACTCCAGTACTTCCTACTACTGCCCTTCACAGGTCCAACCCATTGACTCCACAAACTACATGTTTAACCACGGAGTCTTCTCTGGTGTGCAAATGAAACATCAGCAATCCAGACCAACTTGTCCAGATGGGCTTCACACATCATGCCTATTCCGTACTACACATTTCCAGATCTATATGCAAGACTATTGGGGATTCTAAGAATCAACCCAAGGAAATCCCTTCGCGATCCACCCTCTGGTGGGGGAAATCCATGCACATGCCAAAAAGAAGGACTTCATATGTCCAAGAAGGAAGATCGTTATCCTTGATGACCTTTTTGAATCCATGGAAATCTAGCCAGTTGGAAAGCACCGCAACGGCCTTGCCTCCACAAATCTCGCTTCGAATCTCGATTCAGAAATTAGAAGCTCCACCGGTGGCCGGATCCCTTTCTCCTCCTCCTCCTTGCTCTCCATTACCTCTATCTCTTTTAGAAAGAGAACTAACCAAGACAAATGAGCATCTCTCTCTCCCTTAATTCCTGGCTATTAACCAGTAGGGAGAAGCCTGGGCCATTAGATCTCAGATGAAGGAAATGGACAGCCATAAATCTCCCACACATGTCTAATTTTGGGCTGACACGGCCTGTGACACTCCTGTGTCACAGGCCGTGTACCTTAAGCGGCACACAACCGACTTACCCAGAGCAGGACACGACCATGTGACACGCCCGTGTCACAGGCCCTGTGCCCTGACACATCTTCAGACACGACCGTGTCTGTGGCCGTGTACCTCAGGCGGCACACAATCGTCTCAACCCGAACAGGATACGGCCATATGACACACCCATGTCACAGGCCATGTGCCCCGTGTCCTACCCGTGTTCACCAGGCTTCATTGCCTTGGCCAAATCTAGAGAAGGACACAGCCATGTGACACACCCGTGTCACAGTTGACACGCCCGTGTTACAGGCCGTGTTCCCCACTCGAGGATTGTCAAGCACATTACTCGAGTGGAATTAGTCGAACCAGAGGACATGGCCTTGGACATGCCCATGTCGAAGGCCGTATTCCCTCTCGAGAACTCGTTGAGTGCATTTTGTCGAGCACTTGACAGGCTGCTCAGCCATATAGAGGAGGACACAGCTTGGGACACGCCCGTGTCCCAGGCCGTATTGCCCAACCTGAACCCAATCTTGGGATTTGGGGTGTTACAACCCTCCCCTCCTTACAATAAATTTCGTCCCAAAATTTGCACATAGTAAGGAAACAAAAGGCAAGATGTTATAATTCCACAAAAGTTTAATACACCATGACACGCACTGCACAACAATGTTACACAAACAGCTCGGGAAATTCAGCTTGCGTGGTCTGCACTCACTCCCATGTTAGCTCCTCACGACCACAATTGTCCCACCGTACTTTGACCATCCCGATTGTCTTGTTCCGCAACTATTTATCTGCCCTATCCTCGATCCGAATGGGCCTAACCTTCGTCGTTAGCCCATACTCAATCAGCACACAATCGTTTTCAATCACTTGAGCTGGATCTTTGACGGCTTACCGAAGTACAGATATGTTAAACACATCATATAATCCACTCAATTCTGCCGAAGGCGCTAGCCGATAGGCAGCTTCCTCAACTCGCTCCACCACTTCAAACGGACCAAGATATCTTGGACTCAACTATTTCAGACGCCAAATCCTGTACACGCCTTTGAAGGTTTTAATCTTCAAATATACCCAATCGCCCACCGCGAACTCCATGTTTCAGTGATTGGCGTTGTAGTACTTCGCTTGTCGATCCTGGGCTATCAGTAGCCTCTCCCGAATAGAGCATATCGTCGAGTTAGCTTCATCGACTTCCTTACGCTTATATCGTTTGGATTCGCCTGCTTCTGCCCAAGCTAACGGTGTACAGCATTTACGGCCATATAATGCTTCAAACGGTGTCATACCGATGCTTGCTTGGTAGCCATTATTGTAGGCAAACTCCACCATATAGAGATGATATTCCCATCTCTTACCAAAATCCAGGGCGCGCATTCAGGGCATATCCTCCATTGTTTTGTTGGTCCTCTCAGTCTGGCCATCCGTTTGGGGATGAAAGGTCGTACTGAATGTTAACTTTGTTCCCAACAATTGATGGATTAGCCTCCAATCGTTCGATGTGAATCACCCATCACGGTCACTCACGATGCTACGAGGAACACAGTGCAGCCATACGATCTGCTCCACATAGAGTTTTGCCAAACTTTCCACTGAATCGTCCCGCTTGTTCAGAAGGAAGTGAGCCACTTTCGTCAACCTGTCTACAATCACCCAGATTGAATCATTCCCGCGTTGAGATCTCGGCAACCCGTGCACGAAATCCATTGAAATATTGTCAAACTTCCATTCCGGAATCGGTAATGACTTCATGAAACCTCCGGGCTTCTGGCATTCCGCTTTTGCCAAAGCACAAGTTTAACATTTAGCAACATAATGAGCTATGTCTTTCTTTAGTCCTAGCCACCAGAACCACTTTTTCATATCCTTGAACATCTTTGTGCTCCCAGGATGAATTGAGTATTTTATAAAGTGAGCTTCATACATCAATTCTTCTCTCAACATACCCATAATAGGGACGCACAAACGAACCTCTTTCCGCAAAAGGCCGTCATCCCAGGAGAATTGACCATCTAGACCATTCTTTGTATAGCATTGGAGACTTTCATCCATCTCTGTTGCTCGTCGAATCCTGTCCACATGGTCATATTGTACCTCCGTCCAGTTTAAGCATGCATCGGCTGTGGAATTCTTATCAACACAAGAAATCTCTAATGCTTCCAACTCCTAGATCAGACGCTCATCATGCGTCTGCAACCAATGTGCCCTTAATGGAGTCCTACGCCTCAAGGCATCAGCGACCACGTTTCCCTTCTCGGGAGTATAATGAATATCAAAAGTGTAGTCCCCAAGGAACTCCATCCACCTCGTTGTCGCATACTACGATCCTTTTTATCCAACAAATACTTTAGGCTCTTATGGTCAGTAGAGATATCCACTTTTACGCCATAAAGATAATACCGCCATAACTTAAGCGCAAAGAGCACCGCCGCCAACTCTAAGTCGTGGACGGGATAATTTCGCTCATGCACTTTCAACTGGCGTGAGCTATAAGCAATCACCTTTCCAAACTGCAGAAGAACACAACCTAATCCTCTCCCTGATGCATCATTATAGATATCATAGCCATCTGTACCACATGGTGACGTTAACATGGGCGGCGTGGTCAAATGACTCTTTAGATCTTCAAAAGCTCGCGCTCACTCCGGCGTCTAAATGAACTTCTGGTCCTTCCTCGTCAACGTGGTCATAAGAAAAGCGATCTGCGAGAAGTTTTCTATAAAACGTTTGTAGTCGCCTGCCAGTCCAAGGAAACTCCTGACTTCGGCCACCGAAGACAACACCGGCCACTCCTGTATGGCTCTTATCTTTAACGGATCCACTGCTATGCCCTCTCCACTCACCACATTGACAAGAAAAGCTACCGACGATAGCCAAAACTCACACTTTGAGAACTTGGTGTAGAGCTTATTCCTTCGCAAGGTATGCAACACCAACCACAAATGGGTTGCATGATCAGCTTCCGATCGAGAGTACACCAAAATATCATCAATGAATACAATCACAAACAGGTCTAAGTACTCTTGGAACGTTCAGTGCATTAGGTCCATAAACACCGATGGCGCATTACATAGCCCAAACGACATTACCGTGAACTCATAATGACCATATCATGTTCCAAATGCGGTCTTGGGAATGTCACCTTTCCGAATCATCAATTGGTAATATCCAGATTTCAAATCCGATTTGGAATAGATGGTTGATCCCACTAACTGATCGAATAATTCATCTATCCGTGGAATCAGATACTTGTTCTTCTCTGTCAGCTTATTCAATTCACGGTAGTGAATACATAACCGCAAACCACCGTCTTTCTTTTTCACAAAAAGAACAGGTGTGCTCCAAGGTGACATACTTGGGCGTATATATCCCTGCTCCAACAACTCTTGCAATTGGACTTTCAGTTCAGCTATTTCCTTTGGCGCGACGTGATATGTAGGGCGGGCCACAGGTTTCACACCTGACACCAACTCAATAGTGAAGTCGATCTCCCGCTGGGGTGGTTGCCCAGGAACATCCTTAGGAAACACATCAGCAAACTCCGATACAATCGAAACATCACTCACATTAGCCTTTGGCTCAACAGCCTGAATCAGCATGAAGAATAACTTCATGCCCTTCCGAACAGCATTGACGACTTGGAGTGCAAACATCAAGGTCCCGCTCACCCCTCGTATACCAGCGAACTTAGTCTCAAGCTCGGTATTCTGGCATAGTGTTGGGTATTGCATCCACGATTACCTAGATTTGAGGAAGCCCCCTGTCAAGCTAAGATGAATTCACAATGTATTTGATGAAACATTTCCAGTTGTGCTTGTAGTTTCTCCACGCTAAGTGCACACCAATGTCAGGGTGCAGTAGGTCAATATACACGGGTCTGCACGACGTAATCCCTCGTTGAGCAGATCGGTGTGTTGGCCTACGTGTACTCTCTCTATTGGAGTGCACTTATTTTCAAGTACAGGGCCGCTCATATGCAAGAGAAGACAAGGAGCATGGAGGATCAAGGAGCAGCTCCTAGGTGGAAGATGAAAAATCGTCCAAGGCAAATTCGACGAGAATCACCAAGTGATTCTCGCCGAATCGGCGAGAATCACTTGGTGATTCTTGCCGAATCGACGAGAATCATCAATGATTCTCGCCGACTCCTTCTGGCCATCTCAATATGGTGCCAAGTAAGATTCGGCGAGAATCGCTTGTAATTCCCGCCGAACCAATGGTCATGCAGCCCATGAATACAAGTTGAATTCGTTGAGAATCGACAAGTAATTCGACGAGAATCACAATCGATTCTCGACGAATCGTCGAGAATCACTTGATGATTCTCGCCGATTCGTCGAGAATCGTCTGCGATTCTCGCCGATTTTTCCTTGGCGTTTTCTCAGTTAATTTCCTGAACCGGATTCTGTCTCAGCTAATTTCCTGAACCGGATTCTGCCGCTGTTTAATATCTGGACCGGGACTTGGGGGCTACCTCTGTGGGTCCCTCAAACGGTCATATTTGAGAATCCTACAGTATTTATACACAGGTATTTTTTGAACAAAAAAACGACGCAGAAAGAGGCCGAACACGTAACCCTAAATCCGCGAACTCGCTCCGCTCCGCCGCCGCCGCTCGCATCAAGTGGTCGCCGCTGCTGATCGCTCTTCTTCCCGATCTCCGGTGACAGAAGCTTAGCAAGGCTTGTGTCTCACGCGTCTATCCGGAGATCTCTTGTCTCTCGATTCGTTGACCGGGAAAAACTCCCCCGTCCGAATCGATCGAGACGACTGATCCTAGAGTGACCGTTGGTAGACCTAGCTTGCTTCGCTACGAAGTTTAGATCTCCAAGTTCTGCAGCCACTCTTCATCGTAGCCGCCGATCCCGAAGCTAGCCGCCGCGCGTGTGCCGCCGCCGGTTCCGGGGAGATCTTCTCCAAGAGAGACCAAGGTCGTAGACTCTTCATCGACTTCAAGAGCACGTCGTCGAACAAAGAGGAACACCGGAGTCTCCAAAAGAAGTTTGTATCACGTGTACATTCTACATTTTCATTTCGTTGTAAAGGAACTTTTGTTCCGAGTTGTAAGGGTTGGGTGCAACCCGCTTTGTGGGAGTGTTGACTCTCACGTGTGGAAGGGCTCCTTCCGTTAGTGAAGGGATTGGATTTCAATCCCGTTGGTGAAGTGACCGAGTCGTCCCTTGTTGGGGAGATAGGTCGAAGGGGGAAAGTGGATGTACCCAAGTCGGGGAACCACTATAAATTTGCTGTGGTTTCTGTGTGCTGTGTTTGTTGTTTTTATTGTGCAGGTACATCTGTAATTTCGCAAAAGAACCACACGTCACCTATCCCCCCCCATAGGTGCACATAGCCGACACTAGGTGGACTTTCAAGTGGTATCAAAGCGAGGTTCCTCAACAAAAAGGCTAACACCTTGAGGTGAATCCTGCCACCAGTGTCAGAAGCATGGATCTGGATTATGACGTATTGCCACTCAAACTCCCGGCATGCACGAAGGATTATTATCCTATCTGGAGGATGAGAGTGTTATTTCACCTGGATGCCATCGATCCTCGAGCATCCCTCATCCTGGAAGAGGGTCCATTTATCCCTATGAAGACCACCGACTCGGGGACCCAAGTGCCCATGTGCATCCCTGAGATGACAGAGATGGAACTCTCATTTTTCCAACTGGACCAGAGGATTCGACAAATTATTATGGATGTCTGGTCTGGAGCCTCTCGCTCCAGGTTGGAAAAATGTAAAACGGCTAAATCTCTATGGATGATGATCTCAGAGCTGATGGGGGGGGGGTCAGAGGAAGCTGAAATTTGCTGCCAATCTGAGGATGAAGCATATGTGGGGGTAATCACTTCTGAAGATGAATGCAAGGATCCTTCGGATTGCATCAGAGCTCCAGTATCCTTGTCAGAGACTGAAGAAGATAGTGAGGAAAGCAGCTCCGACGAGGAAGAACCATTGGTCACTGATTCTAATGACAATAACCCAGATGAGCAGGTATCATCTTCATCCTGTCCCACATCTTTTGACTTCTCTGAAGACAGAAACTGCTCTCCTCCAGAAAATACTGATTCCCTGAAGAGAGCCCTTCAGGAAAGCAATCTACTTGCTGAGGAGCAAGCTCGAGAGATTGCTCAACTGAAGATCTTGTTGGTTCTCCAATTGGCGTCCAACAAGGTCAAGGACTCTAAGATCTCAGCTCTAGAGAATAGTCTAGAAAATGAGAAACGTATAGTATCCAACTTCTCCAAAGTTGATGCTATAAAGAGAAAACAAGAAACCGGGTGGATCTCCCGGATTATCCAGGGATGGAGAAATGGGGAAACGGTGTTCCGACCTCCCACTCCAAGCGGGAAGGCAACTCATCATGCCTTCAGGTATGACCACAGGAATAATCGTGGTCACTGTAAGGGTGAGTTGTCCCCATGTGGAAATGTCCATAGTGCAAGAGGCATCATGGCCACCCATGAAGAAATACCTAAGGCTCAGTCTGAGCCCTTTGTATTCACGGCCACTGCCACAACAAAGTGTGGATCTGCAGGTCCTGGTTCACAGAAGAATTCTCTCCATTCAAGGACACGGGATAGGGAGAATAGAAGTCATGATGTCAGGCGTCATGGAGCCTCAGCAAGGAAGATGCCTGAAAGAATGGCACCACCTTCTCGGCCTCATAACGCTCACATCATGCATTCATTCCACCCTTCATCATGCCTCGATGGAAGAGGAATTTGTGCAACAAGAACATGCCCTATCCCTTTGAGACCTAGGACCGTGACTACATCAGTCACTAGATCAGGTCAAAAACGGCGATACAACATTCACTCTTGTTGGTGCTGCGGCAAAGTGGGACACTTTGCCATTGACTGTTGGCACAACCTCTCTGTGCCCACAGCAAGGGCTTCTCCACATTATAGGGACAGAGGCAGTCTTCCTGACAGGTTTTCTCAAGGAAGGCAGTTGCGTGTTCATGCTAATAGAAACCTAGGACCCAATATGATTTGGGTTCCTAAGGTTAAGTAATTCTGTTTTGCAGGGTAGTCTAGGTCCCCGTGAATACTTGGGAACTAGACAGTACGTGGCTCAAGGCTAGCTTGGAACAAGCGTCTGCAATAACAGACGTGCTACCTGTTGAGCATAATCACTTTAAGCTACTGATATGTACTACCTGTGGGACTAAGACGATGACTCTCCATATCCAGGTAATTTTGATCAGTTCAAGGACTTGTGTCATGATGCATCCTCATTCAAAGTAAATGTATATATATTGTTATCCCTGTGTATAAGTATACTTATGCTCATCATATATGTGTGCACCTTTAAGGAGAGATTACCTCGAGGCATGCAAATCATTACACATCAATAAAAGGTTAACCAAGATATGTCATTGCGAATTTCGACAAATCACAATTGACATCAAAAAGTGTCTGGAGAACCGTCGTTCAAATCCAAATAGATTGTCGTTATAATAAATATGTATTCATTAATCTTGTGTTAACTTGACACTCGAAGAATTTGAAAATTGTGCAATGCTTCCCAAAGTTTCAAGACAAACATCAATATATATATTCCAAATCCCGCCGACCCATTTTAAATCTCGCCGATTCGACAAACGGTATTAGAAACCAAATTAGACAAATCTCGCCGAATCCCGTCCAAGAAACTCGCAGACCGCTCGGCTTCCCCCGAATCCCGACGACCCCTATAAATCCCGCCGAAAGAATCTCCGCCTGTTCACCTTCCTCACGACTCGCGCAGGAGACCTCTGGACGACCCTCGCCTTCCTCGCGCAAGTGCACTTCCGCGAACTCGCCGACACCCGCAGCCCTCCGACGCTCTCGTCGACGCCGTCGAATCGCTTCTGTGCGTGATCTTCTTCTCCCGAAGCTCACCAAATCCCGAAGCTCCCGTGAGATTCTAACTAGGTCACATCCCACGGGATACTCTTCCCTCCACCGAAGCTCTTCCCGAAGCTCACCAACTCTCTTCCACCGAAGCCCTTAGGTAACCTCCTCCTCACTGGCTCCAAGGCTGAACCCCATGTGATGCCTTCTTTTTTGAATGTACATTAATGCTTGGAGTCGGGCTTCTTTCTAGATCCTCAATGGCCCCAAGGACGACCGCAGGTTTGATTTCTGGTTGCGAACTGGTTCGCACTGGTTTTTCTCATGCCTCGGACGAGTTCCGGAACATCGTTCTCATGCTGGAAGAAGCCGGGCTAACCTTCATATTGGAGCATCCTTGCAAAGTCTTAGATAAAGAAGTGCTGGAGTTCTTTTCTACAGCAAGGCTTCGAAACCGAGACTCCATCATCAAGAGCAAGGTGGCGGGGACTAAGGTCAAGATGTCTGCCGGTAAGCTAACTCGCTACCTGCAGCTCTCAAGTGCGGAGCAGGAAGACTATTTGGAGGACGAGGACAAAGCCAGAACCCTCCTGTTCTGCGGTCTACCCAGAGGCACACGATCAGTAAAACGAAAAGAGATGAATGAAGAAGGGAAGCTCCTATCCGACATCATAGGAAAAGTACTCATCTGTAAGCCAGGCTCCCATGATCATATCTCCGGAGATATGTTCAAAATTCTCATAGCCGTGGTCTGCAGAAAGAGGTTCAACTGGGGAGAGTTGATGTTTCAAAAGATCAAGGACACTCTGGGCACTCCGAGCTTCGGCCGCATCATCAGTCTATATCTCAACCAGCTCAACGGAGATAAATTCGACATGAGCAAAGGAGTTCCTCTACATTACTTGAAAAAGATGGATGCTACTGTATTTGATCGATGGGAGCGGCGCATCGGGCAGCCGGCTGTGGAAGAGCAAGAGGAAGTATCTCCAGCATCCTCCCCCCGTGAAATTCCTGATACCCTGACTGCAGGAATCGAGGGGGAGACTCTACCCTCTCAGATGGATATAATATCTGACATCGCCCAGGTGGCCAGGGATGCAGTGGCCGAAGTTAATGCAGAAAGTGAACCTGGGTTGGAGGATGAGGAGGTCCTGAACAGACACACTCTCGGAACTGAAGCTGAAACACTGGACTCTGCTGATCAAGAAGTGGAAGAAGATGCTGATATGGATGAGTTTTTGGATGAGGACGGAGAGGACGAGGTCAGTGAGGGCCATGAAGTGGTTGAATCTCCAGATACTGATGAACCTCCTACTGATAAGTCTGCACCAGTGGAGGGGGAGGTAAATGAGGCCACCAACATTCCTCCCATAGAGGCTGTGATTGTATCCAGCTCTACTGATGCTTCTGCGGCCGAGCCAGAACAAGGCCAAGAAGTGCCTCCGGGTATTCCACTACGAGATGACCTAGCCATTCACACTGTACATATAATTCAGGGCATCGTGAATGAGCTTAAAACCTCTTTTGATAAAGCTCAGAAAACAATGCTGCAAGAGATTAAGACTTCTGAAGATCTCATGCTGAAGAATATGGTGGCAATCAACCACAAACTGGATATGATGGAGAAGAAGTTTGAAGAAAAGTATACTGCGGCCGGCGAAGCTGTCACACTGTTAATGGCCGGCTTGAAAAAGACTACTGATACTCTGGCTGTTGTCAATCAGAACGCACACGTTGTGGCCAACAATATTCAGAAATTTGATGGCAACATGGTCACTTTAAATGCAAATCAGCAAGGCCTAGTCACTGAATTCAGCAAGACAACTAAGCACATTGATGACTCCTTGCACTCATATGCCAATTGCATAGCTGAAGAAGCCAAAAGGGGGGAGAAGGAGTATATCGCTAAGATGGCTGAGCTCCAGAAAAGCATGGATGCAAACTTTGTGAAATCAAGCAACTACGTCTATGAGAGTTGCTGGTGGATGCTACAACAGGCACTGGGCACGTTAGGAGTCGTCCTACCTGACCAACCTGCCGGTGCTCAGGCTCCTGAGACTTCTACGGCTGCCGAGGAAGTACATATTGCTGAGAATGCAAGTACAAGTGCTGCTGATATTTTCACTGATGAAGCTGACGCTAGGGCCATCTCCAAATCTAAGCTGAGAAGCATGTTTGACCAGGAGGCCTTAGCTAAAGCAAGGGGAAAGAGGAAAATTCAGGAAGGGACATCAAAGGAGACACCAACTCAAAAGAGGATCAGACTAAGTGAAGAGGAGGTAAGAAACGAAAGGTGGAGCCCAGTCTCAAGGAACATCATCCTAGACACCTTCCGGCTGCAAGAAAGAGGAGAGATAAATCGAAATGAAGCATATAGCCAGTATGAATGGGAGACACACAAAGCATTTGAAGCGAAACGCAACATTTTCTTCAGAAACAACAAGGATCCAGACAAAGTTGCTCCTCCTAGGTACTACCCAAAGCCCAAGGAATACATGGAAAGGCAGAGCAAAAAGTACTTGGCGCAAACTCTTAAGGGTGACGGAGCTAAGGACAAATAGTCATTATATTATAGCTGGTCACGGTGTATTAAGAACATTTAACAATTATTACTGTCGTGTGAACAATTCTGACTTTCATGTGAATATATTTCTCTTGGTATATATATATATACTTGAATGTGTGAATGACTCAAGTCCTGTTCTGATTGCATATATTCCCTTGTGTCGCATATTTAATCTTTAAATGATATTATTATTATTTGATAGGTGTTATTCATCTTAGCTAGTAGGGTTTTGGCTTCGTCAAATAGGGGGAGATTGTTGGGTATTGCATCCACGATTACCTAGATTTGAGGAAGCCCCCTGTCAAGCTAAGATGAATTCACAATGTATTTGATGAAACATTTCCAGTTGTGCTTGTAGTTTCTCCACGCTAAGTGCACACCAATGTCAGGGTGCAGTAGGTCAATATACACGGGTCTGCACGACGTAATCCCTCGTTGAGCAGATCGGTGTGTTGGCCTACGTGTACTCTCTCTATTGGAGTGCACTTATTTTCAAGTACAGGGCCGCTCATATGCAAGAGAAGACAAGGAGCATGGAGGATCAAGGAGCAGCTCCTAGGTGGAAGACGAAAAATCGTCCAAGGCAAATTCGACGAGAATCACCAAGTGATTCTCGCCGAATCGGCGAGAATCACTTGGTGATTCTTGCCGAATCGACGAGAATCATCAATGATTCTCGCCGACTCCTTCTGGCCATCTCAATATGGTGCCAAGTAAGATTCGGCGAGAATCGCTTGTAATTCCCGCCGAACCAATGGTCATGCAGCCCATGAATACAAGTTGAATTCGTTGAGAATCGACAAGTAATTCGACGAGAATCACAATCGATTCTCGACGAATCGTCGAGAATCACTTGATGATTCTCGCCGATTCGTCGAGAATCGTCTGCGATTCTCGCCGATTTTTCCTTGGCGTTTTCTCAGTTAATTTCCTGAACCGGATTCTGTCTCAGCTAATTTCCTGAACCGGATTCTGCCGCTGTTTAATATCTGGACCGGGACTTGGGGGCTACCTCTGTGGGTCCCTCAAACGGTCATATTTGAGAATCCTACAGTATTTATACACAGGTATTTTTTGAACAAAAAAACGACGCAGAAAGAGGCCGAACACGTAACCCTAAATCCGCGAACTCGCTCCGCTCCGCCGCCGCCGCTCGCATCAAGTGGTCGCCGCTGCTGATCGCTCTTCTTCCCGATCTCCGGTGACAGAAGCTTAGCAAGGCTTGTGTCTCACGCGTCTATCCGGAGATCTCTTGTCTCTCGATTCGTTGACCGGGAAAAACTCCCCCGTCCGAATCGATCGAGACGACTGATCCTAGAGTGACCGTTGGTAGACCTAGCTTGCTTCGCTACGAAGTTTAGATCTCCAAGTTCTGCAGCCACTCTTCATCGTAGCCGCCGATCCCGAAGCTAGCCGCCGCGCGTGTGCCGCCGCCGGTTCCGGGGAGATCTTCTCCAAGAGAGACCAAGGTCGTAGACTCTTCATCGACTTCAAGAGCACGTCGTCGAACAAAGAGGAACACCGGAGTCTCCAAAAGAAGTTTGTATCACGTGTACATTCTACATTTTCATTTCGTTGTAAAGGAACTTTTGTTCCGAGTTGTAAGGGTTGGGTGCAACCCGCTTTGTGGGAGTGTTGACTCTCACGTGTGGAAGGGCTCCTTCCGTTAGTGAAGGGATTGGATTTCAATCCCGTTGGTGAAGTGACCGAGTCGTCCCTTGTTGGGGAGATAGGTCGAAGGGGGAAAGTGGATGTACCCAAGTCGGGGAACCACTATAAATTTGCTGTGGTTTCTGTGTGCTGTGTTTGTTGTTTTTATTGTGCAGGTACATCTGTAATTTCGCAAAAGAACCACACGTCACCTATCCCCCCCCATAGGTGCACATAGCCGACACTAGGTGGACTTTCACATAGTGTGATCTCTTTTGCCTTGCAATCAATAAAGGCATGCTGCTTCACAAGCCAGTCCATACAAAAAATCACATCAAATTCCGATATCGGGAGCACAGATGCGTTCAAGCAGAAATCCTGACTTCTAATTTGAATTGCCACATCGCAAGCCCTATCCGCAAGCATCAAACAACCATTCGGTAATAACACCCTCACGCTCTCTATCTTCACATGACTAGGCACTCCAATCCAAGTTACGAAGTCCTTAGATAGAAATGAATGTGAAGCACCCGTATCAAATTGTGCTCTCGCTAGCGTGTTCTGAATCATAACAAAGCATGTGACGACGTCACTTTGCTTTATGGCCTCCTGCTGGCCAAGATTATAGACTCGGGGCTGCACCTGGGATGCAGAGGACTCCACCACTGCCTTTCCCTTCTCAGCATAAGATGCTCCAATCTTCTTGTCACCCTTTGGTAAACCAACCCGACAGTCACGGGCTATATGCCCCACTCTACCACAAGTAAAGTAGGTACGAGTCTCTGGCCTCAACGTGGCCACCGATAGAATAGTTGAAGGAGCTTGCCCAGACGACTTGGACTTCTTGCCCCATTTCTTTTGATAATACGACTTCCCAGGTCGGGGCGCTTTGAACTCTGGCTTTGTCATAGCCAAGGCCCTTTTTCCTTGCACCTGCTTCATATCTTTCTCCAGCGTACACTTAGTATCGACCAACGCCTGAAACCCTTGATTCACCGAACTCGAGAGCAGGAATCGCAACTCATCTCACAATCCTTCATAGAACCTATTGGTTTTCCGTTGCTCATCGACGAAGATAGAGCCTGCATAACTTCCCAATCTTGTGAACTCATGCAGGTAAGTCTCAACACTACTTTCTCCTTGAGTGATCCGTTGGAACTCATTTTCCACGGCAATGCGTTGTGTCGCTGGTAGGTGCTTTGCCAGGAATAGTTGCGAGAACTCCTCAATCGAGACTTGTATTAACTGCCTGCCCGCTAAGTGATGTAACTCGATCTCGTCCCACCATAGCCGAGCCTCTCTTTCCAAAAAGAAGGTGGCCAAGGTGACCTTCTGATCTTCCTCCGTCCTGATCGCCATCAATATACTCTTGATGCGTGACAACCAATCCTCCGCCTGCGTATGGGATCCCACACCCATAAACGTAGGGGAATTGAAGCTCATGAACTACTTCAACTGCCGTTCAGCTGCTCGAGGATCCACAGCCGCAACAGGTTCTGGCCTTGCCCCAACCCGTTCTAACACCACTGCCGGCTGCGCTTGCCCACCAGGCTGTGCTTGAAACATTGAAAATAACGCCTCAACAACTAATCAGATGGTTTTCGCAGAAGGGGGAGGTATAGGCACATCAGCTGGTGCCGTACTCTCATCATAACGCTGGGGCTTCGACTGCCCAGCACCATTACGCGTCACCTATAGGTGAACACGACACACATTAGCGACCTCGCACAAACAATAACAACAATATAGTAACGTGCAGGTTCCTCAAACAAGTGTATTTGCATTCCTAAGTGGACATTCAAGAGTTCATTAGTGTTAATGCAGTTCGCACTGACACATGCTCGCCACCCCCATAAAAGAATTCGTCCACGAATTTGAAAGGGAAAGACCGAGACAGGCTGATACCAAAATGTAACGACTCCATCCGTTCATATAGTATATGATAGAAGGTCCGACCGGGGCCACACACCATATGCCACAAAACAGGCGAGGAAGTTACAGGTTAATACCAAAACATAATCGCATCCTAACTCAGAGCATTCTAGCAGAAGATTTTAACGATAATGTTGAACCCCAACCATAAATGTCCACTATATATATAAACAACCACATTTATATATAAACTCTCGAACGAATGTACAGTAAATACAACATTGTTCGGCCTTATGGCCTTACAGTTACTCTTTACAAGTGTGGATTCCAAACATCGGCGCGCAGGCCGACCACACATGAACAACACAACATTCTTTGCTTATCCTTCAAGGGCTAGCAGCAGTAGCAACAACAACATCAGGGACTTCAGCCCTTCTGTGTCCCGCTCGGCTCTCCAGCACCTGCACAAGGACAACCCACCAAACGGTGGCAAACAAGACAACGGTCAGCATTCAGCTAACCAATTTATAACGACCCTACCCCTTTCCCGGGGCAGTGGTATTCATTCCCTACAGGCATAGCAATTCATAGGCAGATATATATTTATCACACATTGTGCTCTCACGTACAAACAATCCTTCACAACCGTCAGCCACGCGGCCCGACGATCCATGCACTCAGGGCACATTCTTGGTGTACCGGCGAACCAGGGTCCCACCACCGTTCCAGGTCAGAAACCCGATGGTAAAATTGAGCATTTAGTCTTTACGGCGTGCAGGCCTAAGACTCTCATTATGCGCTCCAACTGGCCTCACTTTCAGGTCTCCAAGTCGGACGGACATAACGCAGGTATGGTTCAGCCACCCCCCATTGCTCAAGTCACCTTGCCATCACTGAATACCAACGTACTCGAGGCCAAATTTAAGGCGCGGGTCGGTTTCACCTTTCCTGTTCGGCATGAGGCCTTTTCAAGAGCTCATCAAGCTCACAATAACCATACTGTCCACCAAGGACTGGCTTCACAATAACCACAATGTCCACCACGAACTGGCTTCACAAGAGTCACCATGTCCACCAAGGACTGGCTTCACAATCAACAAGGGGAGTTCATGTTAGCGTCACTCACGATCGTTTAGTGGGTTCCGTAGAACTCACTTTCTGCATCCAACTCCACCCAAACCCTGCAGTATCCTGCAGTGCCAGAAAACTGGTCTTGCCATAGCACACAACACAAGCATCACAAGGGTATTTTCCTTGACTACCACTCTAGTACTTCCTGCTACTGCCCTTCACAGGTCCAACCCTTCGACTCCACAAACTACATGTTTAACCACAAAGTCTTCTACAGTGTGCAAATAAAACATCACCAATCAAGACCAACCTGTCTAGATGGGCTTCACATAGCATGCTTATTCCGTACTACACATTTTCGGATCTATATGCAAGACTATTGGTGATTCCAAGAATCAACCCAAGGAAATCCCTTCGCGATCCACCCTCTAGTGGGGGAAATCCATGCACATGCCAAAAAGAAGGACTTCACATGTCCAAGAAGTAAGATCGTTACCATTGACGACCTCTTTGGAGCCATGAAAATCTGGCCAGTTGGAAAGCACCGCAGCGGCCTTGCCTCCACAAATCTGGCTTCGGATCTCGATTCGGAACTTGGAAGCTCTACCGGCGGCCGGATCCCTTTCTCCTTGTAACACCCCCTATCCGTCGCATAGTATATAGCAGTAGGTCCGGCCGGGGCCCGACGCCATATACCACAGACAGACCGGGTGGTTACGTATGGAAACCATCCAACCAATCTCAACGTCCTACACAGAGCATTCTAGCGGAAGCAGTTTTTATAAGTTGTAAACAAGAACCCAGCATTAAAGGACGAATGTCCACTATTACAATAATTATGAATGTATACAAAATACCCAAAAATCGGCCTTAAGGCCTTACAGAGTGTTCCACTTGTTTAATACATGATTTACAAACCTCGGCACGCAGGCCGGTCATACATGAATAAAATAGAAAAACATTTCCACTTGAGCCTTCGAGGGCCAGCTTCGCAAAAAGGGCTTTAGCCCGCTACTGACCGCTTGGTCCAGCTGCACCTGCAAGCAACACACCACCGCACGGTGGCAAACAAGGCAACGGTCAGCAATGCTGACCAAATTATAACGATCCCACCCCCAACTCGGGGCGGCGATGCTCCTTCCCTGCATTTCATTAGCACAAGCGAGCAAAGCATATAACCATAGCCATTTCAACACAGACGTTGGCTCGTACGGCCACACGTCCCGTGCACTCAGGGCACATTCTCGGTGAACCGGTCGATGTTACGTCAATTAAAGCCATTAACATTCCGGACTCACCACCGCCACTTAGACGGCCATTCCTATGAGCAATTTGTCTTCATGGTATTGGTCACGTCAATTTAAGCCATTGACCACCGAAGACCCCCATCTATACCAACGGCGAGTGCCATGTAACTTTAGGTCTCTCTAACCCGAACGACATAAAGCGGGTACGGCTCCATCTAACCCGTGCTCACATCGCAACGGCAATTTAAGCCATTTGCGCGGGTCAAACTTTCACCGAGTCCCATTCTACCGCAAGACACATAACCCAGTTATGTTCAAGTTGGCTCTCAGGCCACCAAGTTGGCAAGATCTCGTATCCGCCCAGTTTTCCGGGTGCACCTTTGGGTTAGTCCCCAAGGCTCCCTGCTGCATTCTACCGCGTAGAAAACCCGAAAACAACCAATAGCACGGAGTCTTCTCCGGCCTTATGCAATGCAACATCACCGATCCAGACTAACATGTCCGGGTAGGCTTCAACCAAAATGCCTATGTCCATTCTCGCATACGGACTCTAAACAACGGGGACTTTACATATCTACCCGAAGGAACGCCTCCAACTCTTCGCAAACTCGCGAGAGAGGGCTTCCTATGCTAAGAAAGAGAGCTATCATGCTCACAAGTGAGGATCGTTACCCTTGCATTCCTCTTTGGCGCCGTCGAAATGTAATCGGATAGAAATCACCGCACTTGCGTTGCCTCCGTGGATCCGGAGTCGGCTTGCGATTCGGAGCTCCGAAGCTCCTCCAATGGCGGATCTAGCTCCTCTTCCTCTTGCCTTAGCTCTTCTTTCTCCAAGGGTTTGGAGAGATAAAAAGGTAAGAAAAATGGATTTTTCTAAGTCAACTCTCGGGTATATCCTCCCAGGAACAACCCCCAGCCATTGGATCTTCAATCAAGGAAATGAACGGCTTTGATTCGGGGCTGAAATGCCCAATCTGGACCGAACACGGCCTGGCACACGCCCGTGTCCAGGGCCGTGTGCCGCATTCGCCGTCAAAATCGAATCTTCTGAACACGCACACAGGTATCGAACACGCCCGTGTTCAAGCTGACACGGCCGTGAAGCCGGCCGTGTACCCCATGATTTTTCCCCCGTTTCCAACCCGAGCACTGCACGGGTTCTAGGACACGCCCGTGTCCTTGCCCGTGTCACTTTGACATGCCTGGGCCCCCAGGCCGTGTACACGGGACATTTCGTCGAGGGAAGAACGACGACTGGATGACACGGCCTTGGACACGCCCGTGTCCTAGGCCGTGTGCCTTGACTCGACGATCGTCGAGTGAATCTCGACGATTTCACCTTGACGATCGTCGACACGGGTCGACACGCCCTGCGACACGCCCGTGTCGCAGGCCGTGTGCCCATTCTCGACGAATCGTCGAGAATAACTTGACGATTTCACGGCTAAGTGTCGACACGGGTCGACACGCCCTGCGACACGCCCGTGTCGCAGGCCGTGTGCCCATTCTCGACGAATCGTCGAGAATAACTCGACGACTTTGCGGCTAAGTGTCGACACACGCTTGACACGCCCTGGGACACGCCCGTGTCCCAGGCCGTGTGCCTTCAGCCAGAAACCAAAACTGGCCCAAAACGTCCCCCTTTGCTCCTTTGAGTTTCGGGGCGTTACAACTCTCCCCCTCTTAAAAGAATTTCGCCCACGAAATTACATAAAGGAAAGATATACAAAAACCAACATTTGTACCTGAGCGGAACAACTCCGGATACTCGTCAAGCATAGTCTGCTCTCGCTCCCAAGAGAGCTCCTCACGACCGCAATTGTCCCACCGGACTTTGACCATCCTGATCTCTTTATTGCGTAGCCGCTTGACCTCCGAGTCCTCAATCCGCACGGGCTTGACCTTTGTCGTTAGCCCACTATCCACCGGCACTTGATCGACCGCGATCACTTGCGTAGGCTCTTGCACCGCCTTCCGAAGCACCGAAATGTGGAACACATCGTGTAAACCACTTAGCTCCACCGAAAGCTTCAACCTATAGGCCGCTTCTCCAACTCGCTCCAGAACCTCAAACGGTCCAAGGTACCTCGGGCTTAGCTTTTTCAACCGTCGCACCCGCGAGACACCCTTGAACGGCTTGATCTTTAGGTACACATAATCACCCACAGCGAACTCCACGTTCCTGTGCTTGGCATTATAGTACTTTGCTTGCCGATCCTGAGCGATGAGCAACCTCTCCCGAATGGTTCTCACCAAAGAAGTAGCATCATCCACTTCCGATCGCTTATACAACTTCGACTCGCCCGTTTCTAACCAAGACAACGGTGTGCGACATCTTCTACCATATAGGGCCTCGAAAGGCGCCATTTGAATACTTGCTTGGTAGCTGTTGTTGTATGCGAACTCCACCAAATAAAGGTGGTCCTCCCATTGCTTTCCAAAGTCCAAGACACACATGCGAAGCATGTCTTCCATGGTTCTATTGACCCTCTCGGTCTGCCCATCCGTTTGCGGATGGAAGGCTGTGCTAAACTTTAGCTTTGTTCCCAACATTTGCTGCACCAGCCTCCAATCATTGGACGTGAACCGCCCATCCCGGTCACTCACGATGCTGCGGGGCACACCATGAAGCCGTACTATGTTATCCATATATAGCTTTGCCAGCTTCTCCACCGGATCATCCTTCCTATGCGGAATAAAATACGACACCTTCGTTAATCGATCGACCACCACCAAAATGGCGTCGTTCCCCTTTTGCGACCTTGGCAAACCATGCACAAAGTCCATAGAGATGTCGTCGAATTTCCACTCCGGAATAGGCAAGGACTTAAGAAATCCTCCCGGCTTTTGGCACTCCGCCTTTACCAAGGCGCAGGTTTGGCACTTCGCTATGTATAGCGCCACATCCTTTTTCAAACCCGGCCACCAAAACAGTTTCTTGACGTCGCGGTACATCTTCGTGCTCCCCGGGTGAATCGAGTACTTGGTATGGTGTGCCTCGTACAACAACTCCACCCGTAAATTGCCCACATTTGGGACGCACAAACGACCGTCTTTCCAAAGCAATCCGTCCTCCACGACGAATTGGGAATTTGACCCATCCAGAGCCTCTATCATGAACTGCTTCATATGAGCATCCATATCCAAAGCCTGCCGAATCTGATCAGCCAGGTCATATTGGACTTCAGTCCAATTCAGAACTGCTTCAGCACTTGCTTGTCTGTCCACACAAACAATCTCCAGCGCCTCCAACTCCCACACCAACCGCTCATCATGCACCGATAGCCAATTGGCTTGAGCTGGGGCTCGGCGACTCAACGCGTCCGCAACCGCATTCCCTTTGCCAGGCACGTAGTGGATCTTAAAAGTATAGTCCCCCAGGAACTCCATCCACCTACGTTGCCGCATATTCAGACCCTTCTGATCAATCAGGTACTTTAGGCTCTTGTGATCGGTGTAGATATCAATCTTCACACCGTACAAATAGTGTCTCCACAGCTTCAAGGCAAAAATCACGGCCGCTAACTCCAAGTCATGTACCGGATAATTCCTCTCGTGCACTTTTAGCTGTCTCGAGCCATAAGCTATCACGCTTCCGTGCTGCAGTAGCACGCAACCCAAACCGCTGCCCGAAGCATCGCTATATATCTCATAGCCTTCGGTTCCACATGGCGAACTCAGCACAGGCGCCGTGGTCAACCGACACTTCAGTTCCTCAAAAGCTCGCGTGCACTCCGGCGTCCAAACGAACTTATGCTCCTTCCTCGTCAAAGTAGTGAGAGGTAGCGCTATCCGCGAGAAGTTCTCTACGAAGCGCCTATAATAACCGGCAAGCCCCAAAAAGCTCCGGACTTCTGCTATCGTAGCAAGCTCAGGCCACTCCCGTATCGCAACAATCTTCGCCGGATCCACAGCAATACCCTCTCCACTCACTATATGCCCGAGGAACACTACTGAGGATAGCCAAAACTCGCACTTCGAGAACTTGGCATACAACTGGTTTCTCCTTAGCGTCTCCAACACCAAATGAAGATGCTTGAAGTGATCTTCCTCACTTTGCGAGTACACCAAAATATCGTCGATGAAGACGATCACGAAATGGTCCAAGTACTCCCTGAACGTCCTGTTCATCAAATCCATGAACACCGACGGCGCATTAGTCAGCCCAAACGGCATGACCGTAAACTCATAATGCCCGTATCTCGTACTAAATGCTGTCTTCGGGATATCACTCTCCCTTATCCGCAGCTGATAGTACCCAGACTTGAGATCTAACTTCGAGTACACCGTCGACCCGACTAACTGATCAAAGAGATCATCAATCCTAGGGATCGGGTACTTATTCTTCTCAGTCAGCTTGTTTAGCTCCCGATAATCAATACATAATCTCAAGCTTCCGTCCTTCTTCTTAACAAAGAGGACCGGTGCGCTCCAAGGCGAAGAACTCGGGCGCACATAACCTTGCTCCAACAACTCTTGCAATTGAACTTTCAGCTCCGCCATTTCCTTAGGAGCTAGCCGATACGGAGATCGTGACACAGGCTTTGCACCTGGCACTAGCTCGATCGTGAAATCTATCTCCCGTTGAGGCGGGGCTCCAGGAAGATCCGCGGGGAACACATCAGGGTATTCCGATACCACTGAAATACAATCCAAAGCGGGCTTCGGCTTTACAACCTCCACAAGTGTAAAGAACAGTTCTGCTCCGGCACGAACCGCCTTCACCACCTGAAGAGCAGACATCAACGTCTTGCTCGACCCCTTTAAGCCCGTAAAAGTCGTCTCACGACTTGCTCCCAGCTTGACTTCCTTGCTACCGCAATTTATATGGGCCTGCTGCTCCGAGAGCCAGTCCATGCCAAATATGACGTCGAACTCCACTAACGGAAGTAAAGACGCCCGCAGGTCGAACTCCTGCTCCCCAATACGAATCTTAACATCGCAGATCCTAACCGCTCGCATCGAACACCCATTGGGCAACAACACATCCAACTTATCCTTCGCCATCGAAGAAGGGACTCCGATGCGTGATATAAATCCTTCGGACAAGAAGGAGTGTGAAGCTCCCGTATCGAAGAGTGCTCGTGCCGGATTTTCACAAATCAATACGAATCCTAAACAAGCAGTGGTAAGGTAACATGTGCATAACAAGCATATAAAGGAATTGACTTGCTATAAATTAAACCGTACCTGTCACCACGTCAGCTTGTTTAATGGCCTCCTGTTGGCCAAGATTGTAGACCCTTGGTTGGGCCGGAGCATAATGGGATGCGGTCGATTCCACCGCCTTTCCCTTCTCTTCATAAGTAGCTCCCGGCTTCCTCTCGGACTTAGGACGTCCGCTCCAACAGTCACGGGCGAAATGCCCCGTCTTTCCACATGTAAAACACGCACCCGGGGTCCGACCCGTAGTCGCCCCAGAAGTGCCAGAAGGAGCTGGACCCAAAGTCCTATGCTTCTTGAAAGCCCTCCGATAGCCGGACTTTGAAGTAGTCGGCACTCTGAACTCAGATTTCTTTTCACCCAAGCTTTTCTTCGCTTGTACACTCTTCATGTCCTTCTCCAAGGACCGGGCAGTATTGACCAAGGTTAAGAAACCCTGCGTCATTGGCCCCGACAGTAATAATCTCAGCTCATCCCTCAGGCCTTCATAAAAACGATTAGTCTTGCGCTCCTCATCCATGATGGTAGAGCTCGCATAACGACTCAACCGCGTAAACTCGTGGAGATATTCATCCACGCTCCTCTCACCCTGCACCAACTTCAGGAACTCATTCTCCATTGAGATCCTCTGAGTAGAAGGGAGGTATCTTGCTAAGAACAATCCCGAGAACTCTTCCATCGGAACGTCTATCAGTTGTCTACCTCTCAGATGATGCAGCTCCAAGCCTTCCCACCACATCCTCGCTTCACCGTCCAGCAGGAACGTAGTGATGGTGGTCATCTGCCACTCCTCCGTCTCCGTCGCTGTCATGACTCTCTTCACCCTAGAGAGCCAGTCTTCAGCCTGAGATGGGGTTCCCAACCCCGAGAATAGTGGGGGTTAAAGCTCATTACATGCTTCAGCTGCCTCTCAGTTGCCCTCCTTGGCACTAATGGTTCAACAACCACTTGCTCCACCCTCCTCGGCTCAGCCTCTTGCAGAGGTACTTGCTCCATCACAGGAGCGGGCTGCTGCGCTTGCCTCCCAGGCTGCGCATTGATCACGGCCAACACCGCTTCAGCCACCAATCTTATATTTTCAGCCGACAGAGGTGTTGCGGGAGCAACATCCGGTGCACTACTTGCCTCAGAAACTCGGCGTTCTGACGGCCCAACACCACTTCTGGTCACCTATAGTGGTACAAAACACCGTTAAGCGACCAAATAAATTGCAAACAGCAATTATAGGAACGCGCAGGTTCCTCAAACACGAGTATTTTCATTCCTAAGTGGACATTCATGGGTTCTTTTACCGTTATAACGATGACGCACACAATGTGCTCACCACCCCTTAAAAAGAATTTGCCCACGAATTCACTTTAAGCCCGACCAAAACCAGTAGTCTGATACCAAATTGTAACACCCCCTATCCGTCGCATAGTATATAGCAGTAGGTCCGGCCGGGGCCCGACGCCATATACCACAGACAGACCGGGTGGTTACGTATGGAAACCATCCAACCAATCTCAACGTCCTACACAGAGCATTCTAGCGGAAGCAGTTTTTATAAGTTGCAAACAAGAACCCAGCATTAAAGCACGAATGTCCATTATTACAATAATTAGGAATGTATACAAAATACCCAAAATCGGCCTTAAGGCCTTACAGAGTATTCCACTTGTTTAATACATGATTTACAAACCTCGGCACGCAGGCCGGTCATACATGAATAAAACAGAAAAACATTTCCACTTGAGCCTTCGAGGGCCAGCTTCGCAAAAAGGGCTTTAGCCCGCTACTGACCGCTTGGTCCAGCTGCACCTGCAAGCAACACACCACCGCACGGTGGCAAACAAGGCAACGGTCAGCAATGCTGACCAAATTATAACGATCCCACCCCCAACTCGGGGCGGCGATGCTCCTTCCCTGCATTTCATTAGCACAAGCGAGCAAAGCATATAACCATAGCCATTTCAACACAGACGTTGGCTCGTACGGCCACACGTCCCGTGCACTCAGGGCACATTTTCGGTGAACCGGTCGATGTTACGTCAATTAAAGCCATTAACATTCCAGACTCACCACCGCCACTTAGACGGCCATTCCTATGAGTAATTCGTCTTCATGGTATTGGTCACGTCAATTTAAGCCATTGACCACCGAAGACCCCCATCTATGCCAACGGCGAGTGCCATGTAACTTTAGGTCTCTCTAACCCGAACGACATAAAGCGGGTACGGCTCCATCTAACCCGTGCTCACATCGCAACGGCAATTTAAGCCATTTGCGCGGGTCAAACTTTCACCGAGTCCCATTCTACCGCAAGACACATAACCCAGTTATGTTCAAGTTGGCTCTCAGGCCACCAAGTTGGCAAGATCTCGTATCCGCCCAGTTTTCCGGGTGCACCTTTGGGTTAGTCCCCAAGGCTCCCTGCTGCATTCTACCGCGTAGAAAACCCGAAAACAACCAATAGCACAGAGTCTTCTCCGGCCTTATGCAATGCAACATCACCGATCCAGACTAACATGTCCGGGTAGGCTTCAACCAAAATGCCTACGTCCGTTCTCGCATACGGACTCTAAACAATGGGGACTTTACATATCTACCCGAAGGAACGCCTCCAACTCTTCGCAAACTCGCGAAAGAGGGCTTCCTATGCTAAGAAAGAGAGCTATCATGCTCACAAATGAGGATCGTTACCCTTGCGTTCCTCTTTGGCGCCATCGAAATGTAATCGGATAGAAATCACCGCACTTGCGTTGCCTCCGTGGATCCGGAGTCGGCTTGCGATTCGGAGCTCCGAAGCTCCTCCAATGGCGGATCTAGCTCCTCTTCCTCTTGCCTTAGCTCTTCTTTCTCCAAGGGTTTGGAGAGATAAAAAGGTAAGAAAAATGGATTTTTCTAAGTCAACTCCCGGGTATATCCTCCCAGGAACAACCCCCAGCCATTGGATCTTCAATCAAGGAAACGAACGGCTTTGATTCGGGGCTGAAATGCCCAATCTGGACCGAACACGGCCTGGCACACGCCCGTGTCCAGGGCCGTGTGCCGCATTCGCCGTCAAAATCGAATCTTCTGAACACGCACACGGGTATCGAACACGCCCGTGTTCAAGCTGACACGGCCGTGAAGCCGGCCGTGTACCCCATGATTTTTCCACGGTTTCCAACCCGAGCACTGCACGGGTTCTAGGACACGCCCGTGTCCTTGCCCGTGTCACTTTGACACGCCTGGGCCCCCAGGCCGTGTACACGGGACATTTCATCGAGGGAAGAACGACGACTGGATGACACGGCCTTGGACACGCCCGTGTCCTAGGCCGTGTGCCTTGACTCGACGATCGTCGAGTGAATCTCGACGATTTCACCTTGACGATCGTCGACACGGGTCGACACGCCCTGCGACACGCCCGTGTCGCAGGCCGTGTGCCCATTCTCGACGAATCGTCGAGAATAACTCGACGATTTCACGGCTAAGTGTCGACACGGGTCGACACGCCCTGCGACACGCCCGTGTCGCAGGCCGTGTGCCCATTCTCGACGAATCGTCGAGAATAACTCGACGACTTCGCGGCTAAGTGTCGACACACGCTTGAAACACCCTGAGACACGCCCGTGTCCCAGGCCGTGTGCCTTCAGCCAGAAACCAAAACTGGCCCAAAACGTCCCCCTTTGCTCCTTTGAGTTTCGGGGCGTTACACTCCTCCTCCTCCTTGCTCTCCCTTCTCTCTATATCTTTTAGAAAGAGAACTAACCAAGGCAAATGAGCATCTCTCTCTCAATTCCTGGCTATTAACCAGCAGGGAGAAGCCTGGGCCATTAGATCCCAGATGAAGGAAATGGACGGCCACAAATCGCCCACACATGTCTAATTTTGGGCTGACACGACCTGTGACATGCCCGTGTCACAGGCCGTGTACCTTAAGCGGCACACAAATGACTTACCCAGAGCAGGACACGGCCATGTGACACACCCATGTCACAGGCCGTGTGCCTTGACATGCCTTCAGACACGCCCGTGTCTGTGGTCGTGCACCTCAGGCGGCACACAACTGTCTCAACCCGAACAGAACATAGCTTTGTGACACGACCGTGTCACAGGCTGTGTGCCCAGAGACACACCTGTGTCCTGCCCGTGTTCACCAGGCCTCGTTGCCTTGGCCAAATCCAGAGGACACAGCCATGTGACACGCCCGTATCATAGGTCGTGTTGCCCACTCTAGGATTGTCGAACGCATTACTCGAATGGAATTCGTCGAACCAGAGGAGGACACGGACTTGGACATGCCCGTGTCGCAGGCCGTGTTCCCTCTAGAGAACTCGTCGAGTACATTTCATCGAGCACTCGACGGGCTGCTCATCCATACAGAGCAGGACACGGCTTGGGACACGCCCGTGTCCCAGGCCGTGTTGCAAAACCTAAACCCAATCTTGGTATTTGGGGTGTTACCGAATATCATTAAGTTTTGATATTCGTTGAATTTCTGTGACACGTCACACTACATTAAAAGTATCATGAGTTTTATCAGTCGGAGCATAAGGCATATGACACTTTATTTGAATTATGGCCTGCGGTATGTCTTTTGACACATGAATTTCAAACCTCAAGGTTAGACATACTTGTTCTTTCGAATACTTAAGAACTTCTCGCAGTATGGTTTAGTGCATTCATTTGAGAAGTTTGGTTGACCACCAAATTAGAACAACCTTCATGTGCACTCTTTCAACATGTTGTTCTATGGTTTATATAACTGCGCTTTGTCCATGTCGACTAGATCTGTAAGCTGCTGTGACCATGGAAGATCCAGTATCGCTCAATGATGTGGTGACCGCCATGATTCAGAGTGAAGGATTGGGTTGGACCGGATTGATGTGAGAGCAGACCTAATAGCGCGTTCGCTGATTGGTACCCTTAAGTTTAGCGAAGATTTTACCAGAATGTCATAAATTGTGTTGAGCACAAGTCCACTTGGGAGAATGTTGGAAATTTTCCGTTAAGTGGACTTGGCTCATCGAGACGTCTAGGTGAATTCGTACGCGCGTATTTGGTCTATTTGGGCTCTAACGAGCTTGTGTTAATTTAGTCGCGCGAACGATCGAAGCCTGTGATAGGTGCGCCAGATCGTCTCGTAATTTCAGTCGCGAGCTCGGTCTCACTCTTGGCATATGAATGGACATGAAATTTGAATTCAATTAATTTAATGAGATTTAACTTATGGGGATTTTATTTTGGGAGTTATGAGGATTGATTGCCCCCATTTTGGTAACTCTCAAAGTGCCTCCCTATTAAGCCTAATATCCGATTCCATTTCTTATATCTGATACGGTGAACAAGGGTGAAACTGCTCGCTCCTCCTTTTCTTTAACTATTGGCTAGGGCAAAAGATTGGTTCTGGTTCCTTCCTCCATCGAGTGTTTTTGGCGGGTGCTGCTTTCCTTCATCGCGAAATCGCATCCATCGCCGACGCACATCCCTGCGGCCGGCCAGATCTGGAGCATCACCGTTTGCAAATCCGGTGACTTTTTTTGTGGACGAGAAACCTACAACCAGTCTGCGGTTTCATCTCTTTCGCCGACTGCTGTCACTGGCCTTCTTTCTAGATAGCTGGTGTTCAGATCAAGATCTTCGTTCCAGTGCAAAGCTATGCCGGCTGCAACGCTGTCTTGGATTTCCATCGTCGGGAAGTGCAGCGCCTCCTTGATCGCTACTACAAAAGTATTCGGGCTTTAGGGTCAAAGCTTCACATCCGCTTTTGGGAGGGTGCTGACTCATCTCAGTGGATTCACCATCTACTTACATAGCCACGGTTCTTCTTCCTCACACAGGATCCATGAAGAATGGGTTTTCTTTTCCTCTGTTTAGCTTTGGTAGAAGAATAAATTGATGGGGCATGAGGAGGTATACTTTTGATCCACTATCAACAAACTAACAATTCAATTTGTATCACTTACCGGATCAATGGGTTTTGATTAGACTGGATTAATTTGCTACACATGAGAGTTGAATTCAATATTTCATATTTTATCATATATCTCGTATACTAATCATATTTATTGTAGAGATCAAGTGTTAAGATAATATTGTATGCAAGTGTGTTCTTCCAACTTCGCGAAGTACATAAGGAAAATTACTCCAAGGTTATTGGGCATGATTGCTACCATGAAGTACGTGCTTGAATTCAAGAACGATATAAATTAATTCCGTGCTTCAGTTACTGTTCGTTATAGCTCAATTATTTTTGTGTTCTTAAATTTAGGAAAATAAATTTTGTATTTGCACACCAATTTGAAACTGATAGCGTTTGGCTAAATCGGTGTTTTAAGCTTATGTGTCGTTGCATTTATTGGAAACTTTGATAATGTTATTTCGCCGTAGCAACGCATATCCCTAAATTTAGTTAACAATTGTTACTCTTTAAAGAGTCGTTACATTTAGTCAGGGGCGGACCCATGTCTGGACACACTCATGCCGTGTTTTCGCGAATTTTACCTAGGAATAGACAGCGGTTATTATAATAACCACTATCTAACCTTATTTTTTGTCAATTTAATTTCTCTATTTTAATTAAATTTTATTAGTGTCTGGCCAGCCCGGGTCATGCAAAAATCTTGAGTCTGCCACTACATTCAGTGGCAAGCATGTGCCAGCCGACCATGGCAGCCACTAAATGCTATATTATCATTTTTTTATTATTATAAAATATATAATTTGATTTTTTATAAATTAAAAATTAAAAAAAATTAAAATCTATAAATACCCCCTCCCCTCTCCCTTTATTCATAATTTTCAATCTCCCTCTCTCTATTATTTTCACTCTTATCCACTCTCAAATGACTTCTTCTTCATCCATGTCGGCATCCTCCTCCGCGACCGTCGCACACCACCACAAAGCGACGGTATGAGAGAAATTCGATAAAGTGCGGATCGACGGCGAATTGAATGCAAAGTGCAAATTTTGCGGGAAGTTAATGGTCATTGGCAGCAATACAACGCTCGTCCGACAGGTGAAATGTTGTATTTCTAAACAAGCCACAGAGTCTACCCAAGCTCAAATTTCGGCGACAAGACACATTTGGACATACTACCAAGCTCGACAGCGAGAGCGACAAATGGAGAACGTTATCAAAAAGGAATTTCCATTCAGCCACTACGACGATGAATAAAATGACATCTTACATATAAACGAGGAACTCCAGCCTAAATATCATCATGTAAGTCGTTCTAGAACTAGACGTGATGGTTTAGAAGCTTATATACAATCTGAAGAATATTTAAAAAATTATTTTGAAACATTCGACGGTCGTGTTAGCTTAAAGAGCGACGTCTGGACACGCGGTATATCTGATGTACAATCTTATATTTGCATTACTTGTCACTGGATCAATCCCAATAGTTGGGAACTAAATAAACACATAAATTATTTTGATGGATTTGAATATCCGCATACCGGTAAAGCTATTTGTCAGGTTATTATTAAGTGTATTATAGAATTGAAAATAAAAGAAAAAATTATGAGTATTTCTTTTGACAATGCTTCAAATAATGCGACCACCGTCAAATATCTGATTTCATATTTGCAACCAATGTTATCTGAAATTTTTTTCATACACATTGCGTCTGTCACGTTTTAAATTTAATTGTACAAGATAGTTGAGTTTATATGAACGACTATGTAATTAAAATACGAACTATGTTAACCGTTATTTATAGTTTTAAAAAACAAGATTTTTAAAATTTCGTAATTTCACAAGAAATTTTTTTTTATGTCATCTTATGATATGCCTATACGATGTAACTTGACTTATAAAATGTTAAAGCGATCTTTGTCACAAAAAACTTTACTAATTAAATTTTATAATAGTGTATAAGCACATGATTTAGTCGCGTCGGATTGAGCCGTCCTCGAAGATTATGTAAATTTATTAGAATATTTTTGTCGATCAACAACAATTTTATCTGAAGTTATTATCTTACCTCCCCATTAGTTATTTAAAATATTTTATAAATTACTGAAACGTTTAAAACATACAAAACGAACGAAATGTGTCATCCGTTAATATTAGTCATGAAGGAAATTTTTTTAAAATATTACGAAGAAATGTCACTTATGTTTTCTTGCGCCGTAGCTTTAAACTCTTTAATTGGTGTGGACGGGGTAGAAAATTTTATAGAAGAAATAAATCAAAATTTAAATCTAAACGAATCAGCTAGTGATTATGTTAATTTAAATGTTTCAAAATTTAATTCCGATTTTACTCATTTTTATAATTATTATGATCAAATGTATGGATCGCGAGCTCGTGAGAAATCGACCCAACCTAAAATAAAAGATATTTAAAAAAATAAACTTTTAGAATTAGCTTATAGAAAAAAATAATGAACTTCAAGTAATTTAAATGAATTAAGTTTATATATTAAAACACAATTTCAAGATTATATGACCGCAAGCGAAATAGAAAATTTTGATATTTTAAAATTGTGGAAATCTAAAACTAATGTATATCCTATTTTGGTCATAATGACCCGTGATTTACTAACAATCCAAGCTAGTACGGTAGCTTCGGAATTTGCGTTTTCTGAACGAGCGAAGAAGTCGTTTGAATGAAGAATCTTTGGTGATTTGCATTTGCTGTAAGGATCTTTTGGATGTTATAAGGAGGATGCAACATGTCTTGTCAATTGAAGATAGCGAGTTTAAAGAGGAAGATGAAATGAATAACTTAAGTTCGGGTAGCACGACCAAAGAATAAGAAAGCAAAATGTATTTTATTTATCAATTTATTTCATTTTAAAATTTGAATGTAATTTTATTTTAATTTAAATGTAATCTTCAATTTCTTTCATTTTAAATATAATGTTATTTAATTTTTATAGAAATATAAAATGTAAATTTGAAATGTTATTTAATTTTTAATAAAAAATCAAATTTTATTTCATTTTAAATTTTTAGTTTTCATTTTGTAATTGAAAGTTTTAAATTTTTTTACCCTAGAAAATAAAAACTATACATAAATAACTATATATAATATTTAAATTTAACCCTAAATAAAAAAAAATCTTTTTTAAAATAAAAAAATTGGTCCGGGACCGGGTAGGACCAGTCCTCCGGTCCCAGCCAGTGCTCCGCAAGCGGAGGAAAACCGGTCTCGGACCGGGACTGGTTTGAGCGGGACCGGTCCGGGACTAGTCGGCCAAAAAATTGGTCTTTAAAAAGACCGGTCCGGGACCGGACCGTCAGTCTCTTTGTGCAAGACTGACGTAAAGGATGGTATGTCATGCGTACCAAAAAAAGTTTCGGGGCACCGGACGTTTTGCTCCATTCGGTTTCAAATCAGATTGTTTCAAAAGAGAGACTGAAGATATTTCGATCAAGTTCAAAACGAAAAATCCTAAACAACTTCAAACACTAAATTCCATTTAGGTCGGACCAAAATAGAGGAAAACGGGTTGTAAAATACAGCCTTAAGGGCTGGGGTCTCGTCTAGTCAACTAAAGCGGTATGGCAAGCTAATCTTGAGCAAAAGATTTTTTGGTGAATGTATTAATTATATGATTAGAACATATTTATGCATATTTTGATTATTTCTGAAAAAAATCACTTGAAAAATCATAAATTTTAAAGCACATGACTTTCGGATTTGATCATTTGAATTTTTTCGATCTAAAGTTACAACATGGACAAATAAGTATTTAATAGGCCCATACTAAATTTATAGGGAGTTCTGGGCTACGAATAGCCAGAACTCCCATACTCTCCACTACCTTAGTGGGGAGTTGTGGGCAAATCTCATGCTCCCCTCCCCACCAAGAGTGGGGAGTTAGGGAGCAACCGCCAAGCAACCACCATGTCCTGGCACGCTCCCATGGCCGGCCAACCAGTTGGCCGCCTGTCGCCGCCCTCCCCGTCGCACGGGGAGGGGCCTTGCTGTAGGCCCCCTGGTCGGCCGCCTCGCATCTCGCGCCTGCCTATGAGTGGTCGCTTGAGCTTGCGGCCGGCCAAAGGGCTGGTCGCCTCATGCCTCGTGGCCGCTGAAGCGACCGCATGAAGCCGCAGACGGCCTCAAGGAAGGCCTCCCTACATCTCGTGTCTGCTCGCGAGCGACCGCTCAAGGCCACGACTGACCTAAGGGTCGACCGCCTCGCGCCTCGGGGTCACCCAGAGCGGCTGCGTCAGTTCGCGGCTAGTCTTAAGGCCGGTCTCCCAGCGATCGCCCGTGAGCCGCCGCTCGAGGCCGCGACCAGCCAAAGTTTCGGCTGCCATGCGTCTCATGACCGCCCGTAGCGGTCGCATGAGGCCGAGACCGGCCTCCAGGCCGGCCGCCCCGCGACAGCTCGAGGACGCAACCGACCGAGGGATTGGCCGCCTCGCGATTGCCCGGAGTAACTATTTGAGGCTGTGGCCGACCTCAAGGTCGGTCTCCCCGCGGCTGCTCGAGGTCGCGACCGGCCTAGGGGTCGGGCGCCTCGCGCCTCGCAATCTCCCGGGGCAATCACGTGAGGCCGCGACGGGCCTCAAGGCCGGCCACCTCGCAGTCGCCCGAGAGTGGCTGTCCGAGAATGGCTACCCGAGAGCGGCCGCCCGAGATTGGGGGCTGGCCTCCCTGCCGTTCTCACCCCACTCTGCGGCTGTGAAAGGCCGCAGTCGGCCTCACGGTCGGTCATCCCCCGTCGCGCAACCGTCCTCCCGGCCGACCGCCACCTTCTCTACCACCGATCGGTCCCCGTTCGCCGTTGGTCGTCTCCCCGTCGTGCGATCCTTTCTTGGCATTTTACACTGTTCGATTGGTGGGTAACCACCTGCGTATCCACCAGAATAACTACCAGTAGTCGGAGGGTGCGTTTAGCCGAAATGAAGATGAGTTGAGGATAATAAAATTATTTAAATAATATGCACATTGAACTTTATAAGCGCCTATAAATAGCAAAAGAGGGTGGTTATGGTTTGCGGATATCCGCATAACCATCATAACCACCTCCGTGGCCTATAAATAAGAGCTCATAGCTTCCTTCATTCTCATCTTTTTTTCATCCCCTTCTTCTTCATCGTATTTTTCCTACTTTCTCTTTTCTCTTCCACCGTTCTTCAAAGCCGCCCTAGAGTTTCTTCAAGCACTTCAAAGATCATTCGAGGATCTTCATCCTCTCTCTCTCTTCCTTCATCCATCTTTGTTTTCAAGTTCTCCACTGACGCCTCCCACATCGATCTTCGAAGCCGCCCTCGAGAACTCTCGATCACTTCAAAGGTCGTAGGAAGGTCTCCGCACTCCTCCCAACACGCTTGTCGTCCTTCCAACGAAGCAAGCAGTCAGCTCACAAAACTTCCAACATTCAGCCTCTGCCAGTCTGTCGTGGTCGTCCACCTCTCCTGCAACCAAGCACAAGCAAGAGACCACTTGTAACACCTCTATCCGTCACATGAAATATAACAGAGGGTCCTGTCGGGGCCTCACGCCATATTCCACTGACAGATAGCGGGGTTACATGTTAAATATCATAAGACCAAACAAATCGTAACTCAGAGCATTCTAGCGGAAGCTTCATGAGTTAAATTGAACTCAATACATGTGAATGTCTACTAATATATAACATGAATGTTTTACAAAATACACAAAAGTTCTGGCCTTAAGGCCTTACAATTGTTCTTCAATAAGGTGATTTACAAACATCAGCTCGCAGTCCAGCCACAGATGAAAACAACAATTCTTCGCTTGGCCTTCGAGGGCCGGCATAACATCAATGGCTGCAATCCACTATTTTCAGCCCGACTCTCCAACACCTGCAAAAGGACAATCCACCACAAGCATGACAAACAAGGAAACAATCAACTTTAGCTGACCAATTTATAACGACCCTACCCCATACCTGGGACAGCGGTGTACCTTCCATGCATGCATAACAACCATATACTGTTGGGTATTGTATCCACAATAACCCGGGTATTGTATCAACCATATACTGCTGGCTAAGTACACACCAATGTCAGGTTACAATGGGTCAGTAAACACAGAACTATACAATGTAATCCTTCATTGTGTAGGCCAATGTGTTGACTCACATATAATCTCTCTATTGATGTGTACTTCTATCCCAAGTACAGAAGAAGGATCAAGGAAGGACAAAGGCTTGGAATTAGAAGAACTTGAACTTACCTTAGTAAAATTCGTCGAGTATGGTTAGGAATACTTTTCGAATTTGTCAAGTATACTCGTTGATACTCGTCAAATTTGTCATATATCTCTTCCAATACTCGTCGAATCCATCATTTGTATTTAGGGAAAATTCTCTGAGAATTGAAAAATCCGCCAAGTAAAATTCGTCGAGTATCATTGTGTATACTAGTCGAATGTATCTAACAATACTCGCCTAATTTGTCGATTATACTAGACGATACATGCCGAATTTGTCGAGTCCATTCGACGCTACTTCTCTGGATTCTTTTAAGTCTCATTCGTCGTATATCACTTGGTCATGCGTCGAGTGCGTCAAGTGAGGTAGACGATACTCGAAGAATTCGTCGAGTATACCAACCGATACTCGTCAAATTCATCGAGCATGGTCTCCGCCATGGCGTTGAGTGATTTGCCGGCCTGAGCTGATTTTTCTAAGTCTCATTCGTCGTATATCAAGAACCATCTCGGCGAGTATACTAGTGATACTTGGCGATACTCGACAAATTTGACTTAGGTCATTTTCCGACTTTTTCAAAATTCTGCTTCGGCTTCGGTCGGTCATGCACAGTGCTTTCTAGGTTTCGTTTTTGGAAAGTTTCTTGATATCGTTGACAAGGAGATATCTATAAATATCTAGGGGATATTTCCTTTCCATTTAATCGTGTTCTTACTCTAAAATTTGAAATCGAGAAAACATTCCAAGATCGAAAAATCCGTCAACTCGACTATAGTGATTTCGCGATTCTTCCGATCGGCCACCGACATGCAGTATGATTCATCTTCTTCGACATATCCGACTGGCTTGCTACTGTCTCTACAGATCTATACTCCTCCAGATCGAGTCGATCGAAGATTCAAGTGAAGATTCAAGATGTTCCAAGTTTTCATATTCCGTGTACTCCAAGCAATTTTAAGATCTACTATTCTAGAAGATTGACAGATTGAAGATTTCAAATCTTGTATAAGTTGGGTGTAATATTATAGTGTAACATTAATTTACTTTTGTAGGAGATTTTTCTCCGAGTGGTAGATCCATTTGTGGATCGAGTTGTGAATCTGTTTGTGGATCGAGTCATAGATCTGGTTGTCGATCGAGTGGTAGGTGCGTTGTTTCCGAGTTGTAGGACTTGCGGCTCCGAGGTGTAAGATTTGTATAAATATGAGTTTCGTGAAGTAGCCGAATCTAGCCCTTCGTGGTAGATAGACATGGCGAGAAAGTGGACGTACCCAACTCGGGGAACCACTATAAATCTCGGTGTTTATGTGCTTAATTTTCAAAGTAGTTTTATTCCGTGAAAGATACATACATCACCTATTCACCTCCCTCTAGGTGATTTCGGTTGACACGATACACTTTCATATACAGATATATCACAAGAAGGCACAACTCAAGCCCCATTCAATATATCACAATCGTTTCCATCAACTGCCAAATGTTCCGTGCACTCATGACACATTCTCGGTGTACTGGAAATACCCAACCCCACCACCGTTCAGAGGTCCAAGACATAACGGTCAGCAATGAGCATTTCAGTCTTTCTGGCACACGGCCTAAGACTCTCATTATGCGATCGGCGAAGCCAATTACTTTAGGCCTATGAGTCTGACTAGCATAATGCGGGTACAGTTTAGCCACATCCCATTGATCAAATCATCATGTCATCACCGAAAGCTGGAATCTTCATGGCCAATCAACACGATGCGGGTCAGCTTCCCCTTGCCCGTAATCCAAAACATAACCAATGTTATGTTCAATGGCTCTCACGACCATCAAAGCTGGGCACCCAGGCTCACAGCTCACCTGCTAGCCACACGGTCTCCACGAGACAGACTTCACAAGTACAATACAATTTGGGAGCTATCGTCAGTGATAGCTGCTATCACCCGACATTAACAACAGAACACCTCTTCTATCTCCAGACTCAGTCATAATTAGAACATCTTTCTAGAACACAACTGCAGCATCCTGTAGTGCCAAAAAACTGGACTTCCACAAAGTTTAGCTCACTCAGAGCTATCGCTAGCGATACTCACCGTCGCCCGACGATATCCATAATTATCCAAAAATCATGGTATTTTCAGGGTATTTGCTTAGAGCGCATCCCCAGTACTTCCTGCTACTGATTTCACAGCCACAACCCCTCAGACTTCATAAACTACTTGTTTATACTCGGAGTCTTTCTGACATGCAAATTAAAACATCACCAATCCAGACCAACCTGTCCGGATGAGCTTCATACATTTTGCCTATTCCGTACTGCGATTTCCGGATTCTATATGCAAAACTACCCGGGGATATCACGTATCAACACATTAGAATTCCCTTTGCTTTTCCACCTTTTGGTGGGGTATTCCATGCATATGCAAAAAGGAGGACTTTACTTGTCCAAAAAGGAAGATCATTACACTTGTAGATCGTTTTGGAGCCATAATAAAGTCTTCTATCTGGATGGAAAGGATCGCCTTGCTTTCCACTTCACGGATCTTGCTTCGGCTCTTGATTCCGACCACGGAATCTCCTCCTCCTAGCTTGCAAAGCTCAGCCCCAGCCTTCTTCTTCCTTTCTTCCTAGAATTTGATGAGAAGGATGAGAGAGTTTGAGAGAAGAGAAATGATTCTTCTCTTAACCTCTTCTCTGATTAAGCAGACTCGGGAATAACCCTGGCCACATGATCCTCTCATCAATAGGAATGAAGGGCCACGATTTAATCTGACAAGTCAAACTTATCGCTATCGCCAGGCGATATCCGCTATTGTCAAGGCGATATCATAGGTAGCCACTTTGACCCCAGTCAACACCGCTCTTTGGCCACTTTCCAGCCATCTGACATGTGTCCTGCTATCGTCGAGCGATATCCACTATTGTCATGCGATAGTCTACTTAACGTTTTGTCGAGTGTGTTGAGTGCGTTGAGAGAGTTGAGTGCGTTAAGAGTGTCGACTGGTATCGCCAGCGATAGCCACTAATATCTGGTGATAGCTACATTTAGTCCTGCTTTCCAATTATTAGGGTATTATAAACCTCCCCTCCTTAGAGAAATTTCGTCCCGAAATTTTATTCAGTTAAAGGAAAAAACAGTAGAAACTTTTATAACACCACTTTACAAGAACAACTCGGGAAACTCATCTCGCATGGTTTTCTCACGCTCCCATGCCAGTACTTCACGACCAAAATTGACCCAACGGACTTCAAACATCTCGATTGCCTTGTTTTGTTGTTGTTTGATCTTCGTCTCCTCGATCTGAATGGGTCTAACCTTCGTCATCAGCCCACCATCGACCGGTACTTGATCATCATCCACCACTTGCGTCGGCTCTTGCAAAGCTTTCCTCAACACCGATATGTGAAACACATCGTGCAAACCACTTAGCTCCGTCGAAAGAGCTAATCGATAGGCAACTTCTCCAATCTGCTCAACCGCTTCAAATGAACCAAAATACCCCAGACTCAACTTTTTCAAGTGTTAAATCCTAGACACGCCTTTAAATGACTTTATCTTCAGATATACCCAATCACCAACCACAAACTCCATATTTCGGTGCTTGGCATTGTAGTACTTAGCTTGTCTATCTTGGTCCACCAATAGCCACTCCCGTATAATGCGCATAGTTGAATTTGCATCCTCGACTTCTTTATGCTTATACAACTTCGATTCGCCAGATTCCGCCCAAGCTAAAGAAGTATGACACTTCCTATCGTATAAAACTTTGAAGGGCACCATCTGAATGCTAGCTTGATAGAAATTATTATAGGCGAACTCGATCATATAGATATGGTCCTTCCACTTCTTCCCGAAATCCAAAGAGCACATACAGAGCATATCTTCCATTGTCCTATTGGTTCTCTCAGTCTGACCATCCGTTTGCGGATGAAAGGTCATACTGAACTTCAGTTTAGTACCCAATAATTGGTGGATTTGCCTCCAATTATTTGAAATAAAGTGCCCATCTCGGTCACTAACGATGCTACAAGGCACACCATGCAAACGTACTATGTTGTCAACATACAACTTATCCAATTTTTCAACTAAATCGTCCTTCTTGTTTGGTATGAACTGCGATACCTTTATCAATCGGTTAACGATCACCCATACGACATCGTTCTTGCTCTGTGACCTCGGCAACCCATGCATGAAATCCATAGAGATATCATCGAACTTCCACACCGGAATTGACAACGACTTCAGGAAACCTCCAGGCTTCTGACATTCAACTTTTACCAAGGCACAAGTTTGGCACTTTGCCACGTAAAGAGCTATGTCCTTCTTTAAACCCGACCATCAGAACATCTTTTTCATGTTCTTTTACATCTTTGTGCTCCCTAGGTGGATTGAGTATTTATTAATGTATGCTTCATACATCAACTCCTCCAGTAGTTTATCCAAATTTGGGATGTACAAACGACCGTCCTTTCTCAAAAAACCGTCATCCAAGGAGAATTGGGAATTTGACCCATCCGCTACTTAGCGCTTCATACTCTCATCGAGTTCCGTTGCTCGTCGATCTCTGTTCGTGAGGTCATATTGCACCTTTGTCCAGTTCAAGCACGAAATTACAGTTGCATTCTTATCAACATAAGAAATGTCTAAGGCCTCTAACTCCTGGATCAGATGCTCATCATGCATCTGTAACCAACTTTCTCATACTGGAGTCCTACGACTCAAGGCATCTACGATCACATTTCCCTTCCCGGGAGTGTCATGTATCTGGAAAGTGTAGTTCCCGAGGAACTCCATCCATATCCATTGTCGCATGTTCAGATCCTTCTAATCTATTAAGTACTTAAGGCTCTTATGGTCTGTAAAGATATCTGCTTTCACGCCTGTTGATGCGGAAAATGGCACCTCTAGTTAATGGCGTTCGGTCTCGCGAGAGAGATAGAGAGATTGTAGGGATATGGGAGAGAAGGCGACGAGACTGCCGAGTAGCTGGTTACTTTGAGTCGCGAGTGAATAAGAGAGAAAGAGGAAAGGAGAGATGGCCTCTAGCATACGACGAGTCCAGACTTCACCCATCGCGACAAATGCCTCTCTTGCGGTGGGCTTTCTATTAATATATAAACCTGTATTACTGCTGAGGTTAAGCTCGTTTTCATACAAAGGAAAATAGAGAATACAACAAGAGGGAGAGAAGGCCGGTGGATAGGATAATGGAGGTCGCTCGGGTCTCTTAAGGCCGCACAGGTCGGCAGGCTGCGCGACTTACTGCCTCAGGCCGCACAGGTCGCTAGGCCGTACAGCTTGCTGCCTCAGGCCGCACAGGTTGTCAGGCCAGATGTGCGAGCTGATTTCTGTAGTCGCAGCTTTGGTCCCCTCTGGCTATTGTCCCCCTCTGAAGAGGTACGGGGGCCTATTTATAGGATCGGGAAAGAGTCTTTTAGAACTGGGCCCAAGGACGTCACCCCTACGGTTTGAGCAAACAAAAATGGAGTCTGCCTATGCTGGGCAAACTAGAGAAGAGATCGCCCACCTATAAGCAGACTGGAGAAGAGGTCACCCACTACTGGGTGGATTCAGAATGGAGGTCGCCCCTGTTGGGTGGACTGAGAGAGGAGGTCGCCCCTACTGGGCAGACTCGGAGAGGAGGTCTCCCCTGCTGGGCGGACTCGAAGAGGAGGTCTCCCCTGCTGGGCTGACTTAGAGAGGAGGTCGCCCCAGCTGGGCGGACTCGGAGAGGAGGTCGCCCCTATTGGGCGGACTCGGAGAGGAGGTCTCCCCTGCTGGGTAGACTCGGAGAGGAGGTCGCCCCTGCTGGGCGGACTGGGAGAGGAGGCTGCCCCTGCTGGGCGGACTGGGAGAGAAGGCTACCCCTGCTCGGCGGACTTGGAGAGGAGGCTCCCCCTGCTGGGCAGACTTGGAGAGGAGGCCGACCCTACTGGCGTACTCAGAAGAGCAGGCCGCCCCTGTTGGGCGGACTCGAAGAGCAGGCCGCCCCTGCTGGGCAGACTCTGAAGGGAGGTCTCCCCTTTGTGGGCAGACTAGACCTTTTGAGTCGTGCGACCTATAGAAGAAAAGTAGAAAATGGCCGCCTTAGAGAGGATCCCCGATTTTTGGGTTAACAACGCCATATAAGTAATGACGCCACAACTTAATTGCAAAATCACAGCCTCCAACTCCAAGTAGTGGACTGGATAGTTTCGCTCGTGCACTTTCAACTTGTGTTAGCTATAAGCTATAGAATTTTCAAATTGAAGAAGAACACATCCTAAGCCGCTCCCTGAAGCATCACTATATATCTCATAGTCATCTGTTACACATGGAGAACTCAAGATAGGCACCGTAGTCAAACAATTCTTTAACTCCTCAAAATCTCGTACACACTCAGGCATCCAAATGAACTTCTATTCTTTCCTCGACAGTGTAATGAAAGGTAAGGCTATCCGCGAAAAGTTCTTTACGAAGTGCCTGTAGTAGCCAGCAAGTCCAAGGAAACTCTTGACTTCCACTATCGTTGTTAATACAGGCCATTCTCATATCATAACTATCTTCGTCGGATCCACCGCAATACCCTCTCCACTAACCACATGGCCCAAAAAAGCCACTGACGACAGCCAAAACTCACACTTTGAGAACTTGGCATAGAGTTTATTCCTTATCAGGGTATGCAAAATCATACTTAAGTGATTTGCATGATCTTCTTCTGATTGAGAGTATACCAGTATGTTGTCAATAAAGACGATCACAATCTAAGTACTCCGAAAAAGTTCGGTGCATCAAGTTCATGAATACCGATGGCGCGTTTGTTAACCCAAATGACATTACAGTGAACTCATAGTGACCATAGCGTGTACTAAATGCTATCTTGGGAATGTCACATTTCTTAATCCGCAACTGGTAATAGCTAAACTTTAAATCTAGCTTTGAATAGACAATTGATCCCACCAGTTGATCAAACAAATCATCAATCCATGAAATCATATACTTATTTTTTGTCAGCTTGTTCAATTCTCGATAATCAATGCGTAGATGCAAGTTTCTGTCCTTCTTCTTCACAAAAAGGACCAGTGTACTCAAAGGTGACATACTTGGACATATATAGCTTTGCTCTAGCAATTTCTGCAATTGAACTTTCAATTTCGCCATCTCTTTCGGTGTTACACGGTACGGTGAGTGTTGAAGCCAAATATGACCTCTGTGGAGTTCGGGGTCCCAAAAGAGGGGTGACCGCGCACCTACTACCCTCAAGCGAACGATCTATGCACAAGATTAGGAACACAAGGGACAGATCCAAGGTCTCAGCGTGGAGGACCCACCGCATACCCGGAAGACTAACAAACTCTTCCCCTCCCAAGCCAAAGGCTGAGCTAAGACACCTTCGGAGGGCGCTTTTGGCCGACCGGAACATCTAAGGAGGATTTCAAGATCAACTCTCTCCTATCCAGATGTGTCTCCTTGGGTCTACACAAAATGCTCCTCACCCGCCCTACTGATGGCGCGAACTTGCCGAGCAATTCCACGACACGCTGCCCAAACTGGGCCACGAACAGTGTAACTCCGCTATCCTAAAAGGCTGTCAACATGTCATGAGGGGCTTCCCGACAACTATACCTCAAGGCCCCCACGGGGCGAGCGGTTCTCGAGAACACCGCCCGCCTAATACGAAGAAGAAAGCTACACATCCTCAGAGCATCACAGATATTAAAAGAATATTACAGGAATATGAATTCCATACTTCGGCACGCAGGCCGGCAATATAAACAAAAAAGGCCTTCGAGGGCCGGCACAAGCTTGGGCTTAAGCCCGCTACTCCCTGCCTGGTACTACAACACCTGTACGTCAACGTCTCGACAAGCGGCGGTCAGCTAAACGCCAGTTGGTTAACATAAGCTGGCCGAACACACTGCACATACCCCTTTTTCGGGGCTATGGTGCGCATTCCCTGCAAATGGAAAATATACAACATCCTCGGAGTCTTCTCCGGGATCCACAAAACATAACCAATCCGGCTCACACGTCCGGATGGGCTTCACACAGCATGCCTAAACCCGTACTCACGCTTCCGGGTGCTAACACAGTTAATTGCGGGGACATACACGTCAACCCGTCGGAGAGCTCCCTGCCCCCACCCGTTGGTGGAGAGGGGCTTCCATGCAAATATGGAAACTGAGGGCTTCACCTGCCCAAGTAGAAATTTCGTTACCCTTGACGCGTGTTTGGCGGGGCCGCAGCCGCGTTCATTGCCCGAGGCTCCACGTCTAGCGTCCGTAGTGGTTGTCAATGCTCGGATCCGACCACCGCGGGAGAGTTGAAAGCTCCAAATGATTTTTCCCCCTCCATGGCCGAGCCTCTCCATGGCCGACCGTGCTCCAAGTGACACCGAGGAAGTCGATCCCGGCCTCCACGACTTCAGGCGCCGTCAGGGAAGCTGATCCCGACTGGCCTAGCTCCAAACGGCGCCAGGAGAGGAGCTCCCGGTCGACCTAGCTGTAGGCGGCGCCGGGAGAGGAGCTCCCAGCCGGTCTCGCTGTAGGCGGCGCCGGGAGAGGAGCTCCCGGCAGGCCTCGCTGTAGGCGGCGCCGGGAGAGGAGCTCCCGGACGGCCTCGCTGTAGGCGGCGCCGGGAGAGGAGCTCCCGACCGGCCTCGCTGTAGGCGGCGCCGGGAGAGGAGCTCCCGGCCGGCCTTGCTTTGCCCTAGGCGGTGGCGACGAAGAGAGAACTGAGAGAGAGAGAGAGCCGAGGTGGGGTACTGCTCCAGGCGGCCGACGAGAGAGAGAGATGGGGGGCGGGGTCGGGTGCTGCTCCAGGCGGCCGGAGAAAGAGACGGCCGGGGTGGGGTGCTGCTCCAGGTGGCCGGAGAAAGAGAGGGCTGAGGCGGGGTGTTGCTGCTCCTCGCGGTCGGAGAAAGAGAGGGCTGAGGCGGGGTGTTGCTGCTCCTCGCTGAGGCGGCGGCCGGAGAGGGAGGGAGAGAGGCCAGCCGCCTCCCGATGCCCTAGCGGGGAAGAACCAAAACCCGATCCCTTCCCCTGCTTCTCTTTTTCTTTTTCCTTTTCTTCTATCTGTCCTCTCCCGACCCCCCTGCTATTCCTCCTCCTTTTATCTTTCTCATTTCTTTATTATATATAAAAACTTATATATATATAATATAATATATATATATACATAATATAATATAATATATATATTACAAGCCAAAGCAAATAAAATCTCCGCACGCACGCACGAGTACCCGCACGTCCTCGAACGGGGCTGCACCAAAACGTCGCTCATAATATGTCCCGAGCGCGCCACTTGGGGAGGATCCCGCTCGGCCGTATATGGGGTTGTACACAATCCCCGCTCTTTTCGAGGTTGGCACAAACTCGGAAAGAAATGTCCAACCCCAAGTATCCGGCGAGTGGGAGCCGACCCAAAGAAAAATTTTAGAGAAAAACTCACTTGGAGATAAAGGGAGGTCCACACCAGGGCTTAGATCAGAAACAACTCACTATCTTGAATATGCTGTAAAAACCAACCGATTTATCAAAAATCAAACCAAATTAGCAATTGACGTGGAAAGCAACGGCAGTACATGTTTTGAAATGCAAGAGGCTATTACTTCAGATGGGCGTACGTTTTATAAACACAATTATTCTTTTTGAATCTCTTTCTGTAACGGTGCTATAACAAGGAGCAAATTTTATGAGAAACTAGCATAGAATGAGGATTTAAACGCTGGAGCAAGTAAAGGTATAGAAGGACCGATAAATCTTAGCATAGCCGCTCGATCAGCATGGACAGGTAGAGATCAATCATATAATGATTTATTAACACGACCAATAGTTACTCCTCTAGTTCCCATCACTACAACCTTTGCTAATCCCTTAGATGAATCCACTGATACGTTCAATATGGATGTTCAAACGCTAGATGATAATGATGAGGAATATACAACAGCTTTATCAAAGATAATAACTGGTGAAGCACTGCTGAGGATCTGGAAAACGAAATGTTTAAAACATTATTCCATAATCTAGATACACGAGCTTATAAGAACTCTTAAGCAGCAGGGAAAAAAACATCAGATGTAGCTATAATCAGTAGGTTTTTGAAGATTGTCCGCATACGATAAGACATTTAAAATCATTAGCTGGCAGAATTACTTAACGAATACATTTTATGATAGTTATCTGTTGTCGTCATGTAGTCTGAGTCGTATATCGTATTATATCGAGAATTACTTTCGATCGAGTCATGTTCGTTGACTAGTATGTATATTTATATTTCAATATATAAAGAACCTTCATCTGTTATAAACATACACCTATTCCAAAACCAAGAACCAGGACCTCTCCCCCGCAGGCGAGCCTTCGGACCTGCCAGCTAAATGAGAGTCTGCGCAGCGGGTCTACCTGGGGCCGAGCCGAGCTCGGGGTGCCGATGACGATTCCACAATCAAAACCTATCCCCCACAGGCGAGCCTACGGACCTGCCAGCTAGATGAGAGCCTGCGCAGCGGGTCTACCTGGGGCCGAGCCGAGCTCGGGGTGCCGATGACGATTCCACAACCAAAACCTATCCCCCACAGGCAAGCCTACGGACCTGCCAGCTAGATGAGAGCCTGCGCAGCGGGTCTACCTGGGGCCGAGCCGAGCTCGGGGTGCCGATGAAGATCTCAAACCAAACCTATCCCCCACAGGCGAGCCTACGGACCTGCCAGCTAGATGAGAGCCTGCGCAGCGGGTCTACCTGGGGCCGAGCCGAGCTCGGGGTGCCGATGAAGATCTCAAACCAAACCTATCCCCCACAGGCGAGCCTACAGACCTGCCAGCTAGATGAGAGCCTGCGCAGCTGGTCTACCTGGGGCCGAGCCGAGCTCGGGGTGCCGATGACGATTCCACAACCAAAACCTATCCCCCATAGGCGAGCCTACGGACCTGCCAGCTAGATGAGAGCCTGTGCAGCGGGTCTACCTGGGGCCGAGCCGAGCTCGGGGTGCCGATGACGTTCTCAAACCAACCAAACCTATCCCCCACAGGCGAGCCTACGGACCTGCCAGCTAGATGAGAGCCTGCGCAGCGGGTCTACCTGGGGCCGAGTCGAGCTCGGGGTGCCGATGAAGATCTCAAACCAAACCTATCCCCCACAGGCGAGCCTACGGACCTGTCAGCTAGATGAGAGCCTGCGCAGCGGGTCTACCTGGGGCCGAGCCGAGCTCGGGGTGCCGATGACGATCTCAAACCAACCAAACCTATCCCCCACAGGCGAGCTTACGGACCTGCCAGGTAAATGAGATCCTGCGCAGCGGGTCTACCTGGGGCCGAGCCGAGCTCGGGGTGCCGATGAAGATCTCAAACCAAACCTATCCCCCACAGGCGAGCCTACGGACCTGCCAGCTAGATGAGAGCCTGCGCAGCGGGTCTACCTGGGGCCGAGCCGAGCTCGGGGTGCCGATGACGTTCTCAAACCAACCAAACCTATCCCCCACAGGCGAGCCTACAGACCTGCCAGCTAGATGAGAGCCTGCGCAGCGGGTCTACCCGGGGCCGAGCCGAGCTCGGGGTGCCGATGACGTTCTCAAACCAACCAAACCTATCCCCCATAGGCGAGCCTATGGACCTGCCAGCTAGATGAGAGCCTGCGCAGCGGGTCTACCTGGGGCCGAGCCGAGCTCGGGGTGCCGATGATGTTCTCAAACCAACCAAACCTATCCCCCACAAGCGAGCCTACGGACCTGCCAGCTACATGAGAGCCTGCGCAGCGGGTCTACCTGGGGCCGAGCCGAGCTCGGGGTGCCGATGACGTTTCCACAAACCTAACCTAACCTATCCTAACCTATCCTAACCTATCCCCCACAGGCAAGCCTACGTACCTGCCAACTAGATGAGAGCTTGCGCAGCGGGTCTACCTGGGGCTGAGCCGAGCTCAGGATAGTGCAGAACCAAAAACCAGGACCTCTCCCCCACAGGCGAGCCTACGGACCTGCCAGCTAGTAGGAGCCAGACAGCGGGTCTACCTGGGGCCGAGCCGCGCTCGGGGTAGTGCAGAACCAAGAACCAGGACCTCTCCCCCACAGGCGAGCCTACGGACCTGCCAGCTAGTAGGAGCCAGGCAGCGGGTCTACCTGGGGCCGAGCCGCGCTCGGGGTAGTGCAGAACCAAGAACCAGGACCTCTCCCCCACAGGCGAGCCTACGGACCTGCCAGCTAGTAGGAGCCAGGAAGCGGGTCTACCTGGGGCCGAGCCGCGCTCGGGGTAGTGTAGAACCAAAAACCAGGACCTCTCCCCCACAGGCGAGCCTACGAACCTGCCAGCTAGATGAGAGCCTGCGCAGCGGGTCTACCTGGGGCCGAGCCGAGCTCGGGGTAGTGCAGAACCAAAAACCAGGACCTCTCCCCCACAGGCGAGCCTACGGACCTGCCAGCTAGTAGGAGCCAGGCAGCGGGTCTACCTGGGGCCGAGCCGCGCTCGGGGTAGTGCAGAACCAAGAACCAGGACCTCTCCCCCACAGGAGAGCCTACGGACCTGCCAGCTAGTAGGAGCCAGGCAGCGGGTCTACCTGGGGCCGAGCCGTGCTCGGGGTAGTGCAGAACCAAGAACCAGGACCTCTCCCCCACAGGTGAGCCTACGGACCTGCCAGCTAGTAGGAGCCAGGCAGCGGGTCTACCTGGGGCCGAGTCGCGCTCGGGGTAGTGCAGAGCCAAGAACCAGGACCTCTCCCCCACAGGCAAGCCTACGGACCTGACAGCTAGTAGGAGCCAGGCAGCGGGTCTACCTGGGGCCGAGCCGCGCTCGGGGTACCTCTACCCGGTCAATCTCTACCAACTACGGGGCACATCTACCCGCTACGTCCACCCTCCTGAGAACGAGGGTCGATCATATAATATTCTCCCTAAGGCACGTTTTGATCTCCAGGACCGAATATCCTAGCGACAAGAGGGGAATGGGAGGGGACTTCTTTCATCACATGACCTTGGTCGTCACTTGGTTCCTCTTCTATAGCCACGACGTTCGACTGAGTTTTTCTGTACTGGTCACTCTCCTCGCTCACCGCACCATAACTGTTGAAGCCAAATATGACCTCTGTGGAGTTCGGGGTCCCAAAAGAGGGGTGACCGCGCACCTACTACCCTCAAGCGAACGATCTAGGCACAAGATTAGGAACACAAGGGAAAGACCCAAGGTCTCAGCGTGGAGGACCCACCGCATACCCGGAAGACTAACAAACTCTTCCCCTCCCAAGCCAAAGGCTGAGCTAAGACACCTTCAGAGGGCGCTTTTGGCCGACCGGAACATCTAAGGAGGATTTCAAGATCAACTCTCTCCTATCCAGATGTGTCTCCTTGGGTCTACACAAAATGCTCCTCACCCGCCCTACTGATGGCGCGAACTCGCCGAGCAATTCCACGACACGCTGCCCAAACTGGGCCACGAACAGCGTAACTCCGCTGTCCTAAAAGGCTGTCAACAGGCCATGAGGGGCTTCCCGACAACTATACCTCGAGGCCCCCACGGGGTGAGCGGTTCTCGAGAACACCGCCCACCTAATACGAAGAAGAAAGCTACACATCCTCAGAGCATCACAGATATTAAAAGAATATTACAGGAATATGAATTCCATACTTCGGCACGCAGGCCAGCAATATAAACAAAAAAGGCCTTCGAGGGCCGGCACAAGCTTGGGCTTAAGCCCTCTACTCCCTGCCTGGTACTGCAACACCTGTACGTCAACGTCTCGACAAGCGGCGGTCAGCTAAACGCCAGTTGGTTAACATAAGCTGGCCGAACACACTGCACATACCCCTTTTTCGGGGCTATGGTGCGCATTCCCTGCAAATGGAAAATATACAACATCCTCAGAGACTTCTCCGGGATCCCCAAAACATCACCAATCCGGCTCACACGTCCGGATGGGCTTCACACAGCATGCCTAAACCCATACTCACGCTTCCGGGTGCTAACACAGTTAATTGCGGGGACGTACACGTCAACCCGTCGGAGAGCTCCCTGCCCCCACCCGTTGGTGGAGAGGGGCTTCCATGCAAATATGGAAACTGATGGCTTCACCTGCCCAAGTAGAAATTTCGTTACCCTTGACGCGTGTTTGGCGGGGCCGCAACCGCGCTCTTTGCCCGAGGCTCCACTTCTAGCGTCCGTAGTGGTTGTTCATGCTCGGATCCGACCACCGCGGGAGAGTTGAAAGCTCCGAATGATTTTTCCCCCTCCATAGCCGAGCCTCTCCATGGCCGACCGTGCTCCAAGTGACATCGAGGAAGTCGATCCCGGCCTCCACGACTTCAGGCGCCGTCGGGGAAGCTGATCCCGACTGGCTTAGCTCCAAACGACGCCGGGAGAGGAGCTCCCGGTCGACCTAGCTGTAGGCGGCACCGGGAGAGGAGCACCCGGCCGGTCTCGCTGTAGGCGGCGCCGGGAGAGGAGCTCCCGGCCGGCCTCGCTGTAGGCGGCGCCGGGAGAGGAGCTCCCGGCCGGCCTCGCTGTAGGCGGCGCCGGGAGAGGAGCTCCCGGCCGGCCTCACTGTAGGCGGCGCCGGGAGAGGAGCTCCCGGCCGGCCTTGCTTTTCCCTAGGCGGTCGCGACGAAGAGAGAACTGAGAGAGAGAGAGCCGAGGTGGGGTGATGCTCCAGGCGGCCGACGGGAGAAAGAGATAGGGGGCGGGGTCGGGTGCTGCTCCAGGCGGCCGGAGAAAGAGACGGCCGGGGTGGGGTGCTGCTCCAGGCGGCCGGAGAAAGAGAGGGCTGAGGCGGGGTGTTGCTGCTCCTCTCTGAGGCGGCGGCCGGAGAGGGAGGGAGAGAGGCCAGCCGCTTCCCGATGCCCTAGCGGGGAAGAAGCCAAAACCCGATCCCTTCCCCTGCTTCTCTTTTTCTTTTTCCTTTTCTTCTATCTGTCCTCTCCCGACCCCCCCTGCTATTCCTCCTCCTTTTATCTTTCTCATTTCTTTATTATATATAAAAACTTATATATATATATAATATAATATATATATATATATAGTATAATATAATATATATATTACAAGCCAAAGCAAATAAAATCTCTGCACGCACGCACGAGCACCCGCACGTCCTCGAACGGGGCTGCACCAAAACGTCGCTCATAACATGTCCCGAGCGCGCCACTTGGGGAGGATCCCGCTCGGTCGGATATGGGGTTGTACAGTGAGTGGGCCACATGTTTCACACCTGACACCAACTCAATAGCGAAGTCAATTTCCCACTGGGGCGGTAACCCAGGGAGATCTTTAGGAAAAACATCTTCATAATCCGATATAATAGGAAAGTCACTCAAATTGGACTTCGGCTAAACAGCCTAAAACGGTGTGAAGAATAACTTCACGCCTTTCGAGCAGCCTTGATTACCTGGAGAGCAAACATCAACATCTTACTCGATCCTCAAATACCATCGAACTTAGTCTCTCTTTCAGTGTTCTGTCCCAGTATGACTTCCTTAGAGTTGCAATCTATATAGGCATACTTCTCCGAGAGCCAGTCCATGCCAAAGATTACATCGAACTCATATATCAGTAGCACTGATGCTTCCAGCATGAAATCCTACTTCCTTTCCGCACCTCAACACAACAATACCTTTTCTCATGCATTACGCATCCATTAGGTAACAACACCTTCAACATATCTATCGACATAAGAGTAGGCACTCCGATTCGCGATACAAAGTCCTCAGATAGAAATAAATGAGAAGCACCTGTATCAAACAGTGCTCTCGCCAGATAGTCTAAAATAAGGACAAAACCAACATTCATCAAGCTATACACAAGCAATTCACAAGGTATAAAGTATGAAAACTATATACTACTCGTACCTGTGATGACATCAGCCTGTTTGATGGCCTCCTGTTGGCCAAGAATGTGAACCCTTGGCTGAGCTGGAGCATATTTGGATGCAGTGGACTACATCACCTTTCTCTTTTCTGCGTAAGATGCTCTTGCCTTTTTATCCACCTTTGGAGGACCACCTCGACAATCTCGAGCTATATGTCCCAGCTTGCCACAATTATAACATGCATGTTGCTTTGCCCAGATGTTGCTCCAGAAATAACAATAGATGGAGCCTGCCCAGAAGACTTGGACTTCTTATTGCACTTCTGATAGCATGGTTTAGAAGAAGTCGGCACTTTGAACTCGGGCTTTATCAAATCCAAGTCCCTCTTGCCATGCACCCTCTTCATGTCCTTCTCCAACGAACGAGTCGTATTAACCAATACTTGAAAACATTGATTCATTGGACCGGAGAGCAATAACCACAGCTCATCCCACAGTCCCTCATAAAACCTATTAGCCTTACGCTCCTCATCCGCGAAAGTAGACCATACATATCATCCCACCCTGGTAAACTCATTCGATTAGTTATCCACACTACCCTCACCCCGAGTCAAACACTGGAACTCATTTTCCATGGCAATCTGTTGCGACGAAGGCAGATGCTTTGCCAAAAACAATCTCGAAAACTCCTCCATCGAGATCTTAGATAGTCGCCTGCCCGCAAAGTGGTGTAACTCCAACTTATCCCACAAAAGTCTAGCCTCTCCTTCCAATAAGAAAATGGCCAAGATTACCTTCTGCCCCTCCTCTATTTTAATCGCCGTCAACACTCTCTCGACATGCGAAAGCCAGTCCTCTACCTGCATTGGGGATCCCGCACCCGTGAACATAGGAGGATTAAAACTCATGAAGTGCTTCAGCTTCCATTCAGTCGCTTTCCTATCAACCAAAACCTCAGCAGGCACCTGTCTAACATCTATAGGCTCGGCTACACCAACCCGTACTTGTACCATCACATGTCGTTCCTACCTTGTCGGTTGTGCATTTATCATAGAATGTTGTGGTTTAGACTGCCCCGCACAACTTCGAGTTACCTAAAAGTATAAAATAACCAATTTAGCAACCACATACAAGGCATACCATGACTAATTGGAACACACTGGTTCCTCATATATGTGTATTTTCATTCCTAAGTGGTCATTCTTGAGTTCATTTTGTTATAATGGCAAGGACATACACGTGCTCGCCACCCCTCAAAAGAATTCAACCACGAATTCGCTGAAGGAAGACCAAGACAACTGATACCAAATTATAACACCTTCAACTGTCACATGAAATATAACAGAGGGTCCGGCCGGGGTACCATGCCATATTTCACAGACTGTCAATGGGGTTACAGATTAATTATCATAAGACCAAACGAATCCTAACTCAGAGCATTCTAGCGGAAGCTTCATGTGTTAAATTGAACTCAATACATGTGAATATCCACTAACATATATATAAATGAATGTTTTACAAAATACAAAAAAGTTCTAGCCTTAAGGCCTTACAATTATTCTTCAACAAGGTGATTCACAAACATTAGCTCGCAGGTCGACCACATATGAAAACAACAATTCTTCGCTTGGCCTTCGAGGGCTGCTGTAACACCCCAAAATGAGAAAATAAAAATTTTAGTGGCTATCGTCGGGTGATAGTGAGTATCGCTAGCAATAGCAATAGCACTCGACGTTAGGATTGAGTAGACTCGACGCACTCGATGCTTTCAACGAAGCGTTGAGTGGAGCTATCGGAGTGGCGATAGTGGGTATCGCTGGGCGATACTGCCACGTATGGTTGGAAATGTGTCGGATGGCCGGAAGGCGGTCAATGAGCTGTGGTTGAATGGGGTTAAAGCGGCTACCGACAATATCACCCAGGCGATAGTGGATATCGCCAGGCGATAGCATTAATTTTGACTTGTCAACTGAAATTGTGACCTTTCTTTTCTTTTGATGAGATGATTGTGTCGCTGGGTTTATTCCTGAGGCTGCTTAACCAGAGAAGAGGTGGAGAGAAGATTCATTTCCTTCTCTCACTCTCTCTTATCCTTCTCATCAGTTATTGGAAGAAAGGAAGAGAGGTGGAGAAAACATTCAAGAGCTGAAGTAAGATCCGTGAAGAGGAAAGCGAGGCGCTCCTTTCCATCCAGATAGAAGACTTATTCATGGCTCCGAAAAGATCTATAAGGGTAACGATCTTCTTGAAGGATGTGGTGTTTTGGAAGTTACTTCATTTTCTTATATACTAAGTGTTCATGATCCAAATGTTGTAGTTACATTTTGTTCCTTGATTGTATGACATACCTCATGTAAGGTTCAAGAAGATGCTCTTGGTCTTGAACCATAAAACCATGAGTTTTATTATGTCATGTAATCTTATGTTTTCCTCTCTTTCGTGGTAGTTGGAGACAACATTGATTATCGAGTGAAGATTTTCATATTGGTTAAAGTATATTGGAGTTCTATAAATGTTGATAAATGGTTTTCGTTTAATCATATGAGTATGTATGCATCTGAGTACATACATATTGAGGTTGACCTATTTTAGTTGTAACATTATATGGAATATTTTTAGTGTCATTAATGTTTACAACGTGTCTAATGAATTGGAGATATGAGATGTGTTGATTTAGCGAGTCGATGTGAACAATGTGATTATAGTTGAAGGCAATATTTTGATGGTGATAACTATTCTGATTCGTTGTTCACACTTACGCGTAAGAAATTTGCATATCGAAATATCATTTGTCCCCAAATTACTTGGGTAGTGATTTGGTCGGGCCCCTTGGTAAAACGAGGTTGTAACGCATGCAAATAACTGAAGTAGTTATAAATACAACTCACTTATGAGACCGAGAATGACAAATATTGTGCAGAAATGACACAGTCCTATTTTGCACTATATTCATAATATCACGTGACAAAGGTAGACACAGGTCATTATATTTCGTTACCTACTACCTTATTGTTGTAGCAACTGCAATGCCTTGATAAAGCCTCTTGCAGGCTATAAATTAGGTTGTTATATTATCGCTGCGACGCATGGTTCCGTTGTAAGGTCACACCAAATGAACGGGAACAGTCTCTATTTGACTTACTTGTGCGCTTGATTTCATACAGCATGCGATCAAGACAGTATAATAAGTGCGCTTTCAAAAAATGTCATTTTTAACATGCTTAGACCAAGACGAGTTGTTAAATTGTGCGACTGTTAATTTGCGGGATGAATTGGTTCATCGCGTTAATTTTAATAGTGTGACGACACACTTTCTTTTCTCACTCATTTATATGTATATATATAAGCTTGATCAAGGGTTTTGATCAAAAATTTTTGATTCAAGGGTTTGGATCAAGGGTTGAGAGTGAGATATAAAGGAAAATGGGAGATAGGGTTGGCAAGGTCTTTTTGCTTTTTTGGTTCTGCCCTGGAGAACCCGACGACCACACCAAAAATCAGAGGCGATTTTCCCGAGCTCAGTTAGGGCGTTTTCCTAAGCTTGGTAAGGGCACTGACTAGCCTTTTTCCTTGCTCACGCAGAGCAGCGACTCACGATTTCTAGAGGTGCTCCGATGACAGTGCGTGGGTGGGTCTTCTATCCGACGGCTTGAAGATCAGGGTGTAGTCCCGACGGTTTTTGCTTGCTCAGTCTTCTTCCCGACGACAAGTGTGGCTCGGCCACTGGACGTCTCCAATGAGTTGAAGAAGAAGGTCTAGGTTTCTTCCTTCCTCTCCCTTCATCAACGTAGCGGATTGCTTTGACTGTTAGGGTTCAAGGTGAACTAAGAGGCGAGGTGTCAGCCTCATTGTTGTGGTGGAATCGCTACCATCTTCTCCAACGTGTTTCCTCTTTCGCCTAGAGATCTTATTCTCTAGAGGTACAATTTCTAACCCCTTGTGATAGTTAGATGTGATGAGTTAGGCTTTATGTTCCTTAGCCCTATTTTGGCCATTGTCATCGGATATCTGATCCTTATGTGTCATTGGTGCTTGGAATTTTTTTAAAAAAAAATTCGCCCTATCGCTACACTATGAAATCTTACAGTGGTATCAGAGCCAGGTTCTGATATCTCATGACAATGGGCCTCCTTTTGTGCCTAGTGGTTTGGATTGGTTATGTCCCAACTCTTGATTCAAGATTGTGTAATCCGTTGTTTTGTGGATTATGAGAGGATTTTTTTGGATTTAAAATAATCTAGTTGAATCATGTTCGACTGTGTTCTTTGACTTATCTATCGCTAGGATTCAGGCTTGTGTTGGTTGTTATGACATTTTTATATGTATTCTCTGGATTGCAATTTTTGTTTGGGATGCATGTAATAATTAGAATGCCATGTGTTAGGTTATTATTATTTTTGTTTGTTATTCCTCTATTCTTTAGAGGAATGCGAAGAGAAAGATTTAAGATTAGTTTTCCTCCTAATTTATCCACTTAAGCTCGTGACTTTGTATGATCATGAGTGTGATTCCAATCACTAGACATGGTGGAACGTGTGTAAGCTTGGTATTAGGCCACAGGAGATTGTATTTTGTGTGAGGCACAGTTTACTTTTGTAACAACCCTATCCGTTCATATACTATATACTAGAAGGTATGGCCGGGGCCCCACAGCATATACCACAAAACAGACGATGAAGCCTCCTAACACTTGAACTCCACACTTGAATGTCCACCATAGAAAATAACTTCATATAGGAATGACTTCCAACATGTAAACATCGTTGGCCTTATGGCCTTACAAGGCTTTCAAACAGTGGCCTAAACATTGGCGCGCAGTCTGGCCACAATACAAGAAAACACAACAAGCATTTCCAAACAGCCTTCTAGGGCTAGCAGTAACAGCAGCAGCAACAGCAAGGACCTCAACCTTTATGTGTCCCGCTTGGCTCTCCAGTACCTGTACAGGGACAAGCCACCCAACGGTGGCAAACAGAAGCAACGGTCAGCGCTCAGCTGACCAAATTATAACGACCCTACCCCTTTTCTCGGGGCAGCGGTAATCTTCCCTACAGGCATATCATATCACAAGCATGACAATATATTCATATAATGTGCTTTCACGCACACATGCCATCACAACCGTTCGCCACCCGGCCCAACGGTCCGTGCACTCAGGGCACATTCTTGGTGTTCTGGCAAAGCACTTGCCCACCACCGTATCAGGGTCACAACCCAACAGTAACTCTCTTGAGCATTTACTACATGGTGTGCAGTCGGAGTTCTAGTCTTACAACACCGGGATGGCCCGTAGCCCCCCATTGTGTCATGGCGCGCAGGCCTAAGACTCTTGATATGCGCTCCAACAGACCACACCTTCTGGTCCACGTCGGACGGACATAACGCAGGTCGGATCCTCCACCCCCCGTTGCTCAAATCGCCTTGCCTTCACCGAGTACGGCGTACTCGCGGCTTCATCAAAGGCGCGGGTTGGTCTCACCAATCCTGTTCTAGGCATTCGTCATGGGTGTTTTTATTACACTCATTCATCTCACAACATTAGCGGGTCTTTCCTGGGTACACCAGTACTTCCTGTTCCTCGTTCACAGGTACGACACCGCAATAACACAAATGTCAGGGGTCTTTCCTGGGCATACCAGTACTTCTTCTTACTCTATTCACAGGTACCACCTATGACATCAAACATCACAAAAGGGCCTTTCCAGGTCACACCAGTACTTCCCGTTACTCATTCATAGGTACGACCCAATAGCACAAGCATACACGGATATTTTCCTGTACAACCACTCCAGTACTTCCTGCTACTACCCTTCACAGGCATAACCCGTTGACTCCTTAAACTACATGTTTATCACTGAGTCTTCTCCGATTCGTATGCAACATCACCAATCCAGACCAACCTGTCCAGATGGGCTTCACACAGCATGCCTATTCCGTACTCCAATTCCGGATCTATATGCCAACAAAAGGGGATTTCATGAAACACCCAAAGATTCCCAAATCAGCCACCTCTTGGTGGGGGAATCACAAACATATGCCAAAAGGAAGCCTTCATATGGCTAGGAAGAAAAGTCGTTACCCTTGAAGACCTCTTTGGTGCCATGAGCTCTAAGCTGGCTCGAACGACTCACAAGAGCTTTTCCTCCGTAACGTCGGCCTCGGATCTCTCGTCGGTAAACCGCAGCACCACCGATGCTCAGCCCCCTCTCCTTCTCCTCCTACCTCTCTCTTTCTCTCTCTAGAAGTGTAGTAAGAGAGTCAAAAGCCAAATGAGTTTCCCCAACCCATTCTCGGCCTTAAGAGGACAGGGAGGCCTCTCAGCCCTTGGATCCAAGCTGAAGGAATGGATGGCCACAATTTTGCCAGAAATTATAAATTTTGCCTGACACGGCCTGTCACACGCCCGTGTCCTAGGCTGTGTACCTCAAGCGGTGCTCAACCGACTTATTCAAACCAGTGACACGCCCATGTGACACACCCGTGTCATGGGCCGTGTCACCCAACACGCCTTCATACACGCCCGTGTCTGTGGCTGTGTTCATCAGGCGAAAAAAAATCCCAAAATCACCCGAGACTCACATGGCCTGTGACACGCCCGTGTCCCAGGCCGTGTCCCCATACACGGCACTCGACATGCCCCAGCTCAATGTCGCCGGGCTGAGTTCGTCGACCGCGCTGACACGCCCTGTGACACGAACGTGTCACAGGTCGTGTCCTAAGCACTTGACGATCGTCGACTGTTCCTCTCGACACTCAACGCACACAGGATACGCCCTGGGACACGCCCATGTCCCAGGCCGTGTCACCCGAAAATTTGCCTGCTGATAAAACTTGGGCTGTTACAACCCTCCCCTCCTACAAAAATTTCGTCCTCGAAATTAGCACACAGGAAGGCAACCAGCAAGCAACAACCAAATAATTATAATCTTAAATTTCTCATGTTACAATAACATTCTCTCCACGAATTACAGAAACAGCTCGGGAAACTCCTCTTGCATGGTTTGCTCTCACTCCCATGCAAGTTCCTCACGGACGCAGTTGTCCCACCGGACTTTAACCATGACGACCGTCTTGTTCCGCAACTGTTTCTCGGATCGATCCTCGATCTGAATGGGTCTAACGCTCGTTGTTAGCCCATACTCCACCGGCACACGATCATCCGCGATCACTTGAGCTGGATCTTTAACGGCCTTCCGAAGCACCGAGATGCGAAATACATCATGTAATCCACCCAAGTCTGTCGACAGAGCTAGTCGATATGCCGCCTCTCCGACGCGCTCAACCACTTCAAATGGACCCAAAAATCTTGGACTCAACTTTTTCAAACGTCGAAACCTGAAGACACCTTTGAAGGGCTTGATCTTCAAGTAGATCCAATCGCCAACCGCAAATTCCACATTTCGGCGCGTGGCGTTGTAGTACTTTGCTTGACGATCTTGGGCTATAAGTAGCCTCTCTCGAATAGTCTGAATGGTTGCATTTACTTCATCAACCTCATTTGGTTTAGAAACTCGAGCTTCGCCCGCTTCTACCCAAGCCAAGGGAGTACGACACTTCCTTCCATACAAAGCTTCATATTGTGCCATCCCAATGCTCGCCTGGTAGCTGTTATTATACGCAAACTCCACCATATAGAGATGATCTTCCCATCTCTTTCCGAAGTCGAGGGCGCACATTCGGAGCATGTCCTCCATCGTTCTGTTGGTACGTTTAGTTTGGCCATCCATTTGGGGATGAAAGGCCGTACTGAAAGTCAACTTCGTGCCCAACATTCGGTGAACTAGCCTCCAGTCATTTGACGTGAATCGCCCATCTCGATCACTTACGATGCTCCGAGGAACACCGTGAAGCCGTCCAATATGGTCAACATATAATTTTGCCAAACATTCCACTGAATCATCCCGCCTGTTCGGGAGAAAATGTGCCACTTTCGTTAGCCGGTCAACAATCACCCAAATGGAATCATTTCCTCGCTGCGATCTCGACAATCCGTGCACAAAATCCATGGAAATATCATCAAATTTCCACTCTAGAATCGGCAGCGACTTCAAATAACCGTCCGGCTTTTGGCATTTTGCCTTCACCATCGCACATGTTTGGCATTTGGCCACATAGAAGGCAACATCTTTCTTTACCTCTGGCCACCAGAATAGCTTTTTCATATCATTGAACATCTTTGTGCACCTGGGGTGAATGAAATACTTTGTATAATGCGCTTCATACATCAGTTCTTCCCATAATTTACCCACATTCGGGACGCACAAACGGCCCTCTTTTTGCAAAAGACCGTCATTCCAGGCGAATTTGCCCTCTGGCCCTTCGTTACCATAGCGTAAGAGATCTTCATCCAACTCCGTTTCCCGTCGAACTTGGTCCGCAAGGTCACATTGCACCTTTGTCCAGTTCAAACATGCATTGGCAGTGGCATTTTTGTCAACACAATATATCTCTAATGCTTCCAGCTCCTGGATAAGACGTTCATCATGCCTTTGTAACCAATTCGCTCTAGCCAGAGCCCTCTGACTCAAGGCATCCGCGACAACATTCCCCTTTCCGGGAGTATAGTGAATCTCAAAAGTGTAGTCCCCAAGGAACTCCAACCACCTTCGTTGTCGCATGTTCAAGTCTTTCTGCTCCAATAGGTACTTGAGGCTCTTGTGATCTGTATAGATTTCCACCTTCACTCCATCAAGGTACTGTCGCCACAACTTTAGTGCAAAAATTACCGCCGCTAACTCCAAGTCATGGACGGGATAATTTCGCCCGTGCACCTTCAGCTAGCGTGAGCCATGAGCAATTACCTTTCCATTCTGTAGAAAAACGTAGCCCAAACCGCTCCCCGAGGCATCGCTATAAATAACAAATCCATCGATCCCACTTGGCGAAGACAACACCGGCGTCGTGGTCAACCAAACCTTCAGCTCTTCAAAAGCTCGTGCGCACTCTGACGTCCAAACAATCTTCTGATCTTTTTGCGTCAACGTGGTTAGCCCCAAAGCAATCCGCGAGAAGTTTTCCACAAATCTTCGATAGTAGCCCGCAAGTACAAGGAAACTCCTGACCTCGGCCACAGAAGACAACATTGGCTACTCTTGTATAGCCCTTATCTTCGCTGGATCCACTGTAATTCCCGCTCCACTCACCACATGGCCCAGAAAAGCCACCGACGATAGCCAAAACTCGTATTTCGAGAACTTGGCATAGAGCTGATTGTGCCTCAATGTATTCAACATCAACCGCAAGTGAGTCTCATGCTCAGCTTCTGACTTCGAGTACACCAGGATATCATCAATAAACACGATCACAAACAGATCCAGGTACTCTCGGAACGTGCGGTGCATCAAATCCATAAACATCGAGGGCGCATTGCACAGTCCAAATGGCATGACTGTGAACTCATAGTGCCTGTAACGCGTTCCAAATGCGGTTTTGGGAATGTCAACTTCCCGAATTCTCAACTGGTAATAACCAGACTTCAGGTCCAACTTCGAATAGACGGTCGAGCCCACCAGCTGATCGAATAACTCATCAATCCGGGGTATCAGATATTTATTCTTCTCGGTCAGCTTATTCAGTTCATGGTAGTCAATACATAACCGCAACCCACCATCTTTCTTCTTTACAAAAAGCACAGGCGCGCTCCAAGGTGACATGCTTGGGCGTATATAACCTTGCTCCGGCAATTCTTGTAATTTGACCTTCAACTCAGCCATCTCTTTCGGCGCGACGCGATATGGCGAGCGGGCCACAGGTTTCGTACCTGACACCAACTCGATCGTGAAGTCAATCTCCCGCTGGGGTGGTAGCCCAAGGAGATCTGTGGGAAACACATCTGTAAATTCCGCCACAATCGGAATCTCGCACACACTGGCCTTAGGCTCAATAGCCTGAATCAATGCGAAGTAACACTCCGCACCCTTCCGAACAGCCTTGACTACCTGGAGTGCAGACATCAACGTCCCACCCACGCCTCGCATACCCGCGAACTTTGTCTCCTGTTCGGTTTTCTGGACCAACGTGATCTCTTTGGACTGGAAATCAATCAAGGCATGCTGCTCCGCAAGCCAATCCATCCCAAATATCACGTCAAATTCCGATATTGGCAATACAGAAGCAGTCAAACTGAAATCCCGACTCCCTATTTGGAGCGCCACATCGCAAGCTTGATCCGCAAGCATCCAACAACCATTCGGCAACACCACTCTGAAGATATCTATCTTTGCACGACTAGGTATCCCAAACCGCGCTATAAACTCGCTCGACAGAAAATAATGTGACGCACCCGTATCAAATAGTGCTCGTGCCAGCGTGTCCCGAATCATCACAAATCCTGTGACAAGCATGTTACATATACAACCACAAACACAGATGCACGAAGAAAAGCATACAAGCAATAGGATATCTAAAACTAAACTCATACATGTGACGACGTCACTCTGCTTGATGGCCTCCTTCAGGCCAAGATTGTAGACCCGGGGCTGCGCCTGCGAGGCAGAGGAGTCCACGACTGCCTTGCCCTTCTCCGCATACGATGCTCCCGCCTTCTTTTCACTCTTTGGCGGCACCCGACAATCTCGAGCGATATGCCCCACCCGGCCACAATTATAGCATATACGAGTATCCGGCTTTGAGGTAGCCCCCGACGTTGCTCCTGATGCAACTGATGATGGAGCTTGTCCACTTATCTTGAACTTCTTGCCCCATTTCCTCTTATAAAATGGTTTCCCAGATCGGGGCACCTTCCACTCCAGTTGCATCACAGCCAAAGCTCTCTTCCCCTACACCCTCTTCATATCCTTTTCCAGCACGCTCGCAGTGTCGACCAATGCCTGGAAGCCTTGGTTCACAGAACTAGAAACCAGGAATCTCAACTCGTCCCTCAGTCCTTCATAGAACCGATTTGTATTCCTCTGCTCATCAGCAAAAATAGAACCCGCATACCGCCCTAAGCGAGTAAACTCATGCTGGTATGCGTCAACACTGCCATCACCTTGCGTCAGCCTTTGGAATTCATTCTCCATGGCAATCTATTGCGCCGCAGGAAGGTGCTTCGCTAGGAAGAGTTGGGAGAATTCTTCCATCGATACTTGTGTTAAGGGACGACCCGCCAAGTGATGTAACTCTATCTCATCCCACCACAATCTAGCTTCTCCTTCGAGCAGGAAGGTAGCTAAGGTGACTTTCTGATGCTCCTCTAATCCAATCGCCGTCATGATTCGCTTGACGCGCGATAGCCAATCCTCAGCCTGCGTAGGAGTTCCCGCCCCCGAAAACGTAGGCGGATGGAAACTCATAAACTGCGTCAGCTGCTTCTCAGCTGCTCTAGAAGCCACATCCACTACAGGTTCAGGCCTTGCTGCCACCTGTTCTGGCCTCACAGCCAGTTGTTCATGCCTAAGTGGCTGTCCTTGGATCATGGTAAACAAAGCCTCAGCAACTAAACGCACATGTTCCACAGATGGTGGAGGTGTAGGCACCGCGGCTGGTGCCGTACTTTCATCAGACTGCTGGGGCTCTGACTGCCCAGCTCCACTCTGTGTCACCTAAAGTTGGACAAGACACACACATTAGCGGCCTTATTATCATGGAAATTCAGGAGTTCACTCGTATAAACATGGTTTGCACAAACACGTGCTCGCCACCCCACAAAAGAAGGCGACCATGACTTCAAGAGGAAAAGACCGAGACAGCTGATACCAAAAATATAACAACCCCATCCGTTTATATACTATATACTAGAAGGTCCGGCCGAGGCCCCACAACATATACCACAAAACAGACGATGAAGCTACAGAGTGATACCAGAGTAACGCAGCGAACCTAACACAAAGCATTCTAGCGGAAGCCTCCTAACACTTGAACTCCACACTTGAATGTCCACCATAGAAAATAACTCCATATAGGAATGTCTTCTAACATGTAAACATCATTGGTCTTATGGCCTTACAAGGCTTTCAAACAGTGGCCTAAACATTGGCGCGCAGGCCGGCCACAATACAAGAAAACATAACAAGCATTTCCAAATAGCCTTCTAGGGCTAGCAGTAGCAGCAGCAGCAACAGCAAGTACCTCAACCTTTATGCGTCCCGCTTGGCTCTCCAGTACCTGTACAGGGACAAGCCACCCAACGGTGGCAAACAGAAGCAACGGTCAGCATTCAGCTGACCAAATTATAACGACCCTACCCTTTTCCCGGGGCAGCGGTAATCTTCCCTGCAGACATATCATATCACAAGCATGGCAATATATTCATATAATGTGCTTTCACGCACACATGTCATCACAACCGTTCGCCACCCGACCCAACGGTCCGTGCACTCAGGGCACATTCTTGGTGTTCTGGCAAAGCACTTGCCCACCACCGTATCAGGGTCACAACCCAACGGTAACTCTCTTAAGCATTTACTCCATGGCGTGCAGCCGGAGTTCTAGTCTTACTACATCGGGATGGCCCGTAGCCCCCCATTGTGTCATGGCACGCAGGCCTAAGACTCTCGCTATGCGCTCCAACAGACCACACCTTCTGGTCCACGTCGGACGGACATAACGCAGGTCGGATCCTCCACCCCGCGTTGCTCAAATCGCCTTGACTTCACCGAGTACGGCGTACTCGCGGCTTCATCAAAGGCACGGGTCGGTCTTACCAATCCTTTTCTAGGCATTCAGCCTGGGTATTTTTATTACACCCATTCATCTCACAACATTAGCGGGTCTTTCCTGGGTACACCAGTACTTCCTGTTCCTCGTTCACAGGTACGACACCGCAATAACACAAATGTCAGGGGTCTTTCCTGGGCATACCAGTACTTCTTGTTACTCTATTCACAGGTACCACCTACGACATCAAGCATCACAAAAGTGCCTTTCCTGGTCACACCAGTACTTCCTGTTACTCATTCATAGGTACGTCCCAATAACACAAGCATACACGGATATTTTCCTGGACTACCACTCCAGTACTTCCTGCTACTACCCTTCATAGGCATAACCCGTTGACTCCTTAAACTACATGTTTATCATGGAGTCTTCTCCGATTCGTATGCAACATCACCAATCCAGACCAACCTGTCCAGATGGGCTTCACACATCATGCCTATTCTGTACTCCAATTCCGGATATATATGCCAACAAAAGGGGATTTCATGAACCACCCAAAGATTCCTAAATCAGCCACCTCTTGGTGGGGGAATCACAAACATATGCCAAAAGGAAGCTTTCACATGGCTATAAAAAAAGTCGTTACCTTTGAAGACCTCTTTGGTGCAATGAGCTCTAAGCTGGCTCGAACGACTCACAAGAGCTTTTCCTCCGTAACGTCAGCCTCGGATCTCTCGTTGGTAAACCGCAGCACCACCGATGCTCAGCCCCCTCTCCTTCTCCTCCTTCTTCCTCTCTCTTTCTCTCTCTAGAAGTTTAGTAAGAGAAAGTCAAAAGCCAAATGAGTTTCCCCAACCCATTCTCAGCCTTAAGAGGACAGGGAGGCCTCTCAGCCCTTGGATCCAAGATGAAGGAATGGATGGCCACAATTTTGCCAGAAATTATAAATTTTGCCTGATACGGCCTGTGACACGCCCGTGTCCTAGGCCGTGTGCCTCAAGCGGTGCTCAACCGACTTATTCAAACCAGTGACACGCCCATGTGACACGCCCGTGTCATGGGCCGTGTCACCCAACACGCCTTCAGACACGCCCGTGACTGTGGCCATGTTCATCAGGCAAAAAAAAATCCCAAAATCATCCAAGACTCACACGGCCTGTGACACGCCCGTGTCCCAGGCCATGTGCCCATACACAGCACTCGACACGCCCCAGTTCAATGTCGTCGGGCTGAGTTCGTCGACCGTGCTGACACGCCCTGTGACACGCCCGTGTCACAGGCCGTGTCCTAAGCACTCGACAATCGTCGACCAAATTTTGTCGACCACTCGTCGACTGTTCCTCTTGACACTCGACGCACACAGGACACGCCCGTGTCCCAGGCCGTGTCACCCGAAAATTTGCCTGCTGATAAAACTTGGGTTGTTACAACTTTTCTCGTGGAAATACCGTGTTCACACTTGTTGCCCAATAAAATGAGTTTTCTTAAACAAGACTTTCAAGATCTAGGCTTGAATCTTTTGGGAAAGAATTTTCTTATTATTTTTTTTCCTTGAATCATGCAATAATATTGTTCAAGAGTCATAAGGGTTGAGCATCGCTTATTTGGTTATGATTGGTGCTTTGTACCTACTTGGACAAACAAATGGATGAGTCCACTTGTTTGGAAAGGATCTTGTACATGTTTATATTATTACTTTGATATAGCACTAGCAATTTTTTTATTTATTATGAACTCTAAGTAAATATTTATTCTCTCTTTTTTTAGAATCATGTCCACTCTGCCAAATTTTCTGCGATCCATGATTGATAAGAGTCCTCTTGCTAATGATAGTTCAAACTATTCTGATTGGATCCTCAAGTTGAATATCGTGTTGCGTTTGGAAAATCTCCATCAAATTCTAGATGGTCATTGCCCAGAAGAGAAGGAGAAAGGCAAACCAACCGATGTTGAAAAGGAGGAACCAAAGAATTGGAATGAACAACATCGTGTTGTGTAGACGCTGATCTTGTCCAGTATTGGCGATCAGTTGCAAAGGAAATTTCTTGATACTCCCGCCAAGGAAATAATAGCACAATTAGAAAAGAAGTTCACCAATAGTGCTCAGAAAGAGCGTTATAAGAGCACCATAGCACTCACAAGATGCAAGATGATTGAGGGTGAATCTGTCTCGGTGCACTTCCTTAAAGTCAGGGCTATTTGGAAAAATTAGAGAAACTGAACTCTCAAATTCTTGATGACATTGCTGAGGATATCATACTGGGGTCACTTCCTTACTCTTATAAGGATTTTATAATGCACTATCATATGCGTGAAAGGAAGAGACCATGAATGAGCTCCATAATGCCCTCAAAACAGCTGAGGTAGATATGGGCAAGACAAATTAGAATTATGTTTTAGCCGTTGCGTCAAGTAGCAAGAAGCCCTTTAAGAATAAAGGCAAAGTCGCAAACAAGACTGCAAGTAGAAACTCCTCATTCAAAGGCAATAAGGGAGGAGCTCATGTGAGCACCTCCAAGGGAAGCAATATGAAGAACTCTCCAACTGCTGTCACCGAATGCTTCCATTGTCATGAGAAAGGACACTACAAGATGAATTGCCCCAAGTATAAGCGTGACTTGGATGAAGGCAAGATTGAACGCAAGCATCCCAAAGGTATATTTGTTATTCAATTAAATCTAAACTTAACCACCACTATTCTTGTTTGGGTAATGGATACCGGATCATGTGCTCACTTAGTTTCTAATGTGCAGTTACTAAGGGATAGGAGAAAGCTCTCCAAAGGAGAGGTTGTGCTGAAGATTGGAAATGGTGCAAGAATCTCTACGGTTGCTGTTGGCACCCTTGATCTTCATTTATCTAGTGGTTTATGTTTTGTTTTAAAAGATGTTTATTATGTACCTTCTGTTTTAAGAAACATTATTTCCGTGTTATGTTTGGAAGCAGAAGGTTTTTGTTTTGTGATAAATAATTCAGAAATGACAAATAAGAAGGATGGTTGTTTCTATGCAAATGCTTTCATTTCAAATGGTTTGTATTTGCTTAATATAGTTGAAGATAAACATGTTATGAATATCAATAACAAAAGACTCAAAATATCTCATGTAAATGAGACACTCTTATGGCACCATCGCCTTGGCCACATAAATGAAAAATGCATAAGAAAATTGCATCAAGCTAATCTTTTGGACAATTTGATTTTGATGCAATTGAGACATGTGAATCGTGTTTAGCTGGAAAGATGCCCAAGACACCTTTCAACAAGAAAGGTGTAAGAGCGAACAACTTATTGGAATTGATACACTCTGATGTATGTGGTCCAATGAGTACTAGTGCAAGAGATGGTTATAGGCACTTCATCACATTCACGGATGATCATATTCGCTATGACTATGTTTATCTCATGAAGCGTAAGAGTGAATCCCTTGATAAATTCAAGGAATACAAAAATGAAGTAGAGAACCAGCTAGACAACAAATTAAAATTTTGAGATCTGATCTTGGGGGTGAGTACATGAGCAATATGTTTGCTACTTACCTAAAGGAGTGTGGTATTATACCATAACTTACTCCACCTGGCACTCCACAGTGGAATGGTGTCTCCGAGAGTAGAAATCGAACCCTACTAGACATGGTTCGTTCCATGATTTGTCAGATCGATTTACCTTTATATTTTTGGGGTCATGCATTTCTTTCTACAACTCTCACTTTAAACATTGTTCCAACAAAGTCTGTTGATAAAACTCCGTATGATATATGGTTCGGTAAGCCGCCCATTTTATCCTTTCTTAAAATTTGGGGTTGTGAGGCATATGTAAAACGTATGCAGTCGGCAAAATTAGAAGCCAAGGCAGATAAATGTTTCTTCATAGGATACCCAAGAGAAACGAAAGGGTATAGCTTTTGGCACAAGTCGATGAATATAATATTTGTAAAGAAGGGTCTACATTCTTAGAGAAAGAGTTCCTTGAAAGCATCAAGGGATGTGAATGTAGGATAACACTTGAAGAAATTAAAAAGGACCTACCAAGTTGTGATCATGAGACAAATTTTGACATTCAAGATGATCACAAGATATCACATATAGTTCCTTTGCTCAGTGGGAGTGTGGGCAATCTACCTCCACAAATTCATGTTGAGGAGGTTTATACTGCGCTACCAAGCGATTGCTTGACTTACATTGAACCTGAATTAATTCCACAAGAGGTTGCAGAAGAAATTCCGGAGCCTCAAGGTGAACCTAATGAGCAAAGGGAACTCAGAAGGTCTACCAGGGTGAAGAGAAAGCCCGACCTTTATATGGGTATTCATGAAGCCTTGATAATTGACACAGAAGACCCCTTGACCTATGAAGAAGCATTAGGAAGGATAGATTCCGATGTCTGGCAAGAAGCCATGAAATCAGAAATGCAATCCATGTATGACAATCAAGTATGGGACTTGGTTGACCTTCCTGTTCGAAATAAACCCATTTCCAACAAATGGATTTTCAAGAGGAAGATGGACATGAATGGCAACATGACAACTTACAAAGCTAGGCTCATGGCAAAAGGTTTCAGTCAAGTCCAAGGAATTGACTATGATGAAATTTTTTCACCGGTCGTAATGTTCAAAATAATTCGAATCATCTTGGTTATTGCAGCTTTATATGATTATGAAATATGATAATTGGACATCAAAATAGCTTTCCTGAATGGAAAACTTGTTGAGGAGGTATACATGATGCAACCTCAAGGTTTTGAAGATCAAAAAAATATCGAGAAAGTATGTAGACTTCAGAGGGTCATTTATGGCTTGAAGCAAGCATCAAGGAGTTGGAACAAATGCTTTGACGAAAAAATTAAAACTCTCGATTTTATTCAAAACAAGGAAGAACCTTGTGTATACAAAAAGTTTAGTGGGAGTCACATCATATTTTTAGTTTTGTACGTCGATGATATATTATTAATGGGAAATCATTTACCTTTAATGGAACAAACAAGAGACTCATTGAAAACCATCTTTTCAATGAAGGACATGGGACAAGCCCAATATATCATGGGAATTAAGATATACAGGGATAGGCCGCGAAGACTCATTGGCCTAAGTCAAAGTATTTACATTGACAAAATTTTAGAAAGGTTTCGTATGGAAAACCCTAAGAAAGGAAATGTGCCAATGAAGACGTCTTTACAACTTGGCAAGTCTCATTGCACCTCCACACATAAAGACATTGAATGCATGAAAAATGTGCCTTATGCTTACGCTATAGGTTCCATCATGTATGCCATGACCTGTACAAGACCAGATGTAGCATATGCTCTAAGCATAATGAGCTGGCATCAAGCTTCGCCAGTTCCTAATCATTGGACCGCTGTCAAAAATATTATTATATATCTGAAAAGGACCAAGAATAAGTTTCTTATTTTTGGTAGGCACAAGGAGCTAGATGTGGAAGGATACACAGATGCTAGCTTCATGATAGATCCAGATGACAGGAGATCTCAATCTGGGTTCGTTTTCCTTCTGAATGGTGGGGCCGTGAGTTGGCGCAGTTGGAAGCAATCAACGACTGCTGACTCAACCACCACAGCAGAAGTCATTGCAGCTGCAGAAGCCAGCAAAGAGGAAGTATGGATGAAGAAGTTCCTTGAGGAACCTAGAGTTGCTCCGTCAAGTGAAGGTCCCATGAAATTATTTTGCGATAATAGTGCCTCCATTTCGCAAATCATGGAGCCAAAGTCACATCATAAAACAAAATACATGGATATAAAGTATTTTGTTACGCGGAACTTCATTGAAGAAGGCAAAATTGCACTTTTATGGATAGACAAAAACAACAACACAAATGATACCTTCACAAAACCTCTATCTCAAGCCAAGGGCGAAATTCATTTCAAATCCATGGGGTTACGTGACCATGGAGAGTGGCTTGATGAGTGATTTTATAGGTTGCTCTTTTGTTTGTAATTTTCTTTTAGACTAAGAAACTTTGCAAAACAAGTGGGAGATTGAAGGATATGGTGTTTTGGAAGTTACTTCATTTTCTTATATACTAAGTGTTCATGATCCAAATGTTGTAGTTACATTTTGTTCTTTGAGTGTATGGCATACCTCATGTAAGGTTCAAGAAGATGTTATGAGTCTTGAACCATAGAACCATGAGTTTTATTATGTCATGTAATCTTATGTTTTCCTCTCTTTCGTGGTAGTCAAAGGGAACATTGATTACCGAGTAAAGACTTTCATATTGGTTAAAGTACATTGGAGTTCTATAAATGTTGATAAATGGTTATCATTTAATCATATGAGTATGTATGCGTCTGAGTACATACATATTGAGGTTGACCTATTTTATTTGTAACGTGTCATTAATGTTTACAACGTGTCTAATGAATTGAAGATATGAGATGTCTAGATTTAGCGAGTCGATGTGAACAATGTGATTATAGTTGAATGCCATATTTTGATAGTGATAAATATTGTGATTTGTTGTTCACACTTACACGTTCGAAATTTGCATATCGAAATATCGTTTGTCCCCAAATTGTATGGGTAGTGATGTGGCCGGGCCCCTTGGTAAAGCGAGGTTGTAAGGCATGCAAATAACTGAAGTAGTTATAAATACAACTCACTAATGAGACCGAGAGTGACAAATATAGTGCAGAAATGACAAGGTCCTATTTTGCACTATATTCATAATATCACGTGACAAAGGTAGACACAGGTCATTATGTTTCGTTACCTACTACCATATTGTTGTGGCGACTGCAATGCCTTGATAAATCCTCTTATAGTCTATAATATAGGTTGTTATATTATCGCTGCGACGACATGGTTCCTCTGTAAGGTCACACCAAATGAACTGGAACAGTCTCTGTTTGACTTACTTGTGCGCTTGATTTCATACAGCATGCGATCAAGATAGTACAATAAGTGTGCTTTCAAAAATGTCATTTTTGACAAGCTTAGACCAAGACGAGTTGTTAAATTGTGCGACTGTTAATTTGCGGGATGAATTGGTTCATCGCATTAATTTTAATAGTGTGACGACACAATTTCTTATCTCACTCATATATATATATATATATATATATATATATATATATATATATATATATATATATATATATATATATATATATATATAAGCTTGATCAAGGGTTTTGATCAAAAATTTTTGATTTAAGGGTTTGGATCAAGGGTTGAGAGTGAGATATAAAGGAAAATGGGAGGTAGGGTTGGCAAGGGCTTTTTGCTTTTTCGGTTTTGCCCTGGAGAACCCGACGACCACACCAAAAATCAGAGGAGATTTTCCTGAGCTCGGTCAGGGAGTTTTCCCGAGCTCGGTAAGGGCGTCGAGTGGCCTTTTTCCTTGCCCACGCAGAGCAGCGACTCACGATTTTTGGAGGTGCTCCGACGACAGTGCATGAATGGGTCTTCTATCCGACGGCTTGAAGATCAGGGTGTAGTCCCGAAGGTTTTTGCTTGCTCAGTCTTCTTCCTGACGACAACTGTGGGTCGGCCACTGGACGCCTACAATGAGTTGAAGAAGAAGGTCTAGGTCTCTTCCTTCCTCTCCCCTCATCAACAGAGCGGATTGCTTTGACTGTTAGGGTTCAAGGTGAACTAAGATGTAAGGCGTCAACCTCATTATTTTGGTGGAATCGCTACCATCTTCTCCAACGTGTTTCCTCTTCCTCCTAGAGATCTTGTTCTATAGAGGTACAATTTCTAACCCCTTGTGATGGTTAGATGTGATGAGTTAGGCTTTATGTTCCTTAGCCCTGTTTTGGCAATTGTCATCAGATATCTGATCCTTATGTACCGTTGGTGCTTGGAATTTTTTTAAAAAAATTCGCCCTATCGCTACACTATGAAATCTTACACTTCTTTCTTGGACAATTGGAGTCCTCCTTTTTGCATAAACATGGAATCCCCCACCAAAAGGTGGAGAATTGAGGGAATTCTGATGGGTTGATATGTGATATCACCATGTTGATTTTGCATATAGATCCGAAAATAGCAGTACAGAATAGGCATGTTGTGTGAAGCCCATCCGGACATGTTGGCCTGGATTGGTGATGATTTATTTTACGTGCCAGAGAAGACTCCGACTATAAACGAGTAGTTTATGGGGTCTGTAGGTTGTACCTGTTAAATAAGAGTAGCAGGAAGTACTGGAGGTGTGCTCCATGCAAATACCCAGAAAGTACCACAGTTTGCATAACTATTGGGTATCGCCGGGCGACAGCAAGTATCGCTGGCGATAGCTCTTGGTGAGATATGACTGTTGTGAAATCCCAATTTTCTGGCACTACAGGATGCTGCAGGGTTTTTCCGGACTAGTGTTCCAGTTGTGGCCGAGTATGGAGACAGAAGAGAGTTCTAATCGCTAATGCCAGGCGATAATGACTATCGCTGGCGATAGCTTCTAGATAGCATTTTTGTGTACGAAGCCAGTCTCTTAGAGAGTGTGTGTGGCTAATGTGAGTTGTGTGCCTGGGTGCCTAGCTTTGGTGGCCATGAGATCCGTTGTACATAACATTGGTTATGTTTTGATTACAGGAAAGGGGAGGCCAACCCGCATCGTGTCTATTTGCCTTGAAGGCTTCGGCTTTCGGCGATGGCACGTCTATTTGAGCAATGAGAAAGGATTGAGCTGTACCCGCTCAATGTTGATTGGTTAAACAGACCTAAAGTACATGTGAGTTATTGATGGCAAAGAGAGAGATAGAGAGATAGAGAGAGAGGAAGTCTTAGGCTGTAAGACAGAAAGACTAAAATGCTCAAAGTTGACCATCATGTCTCAGACCTCTGAATGGTGGTGGGACCCTGGTAATCTGGTACACCGATAATGTGTCATGAGTGCACCAAGCATTTGACAGTGATTTAATCATTTGTGATATATTGAAGGGTGTTTAAATTTGCCTTTTTGTGATATACATATATGAATGTTATGCATGCAGGGAAGGAATACAGCTGCTCCGGGAATGAGGTCGGGTCGTTATAAATTGGTCAGCTAGAACTGACTGTTTCCTTGTTTGCCACCTTTGTGGTGGATTATCCCTGTGCAGGTACTGGAGAGCCGTGCGAGAAATAGTAGGATGAATCCCTTGATGCTATGCCGACCCTTGAAGGTCAAGCGAAGGCTTTTTTTTTCATGTGTGGCCGACCTGCGCGCCGATATTTGTAAACAACACTTTTGAAGGATAAATGTAAGACCTTAAGGCCGTAACATTTTGTTTATTTTGTAAACATTCCTATTTATATATATATAGTGGACATTCATGTGTACTTGAGTTCAAATTCAACCCTTGAAATTTCCGCTAGAATGCTTTGATTTAAGATGCGTGTAATTTTGATATTAATACATAACTTCTCCGACTGTCTGTGGAATATAGCATGAGGCCTTGGCCGGACCCTCTGTTATATTCTATGTGACGGATGAAGGTGTTATAATTTTGGTATCTGCTTGTTTTGGTTTTCCTTCTGCAAATTCATGGTCGAATTCTTTGAGGGGTGGTGAGCACGTGTATGTGTTTACCGTTATAACAACAATGAACTCAAAAATATCCATTTAGGAATGAAAATATACATATTTAAGGAACTTGCGTGTTCCTACGATTGCTTTTTGCAATATTATTAGTTGCTTACTTGTGTGTTTCACCATTATAGGCGACTAGAGGTGGTGCGGGGCAGGGTAAACCCCATCACCTGACAGAGAGCAATGTATCAACTGAGGTGCCTACACCTCCTCCTTCTGCATCAACAGTTCGAATGATAGCTGATGTGGTCTTCACAATGACCAATACCTAACGCAGAAGGCATGTGCAGCCCCCAGCTTTGGTGCCAGCTAGTGTATTTGAGCAGATTGCAAGGGAAAGAGCATCATATCAACCGTTGAACATGTGTTTGATGCAAGGAACGTACACCGTGGAGGAGTACTTGTATGCATTTGTTCTGTTGAGATAAAATGCAACGTTTCTGTTTGAAACTGAGGAAGAGAAGGTCAACAGATTTTATGATGGTCTGCGCCCTAAGATACAACTTCTATTGGTAGGTCCAAAGTTGATTGGGTTCCAAGTATTGGTTGAGTCAGCTAGATCGTTGGAGATAGAGTTGACAAAAGTCCACCAAAAGCCAGAGTTCAAGGCAACTAGTTCTTCAAAGTCGGGATATCGACGGTGGAAGAAGAAGTTCAGATCTTCTAGACAGACTCCATCTGCGCTTGCTTATGGAGCAATGTCAGGGCAAAGCACGATTACAAGTTATACTTGTGGCAAGGTGGGGCATAGGGCTCGAGAGTGTTGGCATGGTCGTCCAACAGTTGAGAAAAAGACGAAGAAGGCTAAGTCTGGAGTTGCGACACGACAAGCTCCACGTACTTGCTACACGTGTGGCTAAGAAGGACATTATGCTCGAGAATGCCTAAATGGCCTGTAATGATATTAGAAGTATGAATAAGGAAGTAGTTGTATGTGAAGACAGAAAAAAGTAGACCGAAAATTTGGAGTAACAAAATTTTTATTATCCAAAAAGGTAAGTTATTACAAATGTATGACCTCCCTTTTATAGAATGGAGGAGATGAGAAAGATTATAAATACGCAATGTGGGACTAAATAATTACAGGTATAAGTGTCTTTACAAAAAAAATAGATCGAATAAGTCGCACGGTTAGAATAATAGGCTAACCGCTGGACAACCACCAGAAGGAGATAACAAGCCGCCAAAGGAGATGTTTAGACCGCCGCTCTTCAAGTCGCTAGAGACAAACCGCTAGATCGCTCGGACACCAAATAACAACAGCCCGACTACCAAGCCGCTGGGAGAAACTACCAGACCGCCAGACCATCCGGTCTCCGTACTGCAACACTCCCCCTCAAGCTGGAGTATAGATATCAATCATGTCCAACTTGTTACAAATGTGAAACAAGGTAGTGGACACCGACTTGGTGAAGATATCTACCAAATCGTTGTTAAAAGTGATGAACGAAGTACAAATCCATTTCTTCAAAATCTCTTCCCGAATAAAATGACAGTCGACTTCTATGTGTTTTGTTCTCTCATGAAAGACCATATTTTTGGAGATGTATATCGCGGCCTTGTTGTCGCAGAACATAGGAAGAGGATAGTTGTAGACTTCTTCTAAGTCAAGCATGAGAGCCCGTAACCACATCAACTCACATGTGGTCGACGCCATACTATAATATTCCGCTTCTGCACTAGACCTGGAGACAACATGCTATTTCTTGCTCTTCCAACTCACAATATTTCCTCTAACAAACGTGCAAAAGCCCGATGTTGACTTGCGGTCTCCTTTGTCATCAGCATAGCTCGAATCTGAGTAAGCTTCAACACTCAAGTGACCATTCTTCTGAAGAAACAACCCTTTCCCTGGTGTTGCTTTAACATACTGCAATATCCTCATGGCAAATTGTTGATGGCACTCCCTAGGAGCTTGCATGAATTGACTAAACTTGCCTACAACATAGGAGATGTCGGGTTTGGTCACCGTGAGATAAATAAGTTTGCCAACCAGACTTCGATACCTCGTAGTATCGGATAGAGGAGGCGAATCATCTGTCGAAGTTTTGTCTTCTTCAATAGCCATATGACATGGGGCAGGTTTAACACCAGTCAACCCTGTCACTTTTAGTAAATCAAGAGCATACTTTCATTGAGAGAGGACCAAAGAGTTGGGCTTCCAGGTGATTTCAATCCCCAGAAAGTATTTGTGGGAGCCCATGTCCTTCGTGAACAGGTGTTGACGGAGGTGTTTATTTGTTAAGGCTACCCCGACCTGGTCATCGCCAGTAAGAAGAATATCATCCACATATACAACAAGAACCACCATACCAGAGGAGGTTTTGTGGATGAATAAGGAGTGATCGACAGAACTTCTTACAAAACCAATGGCCGCAACAATGCCGCTAAACTTTTCAAACCAAGCCCGAGGGCTTTGCTTTAGGCCATAGATGGCCTTCTTCAGCCGACATACTCATGTCTCCCCCTGAGCAACATACCCATGAGGTTGTTCCATGTAAACATACTTCTGAAGATCACCATAGAGAAAGACATTCGTGACATCCAGTTGAGAAATGGTCCAATCCCTGTTGATAGCCATAGAGAGAAGAACCCAAATAGTGTTGAGACGAGCAGTAGGAGAGAAGGTGTCAAAGTAATCAACACCATAAGCCTGAGTAAATCCTTTGGCGACCAGGCGGGCCTTGTATCGATCCACGCTGCCGTCTGGACGGAACTTCACAACAAATACCCAGCGACAGCCAACCACATCAGTGCCCAAAAGAGGAGGAATAAGGGTTCATGTACCCCTTTCAGTAAGTGTAGCAATTTCCTCATCCATGGAATTCTTCCAATGAGGAACATCAAGAGCTTTCTGATAGGTGCAGGGAGTGGCAGTGGCAGAGATAGCCAAGGCAAACGCCCTGCGAGAAGGAGTTAGACAATCATAGGAAACAACAAGAGCCAGTGAGTGTTGGGTACTTGTCCCCACCCCTTTGCGAAGAGCAATGGGAAGATCCAGGTCGGCGTGTTCCTCGATTTTCAGGGCATCCATGGCGAAGAGACCTGGCCCGGGAGTAGAGAGACGGCTGTGGAGAGGAGGGAGATATCTCGGGAGTTGGACACGATGGAGTAGATGGTGAAGACATTGGAGGTGGAGGAATCTTGACAGGTGTAGATGGGACCGAAGGGGTGGTATGAGAAGGAGGAACATTAGGAGGAGAAGAGGAGTCGTGAAAGAAGTAGGATGCATTTTCAAAGAAGGTGACGTCCATAGAGAAGAACTGCTTGCAGGCAACCGGGTCAAAGCAACAATAACCTTTCTGACTGGTAGAGTACCCCAAAAAGACACATTTGGTGACCCGTGGTGAGAGTTTGCCACAGGTTGTTGAGGGAGAGTGCATAAAGGCTATGCACCCAAAGACACGCAGAGGGATAGAGAATGGAGATGGGAGGTTTTGCTGCGGAGAACGGTGGAGGGGATGCGATTGATAAGATAACAGGAGATGAGAACAGCATAGCCACAATAGGAGCGAGGAACCTACATTTGTGTCAGCAGAGTGCGCGCGATATCAAGGAGATGACAGTTTTTGCGTTCTGCAACGCCATTTTGATGTGAGGTATAGACACAACTAGTTTGATGAACAATAGCATGTTGCATACAGAAAGAGGAAAAATCATGACTAAGATATTCTTTTGTATTATCAGAGCGAAAGATTTTAACAGAGACATCAAATTGATTCTTAATCATAAAATAAAAAGACATCCACACATTGAATAATTCAGAGCGATCTTTTAAGAGATACACCCACGTACAGCTGGAGAATTCGTCATGAAAAGTTACAAAATATGAACTACCCCGACCTATGGTGAGGGTAGGAGCAGGACCTCAGATATCAAAGTGAAATAGATCAAACGGTCGGGAAGATCCACGACCTTGCTTTGGTGCAAAGGAGGAGCGGTGATGCTTGTCAAGCTGACATGCGTCACAGTTGAGAGGAGGACTCTACGGAGGAAGGTGGGGCATAAGCTGACGAAGAAGTCGTGGAGGAGCATGACCAAGACAAAGGTTCCACTGGAGAAGATCAGTAGAAGAGGAGGAGAAAGCGGACAGTGCAGAAATGTTGTCGAGGATGTAAAGGCCGCCGCTCTCAGTCCCAGTAGCAATCATCCGTTGGGAGCCCATATGCTAAAAAGAACAAGAAGTAGGATTGAATGTGACAGAACACTGTAGTTGCTTCCATAGAGAGGTAACATATAATAAATTGCAAGGGAACTTGGGTACGTAGAGGGTATCTGCCAAGCGAAGATACGGAGTGACTTGAACAACTCCTGTTCCATTGATCGGTGAGGGAGAGCCATCAACAATAAAGACCGGGGGCAACCAATCATGCTTTTCTAGGAGAGAAAAACACTGAGGATTATCGATCATGTGATTGGTAGCACCAGAGTCGATCAGCCATTTACCTTGAGTAGCAACGTGGGAATTACCTGAAGACGTGACCACCAAGGCGGACTGCTTCGAAGAGGAGGTAGAAGCATCGCCAGTTGGTTAAAGATGAAGATGCTTCTTCCAGCAGCGATCAACCGTATGGCCAGTGCGGCCACAGTGAGAGCAGAGAAAATGATAAGCATTGCGTTTGCTGGATTGGTGGCTGCGGCCACTAGAGCCACTCCGCTGAGTCTGGTGAGCATAATTGTCCGGTTGAGGAGGGGAGGATAACAACAGATGTTGACGTAGAGAGGTAACCGCAGCGATGTAGGAAGTAGTGGCATCCAAGGTGTGGGAGTCTGCTTTGCAAAGGATCTATTGACGGATCATGTCATAAGACTCAGGAAGTCGTAGAAGATAGCACACAACCAGAAGCTCCTGGAAGTGCTTATGTTGCTCACCCAGATCCGCAGAAAAGGGGCGATACTGGAGAATTTCGGCTCTGAGAGCCTGAACCGATTAGTAAGCAGCAAGAGGAGACATGGAGGTACAGGCAAAGAGGTCCGCATACAGAGTATAGATACGAGACGTCTGAGCCCATTTTGAGTAGAGAGTGACAAGATGAAGCTACGCATCCTTGACCGTTTCATCATAACAGATGACGGGAAGGCACTCATCAGAAAGGCTGTTAGCTAGCCAAGTGCGAACAAGGGCATCACTAGCATCCTAATCATTAAAGAGATCAAACTCTGGAGGAGGAGGTTCATCAGTGAGATGATGGCATTTTTGTTGTGAGCGAATAAGAAAGGTGAAGGAGACACTTCAGTCTGGGTAGTTGGAACTGATGAGTTTGGAAATGGTGCCAAGGTTTCCCGAAGGAGGAGGAGGGGAGGAGGTGGGCCATGTGAGTAGTAGTGGTAGAGGTATCAGAGAGAGCCGTAGAAGAGAAGAGAGAGCCGAAACAAGTTTGTATGAACAAAAGACACAAGACCGTACGAACAGAAGAGACAATGTTGCGAAGACAGGTCGCACGAACAAAGAAAAGACAAGGCCATGAAGACAGGTCGCGCGAATAGAAGACTCAAGACCGCTCGAACAGAAGAGTTAAGGTCGCGAAGACATCTCACGCGAACAGAAGAGACAATACCGCTCGAATAAAAAAGGCAAGACCGCGAAGACAGGTCGCGTGAGCAAAGAAGAGACTAAATAATTACAGGTATAAGCAGCTTTACAAAAAAACAGACCGAACAAGCCACACGGTTAAACGAATAGACTAACCGCTCGACAACCACCAGAAGGAGATAATAAGCCGCCAAAGGAGATGTTTAGACCGCCGGTCTTCAAGTCCCCAAAGACAAACCACCAGACCACTCAGACATCAAACATCAATAGACCGACTACTAAGCCACTGGGAGAAACCGCTAGACAAACTGCCAGACTGCCCGGTCCCTGATGAGTCCAAATTTTACACTGATTTTTGGACTCATCTGGGCCAGTTTTATAATCTTAGCACTACACTTGAGAGTCATAACTGCTTATATTTGCTTACGTGTCTATTTCATGATTAAGTGCACTTTAGGCCCATTTCTGTGTGCTTTATTTGTTTCTGTGTCTTTGTTGTTCTTTAGCCTTGTCGTGGGAATGTGGTGTGTAAGTTTGGTGGCTTATCTGCCTCTTCTGCTGGAGAAGGGTTTGTGTGCGTGCTCCGGAACCGCTCGGGAGACCCCGACGATGCAGGAATACTGCGCACGACCACTGGACTTATTGCGCACGACCACTGGTCGTGCGCCACCAATCATGCGCATTACATTCCCATTTTTCCTAATTCTTCCCGGGTAATCGCACGAGCACTGGTCGTAGTGCACACGACCACTGGTCGTGCGCCACTGCTCGTGCGCGTTTACCCCTTGATTTCTGCAATTCTGTCCCTGCCAATCGCACGATCAGTGGATTTAGTGCGCACGACCACTGGTCATGCGCCACTGATAGTGCACATATATGTTGATGTTTCTATCCAGGTTGCAGCTCTAATTGGAAATGGTACACGATCATCGACCGACAGTGCGCACGACCACTGGTCGTGTGCCACTGATCGTGCGCTCTGCTTTTGCTGCCTCCGTATTTAAGGCCCTGCTCCGCGATTTAGGTCAACTCCCGTCATTTGCTACGATCGGGGAGTGCGCGGGAAGCGCCATTTTACTTCTCCATCTACTCCATCACCTCCACCTTCATCGGGAGTCCATAGCCGGCTATTCCGAAGCTTTTCAAACTCTCCAGCAAAGCTCCCGGCCATTGAGGACTTCAACTCCAAGCTTTCCATCGGAGTTGGTTAAGAAGACAACCTAGAGAACGGACTCAAAGGCCTTCGAGGTGACAGCTTGTTGGTACCGGAAGCCTCCTCGGACTGAGCCCGAAATGGATTGACAACCCGCTATTCCGGCCACGACCTGCGGTGGATCTTCACCCTCTATTGGTTTACCCCTCTTCCCCTTCCTCTGTTGTATGCGATGACATACATTGTAATGAACTACATATTTTATTCTATATCTAATGAGATGTTTGTAGTTTTCTTATGCTTGTGAGTAGTGTTTGTGAATGCGCCTCACCCACTCCACATCCACTTCATACCCGGGTCTCACCCGATTGCACTCCGCACAAGAACACTTCCATCCATTAGCTTTTCGTCCACTGGCCCAACCGAAGTTCGGCATCGCGGCCGAAATACTCACCTCACATAGCGAAGAGGTGTCTTCGACCCGCATAGCTTTTATTGGCATTAGATCAAACAACCACAATCTCTCAAGTCCCCTTTTTACTCTTTTTCTTATTATAACCCTCATAACAAAATTTTCTGAACTGTTTCCGCTCTATGCTAATTGCATTCCTCAAGAGACCGACACTCAGGGATTTATTCCCAAACTTTATTTCTTGTGCGACCGGTGCACTTGCCGATTTACATGCATCAAGTTTTTGGCTTCGTTGCCGGGGAATGCAACTGTAGAGCAACTCAGGATGACTAAAAATATTGTTATAAGATTTAGTGTTTTTGACTGCTGTTTCCTTGTCTAGTGTTTGCCGCAGTGAATACAGGGTCAAGCCACAAGAGATCTTGTCGCCTACGACCCAGAGATCGAACGTACTAACCTAGCGCGAAGACGCGCCGCAGCCATCACTTTTGCCCCAATGGGAGACGACCTGAATATTGATGCAGGCAACCGAGTTGGAGGGATACCTCATGGCGACAGAAATGGCGACGAAAATGAAGTGAACCCTCCCCAGGTCCACACCATGAGGGATTATACTACACCTATTTTCATGAGCATATACCCCGGTTTCGGACCTGCTATCAACAACCAACATATTGGAACACCCTATTACTAATTTGGGTCAGGATCACTATGTCTCTAGGAAACCTTTGCTTGACCTCCTGTATAGCTCAATAGGTCAATTAGAATTGAGTCTAAGGGTTAGAAGTCTAGGTTTGGAAGCTGCCCTGAAGACCAAGACTTTCTGTTTGGAGACGAAGTCATATCATCGAGCTCAGCACGACGATTCGTCGAACTCCGATCGACGATCGTCTAGCTCAACTTCGACAGATCGTCGAGCTCCATTCGACAATCGGTGAGCTCAGGTCGACGATTTTGACTCTGCTTTGGATTTTTATCTCTGAGCTCAGTTCGACGATCTTTGAGCTCAGATCGACGATATTTTGCTGCTGTATATTTCTAGATCGCTGAGCTCAGCTCGACGATAGCAGAGCTCAGTTCGACGTTTTCAGATAACTTCAAGGATGTTTCTAGATTCAAATTCAAATCAGTTAAGGCATTATTCTGCAATTAATTCAGAGATTTCCTAGCCGTTTTCATTCATTTCTAGACCAAGTTTCAAGGGATTTTTCAAGGAATATTTCTGTGAACTTTCCTCCAGAAGAGTTTTTGCAATTAATGATGCAATTAATGCTGGCCAATGGCTATTCTTCTCAGAGAATGTTGTGTTCAGTACCAGAGAATAAAAATGGAGAATTATTATTGAATCTCATAAGAGAGATACATAGACACACAGACAGACATCAATAATCTTCAACAAAATCTGCTGTCTCAAAGAATTCTCAAGAACACTCATCCAAGGAGATCAACCTTCTCTAAAATCTTCAGATCTCCCTAGTTTTAAAGTGTTCAAGGCCAACATATTTCCAGACTCCAGACATTCAACATTTCAGCTATTGCTGAAATCATCTATTGCTGGAGTTCAATCTTTGAAGGCCTATCACCCTCAGCAAAGCTTTTCTTCCTGAAAATCTCAAGGATTCAGGGGGAGCTTTGACATCAACAATCCATATAGTCTTCTCAGTTGTATGAGAAAGAGAAGACTTCCATCACTCTCTCACCCCCTCTCTGTAAAGGGTTTCTCAAACTCCCTTCAAAAGTTTGAGCTTGGTTTTTGAGCACCTTGTCAAAAGCTCATTGGTGGCAAGACACCTGATCAAAAAAATCTGATTTGGTTTTTGAGCACCTTATCAAAAGCTCATTGGTGCCCAGGACACCTGATCAACTCATCCTGCAGTGGATTCCTACCTAGGGTGGTAGAAGAGTGGATGTACCCAAGTTTAGGGGAACCACTATATTTCCTTGTGTCGTCTGGTTTGCTTGCTCTGTTTTCTTCCTTATGTGCTGTGAATTTTATTTTGCATTTTATTTTCTAAAAACTCTTAAGCATATCAGATCTATCACCTCACTTTCACAACAGTTCGAGATTAAACCAGCTATTCTAAATATCATTCGGAACAATGCTCAATTCTCTGGAATGGCCACTGAAGACGCCCATCTTCACCTTGCAGAATTCTCCGAAATTTGCGCCACATTCTGCTATGCTGGAATCCCAGACGAAACAGTCATGCTCCGCCTCTTCCCTTTTTCATTAAGGGACAAAGCCAAGACATGGCTTCACTCCCTCCCACCTGGAATAACCACCACCTAGGATGCTTTGACCACAAAATTCCTAGCTAAGTTCCATCCGGTAGATCGTATCGTGAGCATGAGGCATGCAATAGCCAACTTCCGGCAAGCCGATCAAGAAAGTTTAGCCGAAGTTTGGGAGCGTTTTAACGAGCTGCTGAGGAAGTGTCCTAATCAAGGATTCCAAACGTGGAACCTCGTTGAAAGTTTCTACTTTGCTATTGATCCCCACCACCGAGCCATGATCGATGCCGCCTCCGGAGGAACAATCATGAACCTTGCTCCAGATGATGCTCTGAGAATCTTACAATACACCGCCACCCACAGTGCTTACTGGACCGCTGGAAGAAACATCCCACGAAGCATAAGTGGAGTATTTGCCGTGGATATCCCCAAGCCTGCTGCCACCGCCCCAGTGATGGCAATCTCATGCCAAGGGTGCGGAAGCACTGACCACCACAACTTCGAATGCTTAGCAGTTGAGGTACCAGACGAATCTTCTTTTATGAATGAGTCAGTTAATTTTGTAGCCAATCAAACAGGGGAGTGCCTTACGGGAACACATACAACCCGGGGGTGAGAAACCACCCCAATGTTTCTTGGAACCCAAACGCTTCTGGCCAAAGATGGCAACCGGGGCAGCAACAAAACAATGTGTATGCCTCCGGAAGCCAACCGTGGCCGCCTCAACCGAATTATTCTCAAGGGCCTCCCGTCGTTAAAAAACGTTCTTTGGAAGAAATGTTCGAGAAATTCGTTGAAATTTCAAAAACCAACATGACAAATCAAGCCGCCTCGATGCGCAAACTGGAGGCACAATTGGGCCAATTGGACCAAGTGGTTTCCGAGCGCACCCAAGGCACCTTACCTAGTAACACCGAAAAGAACCTCCATGAACAAAGTAAAAGCCTTGGGAGGAAAATTTGGGAAACCGCAACGAACTCGTCATCAATTGTAAAATAAACAACATCGAAACCCCAGCATTATGCGATTCCGGGGCGTCCAACAACATCCTCACTTTGCAAGATGTTGCGAAGATGCACCTACAAGTCGACATTGAAAATCGGAAGTCGCTTATCTTAGCGAATGGAAATTTGGTTGACACCGAGGGAGGTGTTCGGGAAGTCGAAATCGAAGTGAACGGAAAAAGTATAACCACTGACTTCCAGGTTTTGGGACCAAAGGAAAATAACTCTATTCCTATATTAGGAGTCCCATTCCTGACGGCGAGTGGCGCATCCCTCGACTTTTCCAAAGGCCGCGTCACTTGGCCGACCGAAGATTCTGCCCTCGATAACACATCCATACATTCCTCTCCCATCAAAAATAACAATTTTCTGAGTGTCACAGATACCAAGATAGATTCAGGACCCCCAGCATTGGAAGAAGCACATCTGAACAAGAAGACAAAGAAAGGACTCTCCCAGGAGATAGATGAGAATCAAGAGCTACTGGTCAAAGAAGAGATCGAGTGCACCAAAGCCACGACTGCCTTTCTACTTCCAGCCAACTATGTTGTTGAGCATGGCGAACCGAGTTTTATTCGGGAGAAATCCCTAGACACTTATTTGTATAACACTGCTGATAACTCTGTTAAGCGATCTGTAGCTTGGGCAGATCCGGTCACCGTCACGGTGTCGTACAGGACGCCACAAACCACAAACACATGAACACCCACAGCCTACCTCCATTGGAAGTCTCCCACGGTGGAGAAACTGAAAGAGGCAAAGCGTTTACGCGACGAGCGCTATGCTGCCTTCCGACGCGCGAAAGATTGCAATCAAAGTAAAGGGAAAACCCCTAACCCCAATGCAAAAAGAGAATCTGCTGTCCTCTCACACCCCACCAGGGAGACTTACCACAAATCTGTTTATAGCTGATTGCACCACAATCATGCCACTTAACCTCCTCTTTCTGTTTTTTCGCTGCTTTTAGAATGCTGGTTTGCTCTGTTTTTATTTCCTCCTTTTTCTACTGCAAAGAACTCTCTATTATAACAGCTAATACATGTATTTGGTCCACCTTAAGGACGGTAAACAAAAAGGCTTTCGAGAGACAACCCAAGTTGGACCGTTTGGTCCTATGCTGTGTTTTGAGTTCTTTTTATATATTTATATTTATATGTGTCCATATTTTGTTTGGCGTGCATATTTTAATCATAGGTGCAGGAATTTTTGAGGCGCGACAACTTGGCCGCACTTGGACATCTCGTTGCATGACTGGTATGCTCTATTTTGAGCATAGGTATTTCCTACCCTAGCTATTTTTCCCATTTGGAATGCTTTTTTTTTCTAGTTTTCGAATTTAAGTCTGGGGGGGGGAGAGAAAATGTCTGTGATCACTACACAACACATTCTGTTGCATACCAGTCTCTTGTTTAGTTATTTCATGATCTCTGTTGCACACACTGAGTCACCAACACGAGTGCGCTCTTATCCACGGATGCAGCTCGAGTCAAATGTATTGTTTTTGTGTAAACTTTAAAATAGTGGTGCTGGCTAAGGATTTCAGGATCGAGTAGTTCGAAACTCATGCAGTGCTCCTAATCGAGTACTCATGGTTTGTGTAGAACTAGTATAGAGTTAATTTTTCTTTATGCTCGTAGATTTATATTTTTCTGCAGTCGTAAATATTGTTTGTACTACTCAAAATCTGAATCTGGAGTAATCGAACGATAATGTAAGAATGTGCGTAGCCGCCACTAGACTCGTATTGCTCGAGTCAGGAGGAAGGATCATCTTTCTCGGTGGCTAAAAACTTGCCCTAAGCTACTCTTGAAGCATTGGTGCCCGGTTAGTCAAGAGTGAGCATGACATAGGCCATCATTTTGGCTAGTTTGAGCCTTGTTTAGCATTTCCTACCCGTTAACCGTTGCATGCCAAATTTGTGCCTACCCCTTCTTTGATCCAGCTCCACTCTTATTCACCAAGGCCTAAAGCTAATCCCACCATCGCAATCAAATGCTTGTATTTACTATTTTGCTGATGTGTGATATATGGAAATCGTGTAATGTGGTGTTGAATTCATAAACTTTTTGATTGCTACGTTTGGGGATTGCACACGCAGAAAAGAAAAAGAAGAAAAGCGAAAAAGAAAAAGAAAAAGAAAAATCTGAACGAATTGCTTTGAGAATTCTATCCCCATCCTATTTATTGATTTTGATCGGGTTAGGCCGTGTGCACGCCCGGTTTTCAAGCTCAGTCTGGGGGTGTGTTACCCGTACATTTCTAAGTGGTTGTATTGGTTTAGGTTTTTATTCGCTCGCTTTGGTTGTGTGTAGCCTTCATGTTTATCATTGACTACCAAACCTTAGCCTAAGCCCCATTCTCTCCTGCAAGTCCTACTGATTCACGCTTGAGTTTAACCCGCACCGTGGAGAGAGTTTGAACGTGCAAGCGTATGGTCCCCGACATTGGTGGATTCCTTTGGAGGTGATCTTGAGCCCCGATCTTTGGCAATGCTCACCTTAGTGGCCTGTCTACTTTCATTCTGCACATGATCGCAAGATTCTCCAGAATTCTAATTTTGAGCAAATCCAATATTTATTTACGTTTGTCGAATAGTTTAAACTACGTAGTATAATTAAAAAGTTTTTCTATTATAGCTTCTATTCCCATGAGGTATTTGATTTCTCGTCTTACTTTTTTTTTGAAATTTCTGAGCTAGCTAGCTATTTTCTAGTCCACGGAGTAATGATTTGCTCGGGACGTGCAAATGGTTAAGTCTGGAGGTGTGATGAGTCCAAATTTTACACTGATTTTTGGACTCATCTGGGCCAGTTTTATCGTCTTAGCACTACACTTGAGAGCCATAACTACTTATTTTTGATTACATGCCTATTTCATAATTAAGTACACTTTAGGCTCTTTTTTGAGTGCTTTATTTGTTTTTGTGTCTTTGTTATTCTTTAGCCTTGTCTTGGGAATGTGGAGTGCACGTTTGGTGGCCTATCTGCCTCTTCTGCTAGTGCAGGGTTTGTGTGCATGCTCCGGAACCGCTCGAGAGACCCCGACGATGCAGGAATACTGAGCACGACCACTAGACTTATTGCGCACCAACACTGGTCGTGCGCCACCGATCGTGCACATTACATTCTCATTTTTCCTAATTCTGCCCGGGTAATCGTACGAGCACTGGCCGTAGTGCGCACGAGCACTGGCTGTAGTGCGCACGACCACTGGTCGTGCGCCACTGCTCGTGCGCGTTTACCCCTTGCTTTCTTCAATTCTGTCCCTGCCAATTGCACGATCAGTGGATTTAGTGCTCACGACCACTAGTCGTGCGCCACTGATCGTGCGCATATATGCTGATGTTTCTATCCAAGTTGTAGGTCTAATTGGAAATGGCGCACGATCATCGACCGACATTGTGCACGACCACTGGTCGTGCGCCACTAATCGTGCGCTCTGCTTTTGCTGCCTCCGTATTTAAGGCCCTGCTCCGCGATTTAGGTTAACGCCCGTCATTTGCTGAGAACGGGGAGTGCGCGGGAAGCGCCATTTTACTTATCCAGCTGCTCCATCACCTCCACATTCATCGGGAGTCCATAGCCGGCTATTCCGAAGCTTTCAAACTCTCCGGCGAAGCTCCCGGCCATTGACGACTTCAACTCCAAGCTTTCCATCGGAGTTGGTGAAGAAGACAACCTAGAGAACGGACTCAAAGGCCTTCGAGGTGACAACTCGTAGGTACCGGAAGCCTCCTCAGACTGAGCCCGGAAGCGGATTGACAACTCGCTATTCCGGCCACGACCTGCGGTGGATCTTCACCCTCTATTGGTTTACCCCTCTTCCCCTTCCTCTGTTGTATGGGATGACATACATTGTAATGAACTACATATTTTATTCTATAACTAATGAGCTGTTTGTAGTTTTCTTATGCTTGTGAGTAGTGTTTGTGAATGCGCCTCACCCACTCCACATCCACTTTATACCCGGGTCTCACCCGATTGCACTCCGCACAAGAACACTTCCATCCATTGGCTTTCCGTCCACTGGCCCAACCTAAGTTCGGTATCGCGGCCGAAACACTCACCTCACCTAGCGAAGCGGTTCCTTCGACCCGCATAGCTTTTATTGGCATTAGATCAAACAACCACAATCTCTCAAGTCCCCATTTTACTCTTTTTCTTATTATAACCCTCATAACAATATTTTCTGAACTGTTGCCGCTCTATGCTAATTGTATTCCTCAAGAGACCAACACTCGGGGATTTATTCCCAAACTTTATTACTTGTGCGATCGGTGCGCTTGCCGATTTACACGCATCAGTCCCCATACTGCAACACTGCAAAAGGCGTACTATAAGTTCTACTTTATGTAACCGTGCATGTTTTGCATGTACAGACCTGGTGTTCATGGACTAATCAAGAAGTCTTTTATTTGAGCATAATGTATTCCTTATGTGCTTGTATTTGTATCATAAATATGAGATTGGGATAATAGTACCTAAGAATAAAATGTGAACAATGGTAGAAATGTTTTTATGCATATACGGATAGGAAGTCATAAACTTTGGTTTGGAAGCTTTTGTGCTGACAATAACTAAGTTTGATGTAATCTTTGGTATGGACGAGCTCTCGGAGCAGCATGCCTACATAGATTGCAATTCTAAGGCAGTCACACTGGAACCAAATACCGAACGTGAGACTAAGTATGCTGGTATGCGAGGATCTAGCAGGATATTGATGTCTGCTCTCAAGGTAGTCAAGGCTGTTCGAAAGGGCGCAAAATTGTTTTTCACGTTGTTGGAGGTTGTTGAGCTGAAGTCTAGTTTGAGTGACGTTCCTATCATATCGGAATATGCTGATGTGTTTCCTAAGGATCTTCCCAGGTTACCGCCCAATGGGAGATTGACTTCGTTATAAAGTTGATGCCAGGTGCAAAACCTATAACCCGCCCGTTGTTCCGTGTTGCGCCAAATGAGATGGCAGAACTAAAGGTCCAATTGCAAGAATTGCTAGAGAAAGGATATATACTTCTAAGTATGTCAACTTGGAGTGCACCAGTCCTCTTTGTGAAGAAGAAGGACAGAAGCTTGCATCTACGCTGTTGAAGCTAGTATCCTAACTTCACATATAGTTCGGACCTAAGGTTGCAGCTCACACCTACTCTTCCCGAACCCCCTTCTCGACGTGAGTCTTGGAACTAGAAACAGACTGTGGGTTTCATCTTGGAGGTCCCACCTCTTACCCATAAGAATTAGAAATTCTTCCCCTCCCTAGCCAGTGTTAAGCTAGGTGCCTTGGAGGAAGAAGAAGAAAAAGTTCACCAACCTCCCTCTTCAAGGCACCTTATCGGTCTATTTATAGGCATCTGAGTTTGACCTGCTAATAACCAAACTGAACTGACCTAAAATTACCAAAATACCCTGGGTTGGGTCTGCCAACAACCAACTCAGCTGTTTTGAAGGGTTATACGCAGACCCCAAAGGGAAAAAGGGTAAAATTACCTAGGATAAAAGAGTAAAACCCCAACTTGGGGGTAGGAAAGTAAAAGCTCCTTTTTCTCATATGGCGAGTAAGAAAAAATCTGGTAGGCGAGAGGAGCATATCAGCTCGCCTCGCGAGTCCCACGCCTCGCGAGTCCCATGCCTCACGAGAGCTGTCTCGCCACAGGAGGTCAGCATACGCCGCGAGAGCCGTCTCTCCTGCTCCGCTGCTCCTGTCTCGCCCATTATGTTTTGCCTCTTTGGAGTACCGGCGAGTTAAGCCTATGGTCCTACTCGCCTCTGCAATCCTCTCGCCCTTAACTCAGCACTTCTCTTTGAGTTGCCCCCTGCGATCCTGAGGTTGTACACAATCCTCGCTCTTTTCGAGGTTACCTCAAGCTCGGAAAGAAAGTACAACCGAGGCTCGCGATGTCGAAATTCATTTATGAGAGAATCTTCTACAGGACCCCCTCTAGGGCCTATAATATGCGACACTTATCTCAGCGTGGAGATTGCCCCGTCTCTTATCCTGTCCTTCACCTCTTCCACCATCGCCATGTCTCATAGTCAGAGCTTTCGCGAACGTCTCGCGATGGTCCGTAAACAAAACAAAGCTAATGTGGCTGCTCTGGCCCCCGTTTTGGTTCGTGCCCCTGCTCCTTTACCTTCGTCATCTGGCCTGAAGAAGATGAAAACCGCTGGCCCCCCTTCTCAGTCGATGGGACCACTCTGTCTTCCTTGTAAGTCCATGCGCCTCCTCCCGCATCCTCTGACCAGAGAGAGGTGATTTTTTGGCTCCTCCCCATCCTCTAACTTTTCCTTTTCTTTTATCGTCTCGCCGATTCACTTCATGCTTTTTCAAGGAAATCTCACCTATTTCCCCCAGCCTGCGAATCCACCTGATATTACCGACATCCATCATCAAGACTCCAACTCGCCTCAGCGATCCACCCCTCCTGCTGTGAAGAATGACGACCTCTCGCGACTCGCTGGGACCTCTCGCAACCCGGGTAAATGAACTAATCTTGCCTTTTCGCTTCATATAGACTTTCATTCCCTTATCTGGTGTATTCAAGACCACTGGACTAAACCTTCTATCCGTTCAGCTTACGACTTGTAAGCCTTCTTGCGAGAACACCCCTCATCCTGATCCTTGGCTTTTTCCTGCGTAGCTACCCAGATCAACTCGGCAGTAGAGGAATTCTCTAGGCTTCCCTCCTTCTCTCTTCCCCCTCACCCAGGCGAGATATAAGACTATCTGTGCGATCCAATGGATCCGATGGAGATGAAGCGCAGGATGGCCGAGATGTTTTGAAAGTACACACGTATTATCTACGAGATGGAAAGAGACAAGCAGGACACCGACAGGCGCATTGACTGGCTCGAAATTGAATGTGCTTGCCTCTCCTGCGAGGTCGATTTTGGAGTCGAGATAGATGAGACCGACCCCCAGGCCATCATAAGTGAGGTCGACCAGCACCTTCGTCTAACGCGTCGCGGTCTTGAAGCTGTTCATGCCTTTCATATCCCCAGTCGGCCCCCATGTGCGGGGTCTCGCGGTGGAGGGCATTGGAAATGACACAAGAATTGAAGAACCTCCACCTTGTCTGGCCTGTTTAATTATACCTTGTAATTCTGCTATTTTTATTAATTTTCTGTCTTTTTAACTTGTTATTTAAACCTTGCGAACACGATGCCCGCCTCGTGCGAAATGAAACGATTATTAATAATGTTATCCTGCTCACTTCTTTCATGCTGGGTTTGCATACTATAGTTATGTTAATTTTTGTCTCTTTTTTTGTTCTGGCTCGTTGGAAAAAATCCTCGTGGGGCATCGTGCTTCGAGGTCTGGTGAGGGATAATGAATTGTCAGCCAATCTCTTCAGCTTCCCCCTTCATATTTTCCCCCCATCTTTCCACTTTCACTATTGGGTACATTGGTCAAATGTACCTGATTTGAAGAAGCCTCACCCAACTCAATGATATACATCATAATGTATTTGATGTATGTTGAGTTTACTTGTGCAGGTTAAGTAATCACTGGACTGAAGCAAAAAGTTTCTAAGTCCATGTGTCGACACCCAGAGGGAAAGTGTCGACACTCAAGAAAGCTTTTGTCGACACCCAGACAAGCAGTGTCGACACTTGGAGTCATTGTGTCGACACCTGGGATGCAGAGTCGACACCAGACAGAAAGTGTCGACACTTGGAGCTGTGTCGACACTCAGTGAAGAAAAGTGCAGACAGAATGTGTCGACACAAGGAGCTGTGTCGACACCAAGTGAAGCTGTGTCTACACCAGAAAGTGTCGACACTTGGAGCTGGGTCGACACTCAGCAAAAGTCTGCAGAGACTAAGTTAAAGTGTCGACACTCAGAACAATGTGTCGACACTCAACAGAAGAGTCAGCACTTGAAGAATGTGTCGACACCCAGCACAATATGTCGACACACAACCAGAAGAGTCAACACTTAAAGAAAGTGTCGACACAAGGAGCTGTGTCGACACTTAGCAAAGATCAGAAAGATCAACAAAAATATTCTAAGTACAAGTGTCGACACTAAGGGAATGTGTCGACACTTAGCTGAAGTCTCAACAAGAAGAAGGTGTGTTGACACAAGGAGCTCTGTCGACACTCAGCAAGTAACGACATTGAAGAAGATGTGTCGACACCAAGAAGCAGTGTCGACACTTGACAGATTCAACACAAGAAAATGTGTCGACACAAAGGAGATGTGTCGACACTTAGAAGAATTCTGCAAAAGCTAGAAGAACAAGTACTTGTGTCGACACTCAATTTCAGTGTCGACACATGCAGAAGAATCTGTGTCGAGACATTCAAGGAAATGTGTCGACACCTTGTAGACTTGTGTCGACACTTACACAACATGTGTCGACACTTGGACTATAAGTGTCGACACTTAAAGACAGAAAGTCTCGACACTTACAGACAGTTAGAGATTTTCAAGAAATGACTGGAAGACTTGACAGCTGCCGTTCCAGCCAGTCTACAGCACCTGTCAGAGATATCAGAAGTCAGTTATGGACCGGACCAGCCGGTTACCATGAAGAAGGCCTATAAATAGGCATCTACAGTTTACAGAAATTGTGGATCAGATTATTGTTCAAAAGTTCAGTTTGTTGAAAAACAAATTATTGAAGTGGTACCAAGAGTATCAACACAAGAAGATCTTGCAGTCCAAGTGCAGATCTAAGAAGTTGGAGAGAGAGGGCTCCTTCCAAGAAATCAGCCTCTGGAACTAGGCTGAGAAGAAGGATTCAGATTCAATTCTGGATCTTAAGTAACAGAGGTCAAGGAACTACTGCAGGAGGATTCAGTCTTATTCAGTTCTACTCAAGAAGCTTTGAAGAAAGCTAAGTCAGAATGAATCCAGCTGAGTTCTTCCAAGAACTCATCAAGAAACTCTCAACTCCCCTCTTTTATTTCTGAGTTGTAGAGTTATTATTTGTAATACATTTTAACTTATAGGATCCTTTGGATTTGAGTGATTTGTAAGCCTGTATTTATAAAGCCTGAGTGTAGGAGATTGAGATCTCTGAGTGTAGGCCTTGGTTGGCTGAGTGTAGGCCTTGATTGGCTGAGTGTAGGCTTTGGGATAAAGCTGAGTTGTAAGGCTTTGGGCCTGAGGTGTAGGAACCAATTTGGGTTCTGAGACAGTGGAGGAGTTTGGCCGAATCTAGTACACTGCTAGATAGGCGAAGGGGGAAAGTGGATGTACCCATATCTTGGGGAACCACTATAAACCACTGTGTTGTGTTGTGATTGTGCTGTGTATGCTGTGAATACTTTGTGATTGCTGTGCAAAAGTTAAAAATCTGTGATAATAAACTGTTTGCTGCCAGTAAAGTTAGAAAAGGATTAGGTCACCTATTCACCCCCCCTCTAGGTGTTTAGGTACCATATCTTTCAAGTGGTATCAAAGCGAGGTTCCTCAAAAAGAACTAACAGTCTAAGGAGATCCTGTTTGGCAGATTCAGTGTAAGACAAAACACAGTTTCAAGAAATTCAAGAAAATCAAGAAACATGGGTTCTTCTGAGAATCACAAGGAATTGGGTTCCATGAAATTACCCATATGCAGGAAAGAGATCTTTGGGATCTGGAAAGAAAGGGTAAGGCTATTTATGGAAGCCTCTGACCCTAGAATCTACATCACAGTAAAGGAAGGGCCTTATGTGCCAATGAAGATTTCAGTTTTGGATGCAAATCAGAGAACTCCAAAGGATTTCTCTGAGATGACTAAGGATGAGATTGTCCTAGCTATAATGGACAAGAGGGCACAAAACATTATTGTAAGTGTCATAGATGATGCAACATTTCAAAATCTTATACACTGTAAGACAGCTAAAGAGATGTGGGACACTCTTATAGTGTATATGGAAGGATCTGAAGAAGTCAGGCAAGATAGAAAATCCTTGCTAAATCAGGAGTATGAGAGCTTTAGACAAGGTAAAGGTGATAGCATAACTGAGTGCTACAAGAAGTTCTACAGAATAGTTAATGAACTCATGTCTTATGGAAGAGAGTTCAGTAACTATGAACTAAATGATAAGTTCTTAAGGTCCCTAACCAAAGATTGGGACACAAAGATCTGTGCCATAAGAGAAATGGCTAAGTTGGGGGAAATTCCTCCTCCTACACTGTTTGACAAGTTATTGTCATATGAGATGCAGTTGACAGTGAGGAAAGAGGAGGAGAAATCAACAAGGATTGAACACAAGGAAAGATCAGTTGCTTTCAAGACAGAAGTTCCCAAAAAGTGCAGGAATAAGTCATCAACTCCACCTCCAGAGGTAGTTGATTCAGAGTCTGATGAGTCAGTCAGCACAAAGAGTGAGAGCAGTGAAAGTGATGAAGACTTTGCTGCCTTCACTAGGCACTTTCAGAAATTCTTGAAGAAGAAACAGTGGAGGTCAAGACCTTCTTCTTCAAAGGGAAAGGAAGTCTTTTATCAGGAGAAAAAGCCTTCAAAGAAAGACAGGAAGAGGACAAAGTCAAGCAAGGCAACTGGATCTAAGAGAGTGTGCTACTGCTGCAATAGACAGGGCCATGTTATTGCAGATTGTCCAGAGAAGAGAAAGGAATCTGGTGACAGGAAAAAGACTCACTTCAAAGGAAAGAAAGAGAAGTCTTTTGTTGCCAAGAAGGAGAAGACTCTATCAGATATCACTTCTTCAGAAACTGAGTCTGAGGCTGAAGCCTACATAGGGCTGTTTGCTGAAGAAGAAGAGGATGAATTCATGCAGATCATGGAGTCTATTTATGAACAAGAAGATAGTCAATGCTAAGGGCTAATGGCTTTGACAGAGAGTGCCAAAATCCTGGAGCAGCCAGGACCCAGTCAGGTAAGTCCAAGTGGCCACACCCCAACATGGTACTTGGATAGTGGATGTTCCAGACATATGACTGGAACAAGAAGATTACTAAAGGACTACATTCCAGTAAAAGATGGTCCAAAAGTAACCTTTGGTGGTTCTGAAAAAAGAATCATCAAAGGATTTGGTAACATTTCTACAAACTTAGTTACCATTACTCAAGTGGCTTATGTTAAAGGGTTGAAACACAACCTAATAAGTATAAGTCAATTAAGTGATGTAGGGTATGACATCTCATTTGCTAAAAATGGTTGTCATATCAAGAGGTCAAGTGATCAAGAGATCATTTTGACAGGATATAGGAAGAGGAATGTCTACTGCCTAGACATTATGGTTGAGAACAATGGTTCTCCAGTTTGTCTTGTAGCTGATGAGACAGTCTCTCATTGTGTCAAATGGCACAAGAGGCTTGCCCATCTTAACTACAAGACTATTAGCAAACTCTTTAGCAAAGAGTTAGTGAGGAATGGTCCTCAAGTTAAGTGTGTCAAAGATGGTATTTGCTCAGCTTGTCAAAAGGGCAAGCAGACTAAATCCACCTTTAAAAGCATAGAAAACAAAGATGTTGTGAGGTGTTTGTACCTCTTGCATTTGGATCTCTTTGGTCCAATGCCAGTTCACAGCTTAGGTAGGAAGGTCTATACCCTTGTAGTTGTAGATGACTACTCAAGGTTTTCCTGGGTGTTCTTCTTAAGACAGAAATCTGAAACACCTAGTGTCTTCTACAGCTTTGTCAAGCAAATTCAGAATGAACTAAATAGTACTGTGGTCAAAATTAGAAGTGACCATGGTACTGAGTTTCAGTCTGAAATCATGACAAAACTATGTGAAGACTTTGGGTTATTTCAAGAATTCTCTTCACCTAGAACACCTCAGCAAAATGGCATTGCTGAGAGGAAGAATAGGACCTTAATAGAGGCTGGTAGAACCCTACTAAGTGATACATCACTGCCTGAGTATTTCTGGGCTGAAGCAGTTAACACTGCATGCCATGTTATAAATAGGGCTACCATCACTAAAGGGCTAAACAAGACCCCCTATGAAGTTGTGAAAGGCAGGAAACCAAACCTATCCTACTTCAGGATCTTTGGTTGCAAATGCTTCATACTTAACAATGGGAAGTCTTACTTAACTAAGTTTGCTGCCAAGTCCCAAGAGAGAATTTTTGTTGGGTACAGCAATAATAGTAAGGCTTATAGAGTCTACAACTTGACTACACAAGTTGTAGAAGAATCAATGCATGTAGTTTTTGATGAGACTAAACTTATTAATAATGAGTTGTCTAGCAATGTATGCAGCCCCACAGGTTTGACAAAGAAAATGGACAAGCTTACTATAGAAGAGGTGCCTGCTGCAAGACAGCAAATAGAGGACAGTAGCTGTTGTCCAGGGGGAGAACTACATGTGCCAATTGCTGAAGAAATACAAGGAGTACAACATGATGCAGATGCTAAAGTGGTTCAACCAGAAGTAAGATTGCCTCCAGCCAACAAGCATCTAAGAGATCATCCAGTAGAGCTAATTATTGGAGATCCAAGACAAGGAGTTCAAACTAGGAGCAGAAATCAGAATGCTGCAATCTATTCCAGTTTTCTGTCACAAGTTGAACCTAAGAAGTTTGAAGAAGCAATACAAGATCCACAATGGACTGAAGCAATGCAAGAAGAGCTTAATCAGTTCAAGAGGTGCAAGGTCTGGGAATTGGTTCCTAAACCTAAAGACCACAATGTAATAGGAACTAAGTGGATCTACAGGAATAAGATGGATGAATACGGGGTCATCATTAAGAATAAGGCTAGACTGGTTGCTAAAGGATATAGGCAAGAAGAAGGTATTGACTTTGATCAAACCTTTGCTCCAGTAGCCAGACTGGAAGCCATAAGGATGTTCTTGGCCTATGCAACCTATCAAGGATTCAAGGTATACCAAATGGATGTCAAGTCAGCATTCCTAAATGGTAATTTGAAAGAATAAGTCTATGTGGAGTAGCCTTCAGGTTTTGTTGATCCAACTCTACCTCATTATGTCTATAGACTTAGGAAAGCTTTATATGGGTTAAAGCAAGCCCCTAGGGCTTGGTATGAAACCCTATCTAGTTTTCTCATTGAGAACAAGTTCTCAAGGGGGAAAATAGATAAGACTCTATTCCTTAGGGAGTCTAGAGGCAAAGTCATACTAGTCCAAATATATGTAGATGACATTATATTTGGGTCTACTGAGAGCAGCCTTTGCAAAAAGTTTGCAAAACTTATGCAAGGTCAGTTTGAGATGAGTAGTATGGGAGAGCTGAAGTTTTTCTTGGGTCTCCAAGTTAAACAGACTGAGAGTGGTTTGTCCATTTGACAGTCAAAGTTCACCCTAGAACTCATAAGGAAGTATGGTATGGATTCATCTAGTACCATGAAGACTCCTATGGGGTCAAGTATGTCTCTTAGCAAGGATGATGCAGGGAAACCTGTAGATGAAACCTTGTATAGAGGGATAATTGGCTCCCTATTATACTTGACTGCTAGTAGACCAGACATCATGTATGCTACATGTGTTTGTACAAGGTATCAAGCCTGCCCTAAAGAGTCTCATTTGACTGCAGTCAAAAGAATATTGAGATATCTAAAGGGCACTCCCTATCTAGGCCTCTGGTACCCTAGGAATGGAGATTTTGATCTAACAGGTTATTCAGATGCAGACTTTGCAGGATGCAAAGAGGATAGAAAGAGCACTACTAGAACCTGTCAATTCCTAGGTGGGAGACTAATTTCATGGAGTAGCAAGAAGCAAACCAGTGTGGCTATCTCCACAGCTGAGTCAGAGTATGTGGCTGCAGGAAGTTGCTGTGCTCAACTTCTGTGGATTCAACATCAGCTAGAGGACTATGGATTTCAGGTAAGTAGAACTCCACTTTTCTGTGATTCTACAAGTGCTATTTCAATAGCTAATAACCATGTATCCCATAGTAGGACAAAACATATTGAGATTAAATATCATTTTTTTAGGGAGCATGTAGAAAGAAAAGATATTTTATTAAAATATGTTAAAACAGATGAACAAGTAGCTGATATGTTTACTAAGCCACTAGAAGAAGCTAAGTTCAATAGATTCAAAATTGAACTATGAATGATAAACTTAGAGTAAGTTTACAGATTTGAAAATGACTAAGTAAAAAGGTGTCGACACATAGACAAGTCTATGTCGACACAGAATAGTGGTGTCGACACTTCAGGAAAAAGGTGTCGACATATCTAGGAATGTGGTGTCGACACTTCAGAATGTTAGTGTCGACACATGTCAAGTAGGTGTCAACACATCCAATATGGTGTCGACACTTAAGTTTTACTCAGAATTTTTCTAAGTAAAGTCTCGACAATGTGTTGAGTTATGTTGTGTCGACACATAACCAAGTGTCGACACATAAAATCTGTTGACTAAACTTGTGTCGACACATATGTGTCGAGAAATTATAAGTCAGTGTCGACACTTGTTGCCAGTGTCGACACATTTTAAGTTAGCTGTCCCGCCTGTTCATCTTCAAAATCAGAAAGGTATAAATAGGGTTCTGTCTTTGTTTGTCGACACGCTTTCAAAGTTTCGAGATCAAAACTACTGTGTCGACACCTCTCTTTTCTAAAGACAAATTCTACAAACCCTAATGGCACCTAAGCTTGAGGAGAACGTTAACGAAGGCTATGAGCTTGTGCGCGGCGCGTTCGACGATGCTGATCAAGAAATCAGGGCCGTAGTAACCCTAGTCGCCGATTCAGGGTTAGAGTACTTAGTTTCTGAACCAACTAAGATATGGAAGAAGGAGGTGCTTGAATTTCTGAATGGAGCTGCAGTAGATGAATCTGGATACAAAATCAAATCCAGAGTTCATGGAGAAATGGTTAAGGTAACCCCAAAAAGTCTGAGGAAGATTCTTCAATTGCCAAGAACTCAAGATGAAGAAGAGGTGACTGCTTCAAAGACCAGGGAAGCTCTTACCTGGTGTGGACTAGATCCAAAGATGAAGATAGGATCTGTTTTCAACAGAAAAGGCATGAATAATCAAGGGAAGTTCATGTCTGAGATAGTGGAAAAGTCTTGCTCAGCAAACCTGGAGGGCATGACAGAGTGTCTGCCTATATGTTTGGAATCATGACAAGGATCATATTCACTCTGAAAACAGACTGGTCAATAGTGGTTTTTGACAAGATCAAGGAGAGCTTGAAGAAGCCCAATCTGGGCAGAATCATCAGTCTCTACCTAGCTGGTACCATACCAGAGGTAATGAATACTGCTGCAGGCAGCAAGATAAATCACATAAGGAAGATGGATCTAAGGATCTTTTCAAGATGGGACAGGGTGTTGTCCAAGGAAATGCCAACACCAGAGAAGACAGTTACTGAGAAAGTCACTCCTCCTAAGAAGAAAAGGAAGATAGCTCCTGTGGCACAAGAGTCCTCAAGTAGTTCTGGGAGTTAAGAACAGGTTATTTTCACTCCTGATGATCATAAGGAAGTGCCAGCAGTGAAGTCTCCTGCTTCTCCAGCTGATGCTGAGATCCAGGGGGAGCTGCCTCCAGCTAGCCCCATCCACAGGGATCAAAGCAAGGGGGAGCATCCAGTTGTAGAAGCAGCATCTACACTGGACAGTGAGCATGCCACAACCATCATTCAAGAGGTACTCATTGATCTAAAAACTTTAGAATATCTTATAGAAGATGTTGATTTGTCTGATGTTCCTCAGCAAACACAGCTGCCTAGTCAAGTTCCAGATGTTGTTAGAGAGGACACATCTGCTGTACAAGAAGAGATTCCTGCTCCAGTAGTTGAAGAACAAAGAATGTCTCCAGCTTCTTCACCCCCTGAATACACAATGGAAGACTTGTTCCTAAATTTGGATCAAGCAGATTTTGACAAGGAAATTGATGCTGCTGAAGGAGAGAATACTGCTGCTGAGGGGGAGCAAATGCAAGTTCTGGAGGAGCCTATAAGGCAAGAAACTGAGAAGGCACAAGATGTGCAAGCTGACAAGCCTCCAAGCCCTAAGGAGAGGGTTGATATTTCCAGCACATCTGCCTCTGAAGATGAGGAGATTGTAAGGGCAAGGAAAAAGAAACTCTATGTATTCAAGAGAAGGAGCCAGAGTTACAAGAAGGCTCTGCAAACTGTAGCCCCACAGCCTATAGTTCAACAAGCTCCAACTGTTGATTATAGTGCTTTACTGATTGCACTGCAGATTAAAATGGATGAACAAAGAAAAGCCATAGAGGCTTATGTTGATGCAGGGCACAGATCATTACAGTTTGATCTTGTCCAAGATATAAAATCTATAAGGTTTGAGATGAATCTCAACAAGAAGGAGATGACAGACTGCTTCCACAAGGGTGGAAATGCAGTGGTGTATTTGGCAACACACCAAGAGAAGATCAAGGCACAGGTGGATGATATAGCATTGAAACAAGGATATGTTCTTGAAAATCAATTAAGAATGAATGACAATTTGACTGAATCCCAGAATGCTATTGTCATTGAATTAAAGAATAAAGCTGCTGAACCTTCTACATCTACTGATGCTGCTAAAGCAAAATTTGATAAAGTCTTTCAAGAGGAAATTACTGTTGTAAAGACTGCTATCCAAGCCTCCCAGAAGGTCATATCTGAACAACTTCAAAAGCTAAAACCTTACTTTAAAGATGGGATCAGGTACTTGGACAGTCAGATCAGATTTCAAAAGGATGATGTCAGAGATCACATGGCTAGAAAAGTCATAAAGGGGGAGAGAGTGTTAGTCAAGGCAAGTTCTGAGCATGCAAAATGGATATCAAATTCAATCAGGGCTACACTTGGATACCCTCCTCTGTATGATGACCAAGATGTTGCTGAATCAGGCATTAACCCTGCTTATTTTGGAGATGAGCAACCAGAAGTAGCTCAGATCATTTATCCACCTCCAGACTTTGAAATGATTCATGCTGAGGTCCAGACCATGTATAGCCCATCTGGGGGCAAGGACAATGTCCATATTGAAAAGGTTGTTCAACCTATATCTGAAGCCATGCAAGAGGCATTACAGAAAGAAGAAGAGACAAGGTTGTCAAAGAAGAGGTTTAGGGAACAAGCAGAACAAAGGCCAGACTTTGAACAGTGGAGCCCTACCTCTAGGAATATAATTTTAACTGCCTGGAAAGCTGTCAAGGACAATACACATGACAGGAACAAATGGTTCTCTGAAGCTGAATGGAGAAAACATGAAATAAGACAAGAGGCCATTGTTCAATTCAGAAGGAAGGCTAAGATGGGAAAGCTACCTCCTACTGTAGTGGAGCCTAGCAAGTACTTCCCCAAGCCATATCACTACTTTGAGAGGCAGAAGATCAAGGCAGAAGAACTCAAACAGAAAGATCTAAAAGGCAAGAAGCCTGCTGTTGCTGAAACTGCTGAAGCCACTATCAAAGCTCAAGTCCAACCTGGCAAAGGCATAGTAATTAAGGAGCCAGAGCAGAAATAAATTAAGAGTTTTCTTGAAGTTTATGTTGTAATCTTTTGGATGTAACACATTTAGTAAACTTCTGAAAATGTATAAGACAGATATTAGAACAATATATGATTCATATATTTCATGTTTGTTCTGTGAATGTGTCTATTTCTTATTTGTTCTGTGCTGATGAATGTGTATACATGTGTGATTTAATACATGTTATGTTTACCCTGCTGAATATAACCTGCTTTACATCATTTTGTAATTTTTAATTATGAATGGTGTATATCATTGACTAAGGGTTATGACTTCTCCAAATAGGGGGAGATTGTTGGGTACATTGGTCAAATGTACCTGATTTGAAGAAGCCTCACCCAACTCAATGATATACATCATAATGTATTTGATGTATGTTGAGTTTACTTGTGCAGGTTAAGTAATCACTGGACTGAAGCAAAAAGTTTCTAAGTCCATGTGTCGACACCCAGAGGGAAAGTGTCGACACTCAAGAAAGCTTGTGTCGACACCCAGACAAGCAGTGTCGACACTTAGAGTCATTGTGTCGACACCTGGGATGCAGAGTCGACACCATACAGAAAGTGTCGACACTTGGAGCTGTGTCGACACTCAGTGAAGAAAAGTGCAGACAGAATGTGTCGACACAAGGAGCTGTGTCGACACCCAGTGAAGCTGTGTCTACACCAGAAAGTGTCGACACTTGGAGCTGGGTCGACACTCAGCAAAAGTCTGCAGAGACTAAGTTAAAGTGTCGACACTCAGAACAATGTGTCGACACTCAACAGAAGAGTCAGCAATTGAAGAATGTGTCGACACCCAGCACAATGTGTCGACACACAACCAGAAGAGTCAACACTTGAAGAAAGTGTCGACACAAGGAGCTGTGTCGACACTTAGCAAAGATCAGAAAGATCAACAAAAATATTCTAAGTACAAGTGTCGACACTAAGGGAATGTGTCGACACTTAGCTGAAGTCTCAACAAGAAGAAGGTGTGTCGACACAAGGAGCTATGTCGACACTCAGCAAGTAACGACATTGAAGAAGATGTGTCGACACCAAGAAGCAGTGTCGACACTTGACAGATTCAACACAAGAAGATGTGTCGACACAAAGGAGATGTGTCGACACTTAGAAGAATTCAGCAAAAGCTAGAAGAACAAGTACTTGTGTCGACACTCAATTTCAGTGTCGACACATGCAGAAGAATCTGTGTCGAGACATACAAGGAAATGTGTCGACACCTTGTAGACTTGTGTCGACACTTACACAACATGTGTCGACACTTGGACTATAAGTGTCGACACTTAAAGACAGAAAGTCTCGACACTTACAGACAGTTAGAGATTTTCAAGAAATGACTGGATGACTTGACAGCTGTCGTTCCAGCCAGTCTACAGCACCTGTCAGAGATATCAGAAGTCAGTTATGGACCGGACCAGCTAGTTACCATGAAGAAGGCCTATAAATAGGCATCTACAGTTTACAGAAATTGTGGATCAGATTATTGTTCAAAAGTTCAGTTTGTTGAAAAACAAATTATTGAAGTGGTACCAAGAGTATCAACACAAGAAGATCTTGCAGTCCAAGTGCAAATCTAAGAAGTTGGAGAGAGAGGGCTCCTTCCAAGAAATCAGCCTCTGGAACTAGGCTGAGAAGAAGGATTCAGATTCAATTCTGGATCTTAAGTAGCAGAGGTCAAGGAACTACTGCAGGAGGATTCAGTCTTATTCAGTTCTACTCAAGAAGCTTTGAAGAAAGCTAAGTCAGAATGAATCCAGCTGAGTTCTTCCAAGAACTCATCAAGAAACTCTCAACTCCCCTCTTTTATTTCTGAGTTGTAGAGTTATTATTTGTAATACATTTTAACTTGTAGGATCCTTTGGATCTGAGTGATTTGTAAGCCTGTATTTATAAAGGCTGAGGGTAGGGCTTGTTAGCCTGAGTGTATGAGATTGAGATCTCTGAGTGTAGGCCTTGGTTGGCTGAGTGTAGGCCTTGATTGGCTGAGTGTAGGCTTTGGGATAAAGCTGAGTTGTAAGGCTTTGGGCCTGAGGTGTAGGAACCAATTTGGGTTCTGAGACAGTGGAGGAGTTTGGCCGAATCTAGTACACTGCTAGATAGGCGAAGGGGGAAAGTGGATGTACCCATATCTTGGGGAACCACTATAAACCACTGTGTTGTGTTGTGATTGTGCTGTGTATGCTGTGAATACTTTGTGATTGCTGTGCAAAAGTTAAAAATCTGTGATAATAAACTGTTTGCTGCCAGTAAAGTTAGAAAAGGATTAGGTCACCTATTCACCCCCCCCCCCCTCTAGGTGTTTAGGTACCATATCTTTCATTCACTATCCGCTATAAATACCTCCACCACAGAACGAAATGACTTACGCATGTGCTGCCCTCTCCTACTGCGTCTTAGATCCACACTTCTCGCTTCCTTCCTCACGTGGATTACTCTCGCTACTCCTTATCCACCTCCTCTCGCTCCTATCATCTCGCCTATCTTGGGAAAGAAAAAGACTGAGGAGGGTGAGGGACGCATCTAGTGTGGCAGAAGATTTGTTGACCATGACTTTCCTCCCGGTCGGATCTCTGAGGAGGACTACAACTGCTTCACCCGCAATTTCATGGTGGAGGGGTTCGAGTCGCGGCCTCCGAAGGTCGGTGAGTCGATCAACCAGCGAACTCGCCTTCCCCATCTCACACTTCAAGTCGGGGCTGAGACTTCCCCTCTGGCCAGAGGTTAAACAGGCAATGAAATACTTTGGAGTCGTCCCCGCGCAACTAATCCCAAACGCCATCTCGGTTTTACTTGTGTTCTCCAGCTACATGCGCCGCGAGCGCATTGAGTTCAGACTTAACATATTCCACTAGCTATTCATCTATCACACCAACTACGATGGCATCCCGTACTTTACGGGATAGGGTCTGAAGGTGTGCAAGATCCCCAACAAGAATCACCACTGGCTCACCTGCTTCGTTTTCATCCATGAAAATTTAGGAGGCGTTCCACTCGCACCAGTGTCGCCTGCCGAAATATACGACGCGACTCCCAAGGTCGGTGGCGCGGATAAAGACCTCTGCGAGTTCTCCGCAGGAAATAATTTTGAGGTCAACTTCTTAAGGCGAGACCTCAACTCACTCCCTCCTGTGTTTTCCGGCGAAGGTACACTCGCGCTTCTTTAACCTTATGCTTGACATCCTTTCGTTTTGTTATCCCTAATCATCGAGTTGCTTGTTCAGGAGAGAAAAATATTCCAACCCATTTATAACACCCCCATCCGTCGCATGGCATATAATAGAAGGTCCAGCTGGAACCCGACGCCATATACCACAGACAGTCGGAAGGGTTACATAAGAATATTCAAACTATCCAATTAAGACTACACGTCCTAAGCAGAGCATTCTAGCGAAAGCTTTTAAAGTTGAAAGAACCCAAATCTTAAATCCATATCCAAGAATGTCCACATCCACACAACAGAAATGAAACCCCAAATACACTAAAAAGGGTACATGGCCTTATGGCCTTACAAATGTTCACTTAATAAAAACATGTCTTACATACATCCGCTCGCAGGCCGGCCACACATGATAAAATAAAAACAACTATACTAATTGGCCTTCAAGGGCCAGCACAGCAACATGGGCTCCAGCCCGCTATTTGGTACTCGGCTCCGCAGCACCTGCAAGCACAGTTCCACCGCACGGTGGCAAACAAAGCAACGGTCAGCCAAAAGCCGACCAAATTATAACGACCCCGCCCCTAACTCGGGACGGCGGTTCTCTTTCCTTGCATATCATTAGCCCAATAAAATAATAAAGCGCAACTATACTACGCCATAGGTGTAGGCTCGCACGACCAAACACCCCGTGCACTCAGGGCACATTAACGGTGAATCCTGACCAATCAGCGTCTTCACCACCACCCCCAGGATAGCAACAACATGTGAGCATTTAGCCTTTCTGACCACCGTCTAAGGCTCCCGACTATGCCAACGGCCAGTCCCCGTCTCCGGGTCTCTCGCACCGAACCACATAGCCTAGGTCCAATTCCACCTGCCTGTTGCTCACGCCGCATATACAGTTTAAGTCCTATGCGCGGGCCAAGCTTCTCTCGTATCCCAAATTTTCCAAACAATCTCATAACCCAGTTATGATCAAGGCCGGTTCCCAGACCGCCAAGTTAATAGAACACGTTTCCACTCAGTTTTCCGGGTGCGCCTTGAAGCTAACCTCCAAGGGTCCCTGCTGCAATCTACCGCGTAGAAACCCAAAAAACCCAAAGCACGGAGTCTTCTCCGGTAAAACATATCAAATGCAACATCACCGATCCAGACAATACACGTCCGGGTAGGCTTCACACATAATGCTTATGCCCGTACTTACGATTCCGGACTCTATATGCAACACAAGGGGGACTATTCCCGTCAACCCTAAGGAACACCACGCCCTCACCGCACACTCGCGGGAGCGGGATTCCCTATGCAGAAAGAAAGAGCTTCACATGCTCAAGTAGAGAATCGTTACCCTTGTAGTCCGCTTTGGCGCCATGGAAAACTACACGGATGGAAATCTTCGCAACGAACTATCCTCCACAGATCCGTTCTCAGATTTCGAAATGGTGCTCTGATGCTCCGCCGGGGCCGGAATCCCTTCCTTCTTCCTCCTCTTTCCAACTCCTTGACAGAGAGAATGGTTGGAGAGAAATGAAGGATTAACTCCCCTATTCCCGGCCTTAACAGAGCAGGAAACCATCTGGGACGTTGGATCTTAATTAAAGAAAACGAATGGCTCAGATCCATTCAAAAATCTCCAGACCTGGGCCGAACACGGCTTGGCACACGGCCGTGTCCCAGGCCATGTGCCTCGCTCTAGGCGCGATCGTCGAATGGAGGAAAGACACACGGGCAAAGACACGCCCGTGTCTCACCTGACACGCCCGTGTCGGGTTCCTCGACACGCCCGTGTTCGGGGGCGTGTCACACATAACCGCCACGACAACGGACATGACCCAAAAGAACACGGGTAGGGACACGGGTAGGCACACGCCCGTGTCAAATGACACGCCCGTGTCACTTTGCCGTGTTTCTAGCTGTGTCCTTCTCGGGATGAAAACGGCCAAAAACACCAGCCAGACACGGCCTTGGACACGCCCGTGTCCTAGGCCGTGTACCCCTATACAGGCACCAAAAATCCCCTTTTTCGCGACCGACTCAAATACAATTTTTGGGGCGTTACACCATTCCCCTTAATTGAGCACTGTTGGGCCGTCAAAAGCTCTCGCACTCGCCAGCATGGCAGCCGAGGTGACGAAAGAGTTGTTGGCCCCCGTGATGCAGTAACCTAGAGCTGACCCGCTCTGTCGACCAGGCCTCGCACCTGGACTAGCCAGAGGCCCACGTCTGGCGGCCCACTATAGGGCCCACTAAGGCGTCACACCATGACGTCCCTTTTATCAGGCCCGCGGGCCGTACACCCCAACCCCTATCCGGGCCCAACCACAGGCGCACGGTAGGTTGTTGAGGCCAGGTCTCGATCCCCTGACCTCCTTGATAAAGAGATTTCAGGCAAGCTCTCATCAACCAACTGATCCGCGGCTCAGTTGGTTGATGAGAGCTTGCTTGAAAGCTCTTTATCAAGGAGGTCAGGGGATCGAGACCTGGCCTCAACAACCTACCGTGCGCCTGTGGTTGGGCCCGGAGAGGGGTTGGGGTGTACGGCCCGCGGGCCTCATAAAAAGGACGTCATGGTGTGACGCCTTGGTGGGCCCTGCAGTGGGCCGCCAGACGTGGGCCTCTGGCTAGTCCAGGTGCGAGGCCTGGTCGATAGAGCGGGTCGGCTCTGGGTCACTGCATCATAAAAGTGCACTTTTTTTGATGCAGTGACCCAGAGCCGACGCGCTCTGTCGACCAGGCCTCGCACCTGGCCTAGCCAGAGGCCCACGTCTGGCGGCCCACTGTCGGGCCCACCATGGCATCACACCATGGCGTCCCTTTTATCAGGCCCGCGGGCCGTACACCCCAACCCATCTCCGGGCCCAACCACAGGCGCACGGTAGGTTGTTGAGGCCAGGTCTCGATCCCCTGACCTCCTTGATAAAGAGCTTTCAGGCAAGCTCTCATCAACTAACTGATCCGCGGATCAGTTGGTTGATGAGAGCTTGCCTGAAATCTCTTTAGCAAGGAGGTCAGGGGATCGAGACCTAGCCTCAACAACCTACCGTGCGCTTGTGGTGTGGCCCGGAGATGGGTTGTGGTGTACGGCCCGCGGGCCTGATAAAAGGGACGCCATGGTGTGATGCCATGGTGGGCCCGGCAGTGGGCCGCCAGACGTGGGCCTCTGGCTAGGCTAGGTGCGAGGCCTGGTCGACAGAGCGGGTCGGCTCTGGGTCACTTCATCACCCCGCCTCCAAGAAGAGACCTGGAGATGATGTCACTGCTCCTCGACACAGCCCAAAGAAGAAAATCAAGAGGGTTGTGACGTTCCGGAAAGGGAAAAAGGTGATAGTCCCAAAAGAGGGGAAAGTGATGTCGGGAACCCTGAGCCCCTCTCCGTAGAAGGCTCACAATCACCTTGCCAACAAGATGTCTTGCCGTCTCGCTAGACGACACTATTTGACTAGCCCCAAAATACTTCGGCTCAACCCACTGAACCTCCGTCTTGCGAAGCTGCCTCCTCTAGTCACCCAACACCCTCCTCGCACCAAAATTTCAATATGGGCCCCGTGGTAAATGATGTTGTCGGCGACCCCGTCCTAATGTGGGAAAAGGATGTGAACCGGGTGTCGATATCCACCCTCCTTCCCTTGTGGAAGGAGCAGGACCCTCCCAGCAGCCAAATCTTCTTTCTCGGCTATGGCATTTATTGTGGTCCTGGAACAGACTGAAAGAGAGGGTTAGACCTGATTTACTCTAGAGGGGGGTGAATAGAGTAATTTGAAATCTTTTTGTTGTTTATAAAATAATATCAAAGTAATGAAATAAGAGATACCAAGATTTACAGAAAGCAAAAGCAACCTAAGTTAATCTAATCTAACACAACACAGATAATCTAATCTATCACAGCCACAACAAGAACAAAAAGAAAAAGGGCAACCAAACAACACAAGAACTTTTATAGTGGTTCCCCAACCTAGGTATATCCACTCTTCTACCACCCTGGTAGGAGTCCACTAGCAGGTTTTGATCAGGTGACTCCCACAAATGAGCTTTTGATCAGGTGCTCAAAAACTAACTCAAGTCTTTTGATCAGGAGATTTGCAACCAAAATAAACTTTTGAAGGGAGTTAATAAACCCTTTATACAGAGGGGGGAGAGAGATTGATGGTGTCTTCTCTTTCTCCTTTCAACAGAGAAGACTAGTGGATTTTTGTTGTTGTCAAGAAATCCTCTCAATAACACTTGGAGTCTTGCACAGGGTGTAGGTCTTCAGTCTTCAACCTTAACTTGAAAATGAGATCCAGGGACTTCTGACTGATATGGATGTGTTGTCCTTGAAAGCTCCTGAAATGAAGGTTGAAGAAGACTCTTGATTTTTGATGATTGTTGTTCTTCTTCTTCAACAATGTCAAGGAGAAAACAATTTGTTTTTTGTACAGAGAAGGTTCAGAGTATTGTTGTTATTGATCTCTTCTCTGTGTATTCTATGTCTATTATGTGTTCTATCAGTTCTCTGTATTTTCTATGTATATTCTGTGTCCCTTCTTTTAGAAAAGAAAAACTCTTTTATATCTTCAGTTAAATTCTCCTTTTGAATTTTGAATTCCATGCCATTAATTGCTGGCGGCCTGGAGAATGAAAATCGGCTGGAGAGAATATTGCATTAATGGATTTCCTCAACTGTCCCATTAAAAACGACAAGTAATATTCCTGATGAATACCATAATCAATGCTGTCATTAACGACTATATTCAGAGAATATAAGCATTAATTACTCAGGAATTACTGCTATAGAATAAGGACAAAATGAGGGAAAATTCCAAGTCAGGAACTGCACTGCAATCGTCGACCAGAGAACAGATTTCATCGACCTAAGATCAAAGTTCGTCGACCAGAGAAATCTTATTCGTCGACCTGAGAATTCTTGTTCATCGGCCTAAGAACCAAGTTCGTCGACCTGATTTCAGCTAACTACTTTCTGAGAAAACTTCCCAATTCTGTGCTCCAAGTTCGTCGAGCTGATGAAATAACTTTGTCGACCTGAGTTCAGAGAAAGTATTCTGGACTTAATGGGTTGAAATTGATCTTCCAGAATTCATCGACCTGAGCTCGAATATCATCGAGCTCAACTCAAAGAATTGACTATGAGTTCGTCGAGCCGAGCACGCCTTTCGTCGAGCTGAGTTCGACAAATGTCGAACTCACTTTTCTGAACTTGATTTTCTTCTAAGTCTTTGAGTCTTCTGCTGTCTTCTGTTGCCTGGTCCATGTGTGATTGATTCTAAGGACTTAGCCTAAATTCTAGGACACAATGTCATGACCCTGACTATACATGGTGGGTCAATTATCCTAGTTAGTGAACCTAGGCCAAATCAACTAGGGATCCAACATAGACCCTTTCGATAAGGACTCCTCTTAAGACCTTGTCCTGAAGATAGCTCAAGCTCAGCTTCGCTCCTTAGAGCTTTCACACCGAGTCTCGTGTCGCCTTGTTTTTAACAATAAGAAATGGAAGGATGCCGAGGCAGGCCTGGCGGCGGAGCGAGAGAAGTCGGGTGACCTTGATAAAAGGCTGGCACTTGCTGATAATCTTCTCGCAAAGAGACAGGGTGGCGTGGTAAGCCTTTTAAATTTATTTTTTGGCCAGTCTCTCTCGTGTATGCTTTTTGTTAATTGATGGGCCTCTTGCAGGATGTCGAGACAGTGGATCGGATGCACTCGCGCATAACCGCCCTGGAAGAGGAGAATAAAAACTTAAAGGCTCAGAATTACCATCTCCTGGACATCATTCTGCCCCCTCTCTCCCGGAATTACTCCAAGCTCCCCTGCCCTCTCATTGCTCATTTGACGAGGTCGACGATATCTTCCGGGACGCCAACATTAAGATGACAGAGCTTGTTTTAAAGATGATGAAGGAGCTGAAAGTTGTCAAAGAAGACGCCGAGTCCGTCACTGCCCGCGACCTTGTGCCACACCATTATGGTGAGGCGGACGAGGATTCAACTTCCAACGAAGATGACTGAAGAGGCGCCAACGAGACCTGATATTTCTCCCCCTCCCTCTTTTTTGCTTCCCCCCTGCTTGTACTTTTTATTTTTTGAGATTTTGAAATATTTTCATGGGGGAAGTACTCCCCTTTCCTTCTTTTGTAATGAATAATGACCAAATGTAAAGGAATTTTTTATCATATCCTCTCGCTCTTCGTTCCCTTTACTTTATTTTGCTTTATTTACTGCGGACGACCCTATACTCTGTTTCTACTCACGAGGTAGAGCTACCTGCCGTCTCGCTTGAGAGTTGGTTTAGGGCATGAGTCATTAGACTTCTCTTTGCCCCTTTCGTGCGAGACTCTTTGGCTTCCACCCCTCGTCTCGCCTCGAGACGAATCCAGTGCGAGTAGACCCCAGGTATTAACCCGCCCTTTTGTTGGAAGTCACCCGCCTTCAATTTTTCAGGCGAGACCTTTCTTTTGCCAGCGAGTGCCTACTCGCTATGGGCGAGGCCCTCTTCACTGAGCACTGGTTGGAGGTACCCATCTTCATTTGTATTGCACCAACCTCTTATTCCCATAGAAGTTTTTATTTTTTACAAACTTTCTTCGTTCCCTAATAAGTATAGATATTTTTTTTGAGGTATCTCACCATTTACCCTACCACCAAGTGAGTCTATCGCCCTGCCGACTTGATGAGAGCCTGGTCAGCGGATCTTCTCGGGGCCTTACCATCAATCCTGCCACAGAGTGAGCCTACAGTCCTGCCAGCTTGATGAGAGCCTGATCAGCGGGTCTTCTCCGGGCCTTACCATCAATCCTGCCACCGAGTGAGCCTACAGTTCTGCCAGCTTGATGAGAGCTTGGTCAACGGGTCTTCTCGGGGCCTTACCATCAATCCTGCCACCGAGTGAGCCTACAGTCCTGCCAGCTTGATGAGAGCCTGGTCAGCGGGTCTTCTCAGGGCCTTGACATTCATCCTACCACTGAGTGATCCTAAAGTCCTGCCAGCTTGATGAGAGCCTGGTCAGAGGGTCTTCTCGGGGCCTTACCATCAATCATGCCACCGACTGAGCCTACAGTCCTGCCAGCTTGATGAGAGCCTAGTCAGCGGGTCTTCTCGGGGCCTTGTCATTCATCCTTCCACTGAGTGAGCCTACAATCCTGCCAGCTTGATGAGAACCTTGTCAACGGGTCTTCTCAGGGCCTTACCATCAATCCTGCCACCGAGTGAGCCTACAGTCCTGCCAGTTTGATGAGATCCAGGTCACCGAGTATTCTCGGGGCCTTCCCATCCATCCGTTTCACCCTCATGCCATGAAAGAAGACACATGGGATTTTATTATATCAGAAGATCACAATAGATTTACAAGCATTGAAAAAAATACTACGGATAGAATCTCTTTAAGTCATCACCGCTTTGGGCACGATAGAGGGGTACCCCGTCCACATCCTGGAGGTGGTACCATCCTGACTTCAGGACCTCCTTTGCCACAAAGGGGCCTTCCCAGTTGGGGTTGAGCTTTCCCACTGAGGCTCTTCTGCCTGCTGCGTCTACCTTTTTGAGGACCAAGTCGCCCTTCCGGAACTGCCTGACCGTTATATGTTTATCAAAGTATCTCGCCATCCGACGCTTAACTTCTTCCTTCTGGATCTATGCTAAATACCTAATCTCTTCCACTAGATCAAGAGAGAGCTTCTGCTCCTCCTCATTCTCTACCCTCCATCCTTCGTATCCTTTTTTCGCAGCGGCTACTCTTGGAGATTCGACCTCGGACTATGTAGGAATAACAACCTCCGACCCATGGGAGAGTTTAAATGGAGTCTCTCCCATGGAAATTTTTGGCGTGGTTATCAAAGCCTAGAGAATTGAAGGGAGCTGTTCTACCCAACTTCCCCTCAAATTTCTCCACCTTCTTCTTTAAAAGATTCATGATAATCTTGTTTACCGCTTCCACCTGTCCATTGCTTCGAGGATGATGAACCGGGGCAAAATGGAGGTCTATGCCCAACTGGACATAGAAGTCCACGAATTTCTTGCTAGCGAATTCTGGTCCATTATCAGTGATTATGGCCAATAGAAGCCCATGCCAGCAGATGATCTCTCCCCGTATGGAATTTTTTACCACCTGTGACGTCACCTTAGCCAACGCCTTTACCTCTAGCAACTTTGAAAAGTAATCCACCATGACCACATAAACTTCCTTTGGCCACTAGCTTGGGGAAAAAGACCCACTAAATCTAGTCCATATATTGTGAAGGGCCAGGGAGCCGTGATTGTACGTAATCTTTGGGCGAGAAGGAGTTAGAGAGGAGCAAACTCCTGGAACTTTTTACATCTCTTAGCGATTTCTTCTGCATCCTTCTTGAGGTAGGCCAGAAGTAGCCTTGCCTCAACACTCTCGCCACCAAGGTCCGACTTCCCGAATGACTCCCACATTCTCCCGATTGAATTTCTTCTAGAACTCTTGGAATCTATCCCTCAGATACACATCGAGCCAACAAAATTGCTAGTGTCTTTCGGTACAATGTCCCATCCTTCAGCAGGTAATATGCTGATTTATACATGATCTGCTTCTTATCGCGGTCCCTCTTGGGAAGACATCCTGAGGTCAAAAAGATGATGAAGGGATTCATCCAAGAGCCTTGCCGGTCTACTTCCATCAATTTTACTTCTTCTATGGTTGGCCTGAAGAGTTCCGTCACCATTCCTCCGGCCCGAGGGCCATACTTGGCGAGCAGGTCAGCCTGAGCACTTTCCCCCCTCGGGACGTGTTGAATTTAAAAGCTGCGGAACTGACTGATGATATCTTTGACCTTCATCAGATACAACTAGAGGGTGGGTTACCTTGCTTTAAATTCTCTTTTGATTTGTCCTGCTACCACCATAGAGTCTGTGGAGACTTTAATGTCATGTATGCCCAGTTCTCGAGCTAGTCTAAGCCCTGCGATAATCGTCTCATATTCTGCTTGATTGTTAGTGATTGTGAAGTGAATCTTCAGAGCCTGCTCGATGCTGGTCCCTTTGGGACTCACCAAGATCATCCCTCCTCCAAAATAACTCTTTCCAGATGCTCTATCTACTAGCATCTCCCAAGCAGCTCAAAGAGGTGCTTCAGCCTCTCCGACCTCGAGCACGTAATCTGTCAGGAAATCCACAACCGCTTGCGCTTTGATGGTCAGACTAGGAGTAAAAGCGAGATTGAACTCACTGGGCTATATCGACCATTTGACCAACCTCCCAGAATGCTACACCCCTTCCAGGATGCTGCGAAGAGGATGATCCGTCACCATCTGAATCGAATGGGCCTGGAAGTATGGCCTGAGCTTCATGGCTGATATGATGAGAGTGAATGCTAGCTTTTCAAGGATAGGGTATCCGAGTTCCGCCTTCTTCAGGACCCTACTCACGTAATAGATCGGGAACGACCTTTTTCCTTCCTCTCATACAAGAATTGAACTCACTCCTCGGCTCCCACTCCTAGGTACAAGAACAAACCCTCCCCTTCTCTTGACCCTTGATGTAGCGGTGCCTGAGTGAGTTGTTGATTTAGGGCTTGAAAAGCTTCTTCACACTCAGTGGTCCATTCAAATTTCTTACCCCCTCTTAGTGCTCGGAAGAAAGGCGAGCACTTCTCCCTAGCACGGGAGAGGAACCAGCTTATTCCAGCCAGCTTGCAGGTGAGATGTTGGACTTCCTTGGCGTTCTTCGGAGATTCTAGTTCTAGGATTGTCTTCACCTTATCTAGATTGGGCTCTACTCCGGATGGGGTAAGGAGATGGCCTAAGAATTTTCCCCTGTTGGCCCCGGAAACACACTTTAGGGGGTTGAGTCTCATCTTGTATTTCCTTAGGATTTCAAAAGTTTCCTCTAGATCTAGGATGTGGGACTTGAGGTCTCGACTCTTGATCATCGGCCCTTCTGATCCTGGAAGATTTGATCCATCATTCCTTGATAAGTTGCCCCGCATTCTTTAGTCCAAAGTGAATCATGTTTAAGTAGAAGCACCCATCTTCCGTGACAAAGGTGACATCCTTGACATCCGGCGGGTGCATGTGTATTTGATGGTACCTTGAAAATGCATCTAGAAAACTCATTAGTGAAAAACCGACGGCTGAGTCAACTTGCGCAATGATTCGAGGTAGAGGATAACAATCCTTAGGTCATGTTTTATTTAAAAGAGAAAATTACACACACATTCTTCATTTCCCCTCTCCTTTCTTCAGCATTGCAACATTACTCACCCACCCCGGATATTTACTAGCAGATATGAAACCCGTCTTGAGCAGCTTCTACACTTCTTCTCTGATGGGCCTGACCATCTTGGTGGAGATGGATATCTTCTTTTCATGTATTGTACGAGCATTGGGGTCGAGGTTGAGACGGTGTCATGCCATGTCAGCATCATCCCCCGGCATGTCAGCTGCGCTTCAGGCGAAGATGTCAACGTTCCTCTGCACGCACGCCCTAATATCCTCCCGATCCTCAGAATTGACCTCTCCACTGACTTTTATCTTCTCTTTCCTCCCTTCCTTGGTGAGGATCTCCATCTCCAGCACCTCCACTGCCTCCTTCAGTCTTGTTGGCTCTTCCTCTTTCTCCTTCTCCCTCAACATCTCCTCATGTTCCCTGGCTTCATAGTCTATGGCCTCGCGCTCCACAACAGCCATAACCACCTCTCTCAGAAACTTCTCCACCTCTTCATCGGTTGGGAATCTCTCTTCTAACAATGAACTTCTCATCTTCTCCGGCCGAGCTTCTACCCTGGACGACTCCCCCCACTTCCTTTATCTTTCTTTTCTATTTCCTCTCTCCTTCATTTTTCCTCGCCCCTTCCACCTCCATATCTTCTTTCTCCTCCTCTGCCTCCATCTCTTCTTCCTTCTCTCATGCCGTTTCCAGCTCCACAGCAATGCCTCTATCCATCCCCACTTCTCCTTCCCCCTTTCTTCTCCTCCTGCTTCCCTACTTTTCCTCTGAACTCCTGCTCATATCGTTCCATCCTCTTCTCCATTTCCACGGCATCTCCTTGCCAAGAAGTGGTATTCACTGCCATCATATATCACTCTCTAGCTGCTTTTGGATCTCCTCGAACTCTGATCTGTGCCCCCTACATTGGGCTTCAGGAATTGGTGGAAAGATGATGGGACACACCTAAAGGCACTAATCAAAGGCCGCCCAAAAATGACATTGTAACTGTTGGGGGCGTCCACTATGATGAAACAATAATTCTTGGACAGCCCCCCAGAGTAACCTGGAGTCTTACTCCCCCCTCAACTTCCTTCCTTTCTCCTGAGAATCTGAACAATGACCATCTACTGCCAACACCCTTCGAGCCTCCACTCTCATCTCATTGAATGCTTTTTTGTAGATGACATTTACCGAACTCCCATTATTGACAAGGATCCACGAAACCGTGAAGTTTTCAATGGCGGTCCGGATCACCAACACATCACAAAAGGATCTTTGTGGTCTGGCATGTCCTTCTGAGAGAAGGATATTTTTTCGTCCGGTGGAGGGGCTTGTGACGTTGAGGCTATGCTCCAACGGTACATGATATGAAGGCTTACCTTACGGGTAGACTCAATCCCCACTCCCTCATGGATCACTCTGATCCCACCTCGATCTCCCACATCAGCTCGGTCCACACACCGGTCCTCCTCCGCGGTCCCAGTCACCTCCACTATTTGCACTGGTAGTTGTTGTTCCCATGCTCCCCTAACACTCTTCATCTCCAGAAACTCCAGGCAGGTAGTCGTTGCGTGACCCTCCTTCTCATGGAAGTCACAATATGGCAATGCTACCTCCTCCTCCCATCTCCCCTCCTGACGATTCCTCTATCTTCGAGCTCCAACTCCTGCTCTTCCTCTTTCTCTGCTCCTTACTCTCCCTCAGCCGATGGCCATAGCTTGCTGAGGCGGGGTAGGGGTGGTCTAGGACCATATCCCCACCCCTGCTGGTTGAATCTTCTTGGTCCTCCTTGGTAGTTCCTTCCCCCTTGGGGAAAACCTCTTCCTTTCCCTTGAGCAGGGCCTCCTTGTTTCCTCCAACCCAACTCTTGATATGTCGGCGCCCTCAGCTCCTCCCTCCTTCCTTCTTGCTTTCTTGCCCCTCCCGGCTCTCTTGACTAAACCTCTGCCAACCTTGCAAGCTTCCTGGCAAATGTTGGGTTTGCCTCCTCGATCGTTATCTCTTTTGTTGCCTTCTCCATCAGCCCTTCAAATGACAGTGACGCCTTTTGAATTAGGCTCATCTTGAAGAAACCCTCCAGCAATCCAACGGTGAAAACCATCTGGAGAGAAAATCCTGGCACTTCCTGGATATCCAAGATTTCTTCCTGGAACCAATCCACGTACTGGGCCAGGGATTCATCCGCCTTCTACCGGATCAGAATAATCGACCCAGGATTATTCTTCCTTTTCTTTGAGGTTGAGAAACCCAACTGGAAACTTCTACTCAGATCTTCGAATCCATAGATTAATCTCACCGGGAGTTGATGAAACCAGTCCCGAGCTTTATCTTTCAAGGTGGCGGTGAAAAGACGACACTTGAATGCGTCTGTCATTGCCCTGATGGAGACCGCATCTTCGAACCATTGCAAATGCTGGAGAGGGATGTCTTTTCCCACATAGTAGGTCATTTCAGGCTCCCTAAAACCCTTCTGATACTGGAGCTGAAAGGATCAACTCGCAGAACGGGGACCCTCTCGCCACGGGTCTCGCCGCCTCCACCCGCGTAACGACGTCTCCTGGCGAGACGACACTTGCATGGCTATGGAGCAACTCCCTACCCGCCAAATCTTGCTCGCTTACTTCCACCACCTTTTCCTTTCCAGGTCCCCCCCGGGGCATCCTATCCAATTCTTGCCGAGACGAGCTCGTCCTGGTGTGCGAGACTAGAGTCCTGAGGTAAAGGAGTCGAGCAGTTGCCTTGTCGTGAGATCCCCTACAACATGTCCATGATGCCTTTAGTGGACGCCATGAATTCTTCCCTTCTTACAAAATCCTCCCGGGTTCTAGGGCCCATCCCCGTATCCTTCTCCGAGATTTCCCGTCAGGAAGTAGTTCAAGATTCTTCTATGTAGGCTGTGGTCCACGCTCACCGCATCAAAAATGTTGAAGTCAGTAGCCCAACTTCACCTTGAGTTCGGACCTAAGGTTGCAGCTCACACCTACTCTTCCCAAACTCCCTTCTCGACGTGAGTCTTCGAACTAGAAACAGACCGTGGGCTTAAACTTGGAGGTCCCGCCTATTACCCAGAAGAATTAGAAGTTCTTCCCCTCCCTAGCCAGTGCTGAGCTAGGTGCCTTGGAGGAAGAAGAAGAAAAGGTTTACCAGCCTCCCTCTTTAAGGCACCTTATCGATCTATTTATAGGCCTCTGAGTTTGACCTGCCAATAACCAAACTGAACAGACCTGAAATTACCAAAATACCCTAGGTTTGGTCTGCCAACAACCAAACTCGGCTATTCTGAATGGTTATACGTAGATTCCAAATGGCAAAAGGGTAAAATTACCTGGGGTAAAATAGTAAAACCCTTACTTGGGGGTAGGAAAGTAAAAATGCCTTTTTCTCATATGGCGAGTGAGAAAATATCTGGCAGGCGAGAGGAGCATATCAGCTCGCCACGCGAGTCCCCCGTCTCGTGAGAACCGTCTCACCACAGGAGGTCAGCATACGCCGCGAGAGCCATCTCGACTGCCCCGCTGCTCTCGTCTCGCCCATTATGTTTTTCCTCTTTGGAGTACCAGCGATTTTACCCTATAGTCCTACTCGCCTCTACAATCCTCTCGCCCTTAAATCAGTACTTCTCTTTGAGTTACCCCCTGTGAGCCCGAGGTTGTACATACGCATTGACTATCGAGAGCTGAATAAGCTGACGGAGAAGAACAAGTATCTGATACCATAGATTGATTACTTGTTCAATCAGATGGCGAGATCAACTGTTTACTGGAAGCTGGATTTGAAGTCTGACTATTACCAGTTGAGGTGTAAGGAATGTGACATTCCCCAGACAGTGTTTGGTACACGCTATGGGCACTATGAGTTCACTGTAATGCTATTTTGGCTAACAAATGCACCATCAGTATTCATAGACTTGATGCATCGAACGTTTAGAGATTACTTGGACCTATTTGTGATCTTCTTTATTGATGATATATTAGTGTACTCTCAGACCGAAGAAGATCATGAAAATCAGTTGCAGATGGTTTTGCACACCCTGAGGAGAAATAAACTCTATGCCAAGTTCTTAAAGTGCGAGTTTTGGCTGCCGTCAGTGGCTTTTCTTGGCCATGTGGTTAGTGGAGAGGGTATCGCGATGGATCCAACAAAGATAGTTGTGATACGGGAGTGGCCTATGTTGTCTACAGTAGCTGAAGTCAGGAGTTTCCTTGGACTTGCAGACTACTACAGACGCTTCATAATGAACTTTTCGCGGATAGCCTTACCTCTCACCACACTGACGAGGAAATATCAGAAGTTCATTTGGATGCCTGAGTGTGTGCGAGCTTTTGAGGAGTTAAAGAGTTGTTTGACCACGAAGCCTATCTTGAGTTCGCCATTTGGTACAGACGACTATGAGATTTATAATGATGCTTCAGGGAGCGGCTTAGTTTGTGTTCTTCTTCAGTTCTGAAAGTTTATTTTTTATAGTTCAGACTAGTTGAAAGTGCATGAGCGGAATTATCCAGTCCACGACTTGAAGTTGGCTGCTGTGATCTTTGCACTAAAGCTGTAGCCTCACTACTTATATGGAGTGAAAGTTGATATATTCACGGACCATAAGATCCTTAAGTACTTGATAGATCAGAACGATCTAAATATACGACAACGGAGGTGGATGGAGTTCCTCGGGGATTACACCTTCGAGATACACTATACTCCCGGGAAGGGAAATGTAGTCCCTGATGCCTTGAGTCGGCGGACTCCAGTATGGGCAAATTAGTTGCAGAGACATGATGTACGTCTGATGCAGGAGCTGGATGCCTTAGAGATTTTTTTGTGTTGACAAGAATTCTACAGTAAATGCATGCTTAAACTATACAGAGGTACAGTATGACCTTGCGGACAGGGTTCAGCGAGCAATGGAACTCGATGAGAGTATGAAACGCTATGCAGTGGATGAGTAAAATTCCTAATTCTCCTTGGAAGACGGCCTTTTGAGAAAAGACAGTCATTTGTGCGTCCTGAATGTGGGTAACCTATGGGAGGAATTGATGTATGAGGCACACTTCACGAAGTACTCAATTCACCCAGGGAGCACAAAGATGTATTAGGACATGCTAAAGATGTTCTGGTGGCCGGGTTTGAAGAAAGACATAGCTCTTTATGTGACAAACTGTCAGACTTGTGCCTTGGTGAAAGCAGAATGTCAAAAGTCTGGCGGTTTCCTGAAGTCATTACCAATTCTTGTATGGAAGTTTCATGATATATCTATGGATTTCGTGCACGGACTGTCGAGAACATAGAGCGGAAAATATGCTATGTGGGTGATCGCTGACCAATTAACAAAGGTATCGCACTTCATACCAAACAAGAAGGACGATTCAGTGGAAAAGCTGGTTAAGTTGTACGTGGACAACATAGTATGATTGCACGGTGTACCCCGTAACATCCTCAGTGACTGAGACGAGCGCTTTTTTTTGAATGATTGGACGCTAATCCACTAGTTGTTGGGTACTCAACTGAAGTTCAGTACGACCTTTCATCCACAAACATATGGTTAGACCGAGAGGACCAACTTGACAATGGAGGATATGCTCTAGATGTGTGCCTTGGATTTTGGGAAGAGTTGAGATGACCATCTCTATATGATCGAGTTCGCCTATAATAATAGCTATCAAGCTAGCATTCAGATGATACCTTTTGAAGCTTTATATGGTAGGAAGTGTTGTACACCTTTAGTTTGGGCGGAAATAGGTGAATCGTAGTTGTATAAGCATAAGGAGGTCAAAGATGAAAATTCAACAATACGCTTGATACGTAAGCGGCTATTGGTAACCTATGATAGTCAGGAAAAATACTACAATGCCAAACATCGAAACATGGTGTTTGTAGTGGGCGATTGGGTATATCCAAAAATCAAGCCCTTCAAAGGAGTGTCCAGGCTTCGACGCTTGAAAAAGTTGAGTCTGAGATATCTTTGAGAAGCTGCCTATCGATTAGCTCTTTCAGCAGAGCTAAGTGGTTTGCATGATGTGTTTCACATATCCGTGTTGTGGAAAGCTTTGAAAAAGCCTACGCAAGTGGTCGTTGCTGATCAAGTATCGGCCAATGGTGGGCTGGCGACAAAGGATAGGCCCATTCAGATCGAGGATACGGAGGAAATGTAACTACGAATCAAAGCAATCGGGATGGTCAAAGTCCGTTGAGATAATTGTGGACGTGAAGAACTCACATGGGAGCGTGAGCAAACCATGCGTAATGAGTTTCTCGAGTTGTTTGTAAAATAATGTTGTAACACATTTGTTGTTGTTTTTATATACCTACAGATGAATAAAATTTAGGGACGAAATTTCTGTAAGGAGGGGAGGTTTGTAACAGCCAAAAAATGAGAAAATAGAAATTTTGGTGGCTATTGCCAGGCGATAGTGAGTATCGTTAGCAATAGCGATAGAACTCAACGCTAGCGTTAGTAGGCTCGGTGCACTCGATGCTTTCAATGAAGCGTTGAGTAGAGCTATCAGAGTAGCGATAGTGGGTATCGCTGGGCGATACTACCACGTATGGTTGGGCATGTGTCAAATGGACAGAAGGCGGTAGATGAGCGGTGGTTGACTGAGGACAAAGCAGCTACCGACGATATCGCCCAGGCGATTGTGGATATCGTCAGGCGATAGCGTTTGTTTTGACTTGTCAAATGAAATTGTAGCCTTTGCTTTCTTTTGATGAGAAGATCGTGTGACTGAGTTTATTCCCGAGGCTGGTTAACCAGAGAAGAGGTGGAGAGAAGATTCATTTCTCTTCTCTCACTCTCTCTCATCCTTCTCATCAAGTTCTTGGAAGAAAGGAAAAAGAAGGCTGAAGGTTGAAGCTTTGCTAGCTAGGGGAAGGAGATCCTGTGGTCAGATTCGAGAGCCGAAGTAAGATCCGTGAAGAGGAAAGTGAGGCGCTCCTTTCCATCCGGATAGAAGACTTATTCATGGCTCGAAAAGATCTACAAAGGTAATGATCTTCCTTCTTGGACAAGTGAAATCCTTTTTTTGTATAAGCATGGAATCCCCCACTAAAAGGTGGAGAATTGAGGGAATTTCGACAGGTTGATACGTGATATCCACAGGTTGGTTTTGCATATATATACAAAAATCGTCGTACGGAATATGCATGTTGTGTGAAGTCCATCCGTACAGGTTGGTATGGATTGGTGATGTTTTATTTTGAGTTCTGGAGAAGACTCCGAGTATAAACGAGTAGTTTATGGGGTCTGTGGGTTGTACATGTGAAATAAGAGTAGCAGGAAGTACATAAGGTGTGCTCCAAGAAAATACCCCAAAAGTACCACAATTTGCATAACTGTTGGATATCGTCGGGCGACAGCGAGTATCGCTGGCGATATCTCTTGGTGAGATATGATTATTGTGAAAGCCCAATTTTCTGGCACTACAAGATGTTGCAGGAATTTTTTGGACTAGTGTTACAGTTGTGGATGAGTCTGGAGATAGAAGAGAGTTCTAGTCGCTAACGCCAGACGATAGTGACTATCGCTGGCGATAGCTTCCAGATAGCATTTTTATGTGCGAAGCCAGTCTCTTGGAGACCGTGTGGTTAGTGTGAGTTGTGTGCCTGTGTGCCCAAGTTTGGTGCCCATGAGATTTGTTGTACATAACATTAGTTATGTTTTGATTACGAGAAAGGGGAGGCTGACCCGCATCGTTTCTATTTTCCTTGAAGGTTTCGACTTTCGGCGATGACATGATAATTTAAGCAACGATAAATGGTTGAGTTGTACCCTCTTGATGTCGATTGGTTAAACAGACCTAAAGTACATGGGAGTTATTGATCACAAAGAGAGAGAGAGAGAGAGAGAGAGAGAGAGAGAGGAAGACTTAGGCTGTAAGCCGGAAAGACTAAAATGCTCAAAGTTGACCATCATGTCTCGAACCTTTAAATGGTGGTGGGACTCTGGTAATTCGGTACACCGATAATGTTCCCTGAGTGCACGGATCGTTTGGCAGTGATGCAAACGTTTGTGATATATTGAAGGGTGTATAAGTATACCTTCTTGTGATATACATATATGAATGTTATGCCTGCAGGGAAGGAATACCGCTGCCCCAGGAATGGGGTAGGGTTGTTATAAATTGGTCAGCTAAAGCTGACCGTTGACTTGTTTGCCACCTTCGTGGTGGATTGTCCCTGTGTAGGTGTTGGAGAGTCGAGCGGGAAATAGCGGGTTGAAGCCCTTGATGTTATGCTAGCCCTTGAAGGCCAAGCGAAGGCTTTTATTGTTTCATGTGTGGCCGGCATGCGCGTCGAGGTTTGTAAACCACACTTTTTAAGTATAACTGTAAGGCCTTAAGGCCGTAACATTTTATGTATTTTTTAAACATTTCTGTTATTTATATATATATATATATATATATATATATATATATATATATATATATATATATATATATATAGTGGACATTCGTGTGTACTTGAGTTCAAATTCAACCCTTGAAACTTCTGCTAGAATGCTTTGAGTAAGGATGCGTGTAATTTTGATATTAATACGTAACTCCGCCGACTGTTTATGGAATATGACGTGGGGCCGCGACCAGACCCTCTGTTATATTTTATGTGACAGATGGAGGTATTACAGTCAGCATAGCATCAAGGGTTGTAACCCGCTATTTTCTGCTCGACTCTCCAGCACCTACACATGGACAATCCACCACAGGGATGACAAACAAGGCAATGGTCAGCTTTAACTGACCAATTTATAACGACCCTACCCCATACCCGGGGTAGCGGTATACCTTACCTGCATGCATATCAACCATATACAGATATTTCACAAGAAGGTACAACTCAAGCCCCATTCAATATATCACAATCGTTTGCATCAATAGCCAAACGTTCCGTGCACTCAGGGTGAAAGATAAGGGTTAGATCTGATTTACTCTAGAGGGGAGGGGGGGTGAATAGAGAAATAAAACTTTTTGGTTGTTTTAGATTTTTATCAGAATATATTAGTGATACCAGTAGTAGTAATAGAAAGAAAAGATAATCTAATCTACCACAGCAATATATCACAGCACAGCTAGCCTATCACAGCCACAACAAGAACAACAGGAAAAAGGGCAACCAGACAACACAAGAAATTTTATAGTGGTTCCCCAACCTGGGTACATCCACTCTACTACCACCCTGGTAGGAATCCATTAGCAGGTTTTTGATCAGGTGACTGCCACCACAAGATCTATTTCCAGGGAGATCTCACAACCCTTTGAGCTTTTGATCAGGTGCCCAAAATCAAAATAAACTTTTGAAGGGAGTTAATAAACCCTTTATACAGGAGGGGGCAGAGAGATTTGATGATGTCTTCTCTTTCTCAAACAACCGAGAAGATTAGTGGATTGATATTGTCAAGACTCCTTCAGAATCACTTGGAGCCTTGCACAGGGTGTAGGTATTCAGCCTTGACTTGAGATGATCTAGGAACTTCTGACTGATTTAGAGATTGTTGTCCTTGAAAGATCCTAGAGTTAAAGTTGAAGAAGACTCTTGATTTTGTGTTTGTTGTTCCTCTTCTTCTTCAGAAAGATCAAGGTGAAAACAGGATATTTTCTGCACAGAGAATGTCTGAGACTGTTTTCTGTATATCTGTCTTTCTCTATTACTTCTTGTGATGTGTTCTGTCTGAAAGAGAAAATCTCTTTTATATATTCTCTGTCAAAATTCTTCTTTGAATTTTGAATTCTCTGCATTGAATGCTGATTGCCTGGAGAATGAAAATCGTTTGGAGAATAATGTCTTTAATGAATTTCCCCAACTATCCCAATAAATTAAGCAAGTAATTAACCTGATGAAGATCATAATTAATGCGGCCAATAACGGCTATATTCAGATAATATGAGCATTAATTAATTCAAGAAATTACTGCTAAGTCATATGGAATAAGGACAGAAATGAGGGAAAAACTCTAAGTCTGGCTGGAGAGAATTCGTCGACCTCTGAACAGATTTTGTCGACCGGAGATCCAAGTTCGTCGAGCTGAGAAATATTGTTCGTCGACCTGAGAAAGCCTGTTCGTCGACCTGAGCTTAGCGAACTGCATTCTGGAGATATCTTGCCTATTCTGCGCTCCAAGTTCGTCGAGCTGATAATCTGTCTTCGTCGAGCTGAGTTCAGTGAAAGTAATCAGGAAAGAATGTGTTGAAGCTGAACTCTAGACTTCGTTGACCTGAGATCGAATATCGTCGAGCTCAACTCAGAGAATTAACTCTGAGTTCGTCGAGTATCGTCGAGCTAAGTTCGACGAACGTCGAACTTATATACTTAACTTGATTTCTTCTAAGTCTTGAGTCAATCTAAGGTCTTCTACTGGCTGGTCCATGTAAGGTTGAACCTAATGACTTAGCCTAGACTCTACGACTCAAATACATGACCCTGGCTATACATTATGGGTCAGAGATCCTAATTAGTGAACCTAGCCCAAATCCAACTAGGGATCCAACACAGGGCACATTCTCGATGTACTGGAAATACCCAGCCCCACCACCGTTCAGAGGTCCAAGACATAATAGTCAGCATTGAGTATTTCAGTCTTTCCGGCGCACAGCCTAAGACTCTCATTATGCGATCGGCGAAGCGAATTACTTTAGACCTACGAGTCTGACAGGCATAACACGTGTAACAGCCCAATTTATTCAGCAGGCAAAATTTTGGGTGACACGGCCTGGGACACGGGGGTGTCCCAGGGCGTGTCCCGCTCGGGTTCGGCGTCAGGTCGACAAAATTCTATGTTCAACGAATTGAGCTCGATGATTTAACAAAGGCTTCGTGGGCTGGCAAAATCGTCGAACGCGAAATCATCGAACGCGGAATCGTCAAACAAAAATCATCGAACGCTGGGCCAATCGTCGAGCGCTGGCCAAATCGACGAGCGTTGTCAAATCGTCGAACGCGCTGTTTGACGATCGCTGGTGAGATCGACGATCGTTGGCGAGCTCGACGATCGCTGGCTGATCGTCGAACGTAGATCGTCGAGCGCAGACCTGTGTCACGGGCGTGACTTGGCTGACACGGGCATGTCCCGTGGCGGTGACATGTTTTGGGGATAAGGCGGGTTGAGCACCGCTTTGAGTACACGGCCCGTGACACGGGCGTGTCACAGGGCATGCCGGACGCGAAAATCGATTTTCCCGATTTTTCGTAGCCGTCCATTCTCTCAGCTGGGATTCAAGGGCTGAGGTTCTTTCCTTCTTCCTTAAGGCCGAGACTTGGACAGAAAGTCTCATTTTTGTTGTTGGCCATTATCTTTCTTCTTCTATTCTAGAGAGAGAAAGGGAAAGGAAGACGGAGGAAGAAGGAGAGGGGTTGTTCGGTGGTTGAGCTTGTGAGTAGCAAGCGGTGATCCGAGGCCATCTTTGCGGAGGAAACGCTGTTGCAATTCTTTCAAGTTACATTAGAGCTCATGGCACCAAAGAGGTATTCAAGGGTAACGACGTTTCTTCCTAGCCATGTGAAGGCTTCCTTTTTGGCCTATATATGTGATTCCCCCACCAAAAGGTGGCTGATTTTGGGAGTCTTTGGGTGGATTCATGAAATCCCCTTGGTTGGCATATAGATCCGGAAATGGAGTACGGAATAAGCATGCTGTGTGAAGCTCATCTGGATAGGTTGGTCTGGATTGGTGATGTTGCATACGAACCGGAGAAGACTCCATGATAAACATGTAGTTTAGGAGTCGACGGGTTGGTTCTGTGAAAGAAAGTAGCAGAAAGTACTGGAGTGGTAGTCCAGGAAAATACCCGTAGAATGCTTGTGCTGCTTGTGCTGATAGGTTTGACCTGTGAAAGGAAGTAACAGGAAGTACTGGACTGGAATTCCAGGAAATATCCTTTGGAATGCTTAATGTGCATGGGGAGTCCACCTGTAAAGCGAGTAACAGGAAGTACTGATGTGCCCAGGAAAGACCCCTGGCATTTATAATATTTGCGGCGTCCACCTGCGAAGAGAGTAGCAGGAAGTACTGGTGTGCCCAGGAAAGACCCACTAATGTTGTGAGATGAATGGGTGTAATAGAAATACCCGGGCTTGAATGCCAGAAAAGGATCGGTGAGACCTACCCGCGTCTTTATTTAGTCGCGAGTACGCCGTGCTCGGTGATGGCAAGGCGATTTGAGCAACGGGGGGTGGACGATCCGACCTGTGTTATGTTCGTCCGACGTGAAACCAGAAGGTGCGGTCTGTTGGAGCGCATATCAAGAGTCTTAGGCCTACGCGCCGTGAGACAATGGGGGTCTACGGGCCAATCCCGGTTCACTAAGACTATAAAACTTCGGCTGCACACCATGGAGTAAATGCTCAAGTGATTTGTCGTTGGGCTATGACCCTGATACGGTGGTGGGCAACTGATTTGCCAGTACACCAAGAATGTGCCCTGAGTGCACGGATCATTGGGTCGGGTAGCTGACGGTTGTGATGGCATGTGTGCGTGAAAGCACATTATATGAGATATATTCCCATGCTTGTGATCTGATATGCCTACAGGGAAGATTACCGCTGCCCCGAGAAAAGGGGTAGGGTCGTTATAATTTGGTCAGCTGAATGCTGAGCGTTGCCTCTGTTTGCCACCCTTGGGTGGAATGTCGCTGTGCAGATGCTGGAGAACCGAGCGGGACGCATAAGGATTGAAGTCCCTACTGCTTTTGCTGCTGCCGCTGCTAGCCCTCGAAGGCTATTGTGAATGTACATGTTATGTTTTGTTTGATGTGGCCGGCCTGCGTGCCAATGTTTGGGCCATTGTTTGAAAGCCCTGTAAGGCCAGAAGGCCAACGTTGTTACATGTTGTAAGACATTCATATAATCTATAAAATGTGGAGTTTTATATGTTGGACATTCAAGAGAGGAGTTCAAGTGTATAGGCTTCCGCTAGAATGCAATGTGTTAGGTGCGCTGCGCATACTCTGGTATCACTCCGTAGCTTCATCGTCTGTTTTGGGGTATATGATGTGGGGCCCCGGCCAGACCTTCTAGTATATATTATTTGAACGGATGGGGTTGTTACATTTTTGGTATCTGTTGTCTTGGTCTTTCCCTCTCGAAGTCGTGGTCGACTTCTTTTGTGGGGTGGCGAGCATGTGTCTGTGCAAACCACGTTAACACATTTGAACTCCTGAATGTCCATGATAGGAATGCAAATTCTTATGTTTGAGGAACCTGCATGTTTCTATTTTGTGTTGTTTGCTTGTGTAAGGCCGTTAATGTGTGTGTCTTGTCCCCTTTAGGTTACTCGGAGTGGTGCGGGGCAATCGGAGCTCCAGCGTTCGGATGAAAGTATGACACCAATTGAGGTGCCTACACCTCCGCCATCTGCAAAAACCGTGCGATAAATTGTTGAGGCTTTGTTTGTGATGGTTCAAGGACATCCGGTTGGGCAGGCGCAAGGGCAGGCGCAGCCGTCCGTGCGGCCAAAATAGGTGGAGGCGAGGCCAGAACCTGTTGTGGTTGTGAATCCTCGAATCGCTGAGAAGTAGTTGACGCGGTTTATGAGTTTTCACCCGCCGACGTTCTCGGGAGTGGGAGCTGCTGCACAGGATGAGGATTGGTTATCGCGCGTCAAGCGGATCATGACGGCGATTGGAACGGAGGAGCATCAGAAAGTCACCTTCGCTACCTTCCTTCTTGAAGGAGATGCAAGACTGTGGTGGGATGAGATGGAGCTGCATCAATTGGCAGGTCATCCCTTAACACAAGTATCGATGGAGGAATTCTCTAGACTCTTCCTGGCGAAGCACCTTCCCGTGGCACAGCGTATTGCCATGGAGAATGAATTCTAGAGGTTAACGCAAGGAGAAGGCAGTGTTGAGGCGTACTTGTATGAGTTTACACGCTTAGGGCAGTATGCGGGTTCGATATTTGCTGATGAGCAGAGAAAGACGAATAGGTTCTACGAAGGACTGCAGGATGAGCTGAGGTTCCTGCTTTCTAGTTCGGTGAACCAAGGCTTCCAGGCATTGGTCGACACTGCAAGCGCGCTGGAAAAAGACATGAAGAGAGTGCAAGGGAAGAGGGCATTGTCTATGTCACAGCCAGAGTTTAAGTTGCCCCGACAGACGAAGTCATTTTATAAGAAGAAATAGGGCAAGAGGCCCAAGTCGGCGGGACAAGCTCCTTCTTCAGTTGCATCGGGAGCAACGTCGGGGGCCACCTTCAAGCTGGATACTCGTACATGCTTCAATTGTGGATGGGTGGGGCATATAGCTCGAGATTGTCGGGTGCCGCCAAAGAGTGAAAAGAAGGCGGGAGCGTCATATGCGGAAAAAGGAAAGGCGGTGGTAGACTCCTCTGCCTCTTAGGCGTAGCCCCGAGTTTACAATCTTGGCCAGCAGGAGGCCATCAAGCAAAGTGACGTCGTCACAAGTACGAGTTTAGTGTTTGAGTATTTTATTGCTTGTATGTTTTGCTTAATGCCTCTATGGCTGCGGCTTGTGTGTGTGACATGATTGTCACAGGTTTTGTGATGATTCGGGACATGCTGGCGCGAGCACTGTTTGATACAGGTGCATCGCATTCTTTTCTGTCACGCGAGTTTATAGCGCGGCTTGGGATACCTAGTCGTGTGAAGACAGATATCGTCAGAGTGGTGTTGCCGAATGGCTGTTGGATGCTTACGGATCAAGCTTGCGATGTGGCGGTCCAAATAGGAAGTCGGGATTTCAGTTTGACTGCATCTGTATTGCCGATATCGTAATTCGACGTGATATTTGGTATGGATTGGCTTGCGGAGCAGCATTCCATGATTGATTGCCAGTCCAAAGAAATCACGTTGGGCCATAATACCGAACAAGAGACAAAGTTCACGGGTATGCGAAGAGTGGGCGGGACGTTGTTGTCTGCACTCCAAGTCTTAAAGGTTGTTCGGAAGGGTGCGGAGTGCTACTTCACCTTAATTCAGGCTATTGAGACTAAGGCCAGTGTCGGTGATGTTATGATTGTGTCGGACTTTGCAGATGTGTTTCCCAAGGATCTCCCTGGGCTACCACCCCAGCATGAGATTGACTTCACGATCGAGTTGGTGTCAGATGCGAAACCTGTGGCCCGCTCGCCATATCGCGTCGCGCCAAAAGAAATGGCGGAGTTGAAAGTCCAACTGCAGGAATTGATGGAGCAGGGGTATATACGCCCAAGCATGTCTCCTTGAAGCGCCCCTATGTATTTTGTGAAGAAGAAAGACAGTGTCTTGCGGTTATGTATAGATTACCGCGAATTGAATAAGCTAACCGAGAATAATAAATATCTGATTCCGCGGATTGATGAGCTGTTTGATCAACTAGTGGGATCGTCTGTCTACTTGAAGTTGGACTTGAAATCTGGGTATTACCAATTGAGGATCCGGGAAGAAGATATTCCCAAAACCGCATTTGGAACAAGGTACGGGCACTAAGAGTTCACAGTCATGTCGTTTAGACTGTGCAATGCGCCTTCGGTATTTATGTACTTGATGCACCGAATATTCCGCGAGTTCCTGGATCTGTTCGTGATAGTGTTTATTGATGATATCCTGGTGTACTCGAGATCGGAAGCCGATCATGAGAAACATTTGCGGTTGGTGTTGAATACATTGAGGCAAAATCAGCTCTATGCCAAGTTCTCGAAGTGCGAGTTTTTGCTATCGTCAGTGGCTTTTCTGGGCCATGTGGTGAGTGGAGTGGGCATAGCTGTGGCTCCAGCGAAGATAAGGGCCATACAAGAGTGGCCAGTGTTGTCTTCCGTGACCGAGGTCAGGAGCTTCCTTGGACTTGCGGGCTACTATCAAAGATTTGTTGAGAATTTCTCGCTGATCGCTTTGCCGCTAACCATGCTAACGAGAAAAGATCAGAAATTCGTTTGGACGCCAGAGTGTGCACAAGCTTTTGAAGAGCTGAAGGTTCAGTTGACCACGGTGCCGGTGTTGTGTTCGCCAAGTGGGACCGATGGATTTGTTATTTATAGTGATGCCTCAGGGAGCGGCTTAGGCTGCGTTCTTCTGCAGAATGGAAAGGTAATTGCTTATGGCTCACGCCAGCTGAAGGTGCACGAGTGAAATTATTCCGTCCATGACTTAGAGTTGGCGGCGGTGATTTTTGCACTAAAGTTGTGGCGACACTATCTTTATGGAGTGAAGGTGGAGATCTATATAGATCACAAGAGCTTAAAGTACCTATTGGAGCAGAAGGACTTGAACATGTGACAATGAAGGTGGTTGGAGTTTATTGGGGACTACACTTTCGAGATCCACTATACTCCCGGGAAGGGAAACATAGTCGCGGATGCCTTGAGTCAGAGAGCTCCGACTAGAGCGAGTTGGTTACAAAGGCATGATGAACGTCTCATCCAGGAGCTAGAAACGTTAGAGAGTTATTGTGTTGACAAGAATTCTACCGCCAATGCATGTCTGAACTGGACGGAGGTGCAATATGACCTTACAGACTGAGTTTGACGGGCAATCGAGTTGGATGAAGATCTCCTACGCTATGCGAAAGCTGGGCCAGAAGGGAAGTTCTCCTGGAGTGACGGTCTTTTGCGGAAAGAGGGTCGTTTGTACGTCCCAAATGTGGGTAAATTGAGGGAAGAACTGATGTATGAAGCGCATTATACAAAGTATTTCATTCACCCCGGGAGCACGAAGATGTTCAATGATATGAAAAAGCTATTCTGGTGGTCAGAGCTAAAGAGAGATGATGTCCTCTATGTGGCCAAATACCAAACATGTGCAATGGTGAAGGCGGAATGCCAAAAGCTGGGTGGTTATTTGAAGTCGTTGTCGATTCCAGAGTGTAAGTTTGATGATATTTCCATGGATTTTGTGCACGGGTTGCCGAGATCTCAGAGAGTAAATGATTCTATCTGGGTGATTGTTGACCGGCTAACTAAAGTGGCACATTTTCTCCCGAACAGGCGAGATGATTCGGTCGAAAGTTTGGCAAAATTATATGTTGACCAGATTATGCGGCTGCACGGTGTTCCTCGGAGCATCGTAAGTGATCGAGATGGGCGATTCATGTCAAATGACTGGAGGCTAGTTCACCGACTGTTGGGCACGAAGTTGACATTCAGTACGGCCTTTCATCCCCAGACGGATTGCCAAACTGAAAGAACCAACAGGACTATGGAGGACATGCTCAGGATGTGCGCCCTAGATTTCGGAAAGAGATGGGAAGATCATCTCTACATGGTGGAGTTTGCTTTATAATAACAACTACCAGGCGAGCATCGGGATGGCACCGTATGAAGCTCTATATGGAAGGAAGTGTCGTACTCCCTTGGCTTGGGTAGAAGCGGGCGAAGCTCGAGTTTATGAACGTAATGAATTCGATGGAGCAAATTCAACCATTCGTGCTATTCGAGAGAAGCCACTCATAGCCCAAGATCGTCAAGCGAAGTACTACAATGCTAAGCACCGGAACATGGAGTTCGCGGTTGGCGATTGGGTCTACTTGAAGATCAAACCATTCAAAGGTGTATCCAGGATTCGACGGTTGAAAAAGTTGAGTCCAAGATATTTGGGTCCTTTTGAAGTGGTTGAGCGAGTCGGAGAAGCTGCGTATCGGCTAGCTCTGTCGGTGGACTTGGGTGGCTTGCATGATGTGTTTCTCATCTCGGTGCTGCAGAAGGCCGTTAAAGATCCAGATCAAGTGATCATGGATGATCGTGTGCCGGTGGAGTATGGGCTAACAACGAGGGTTAGACCCATTCAGATCGAGGATCGAGCCGAGAAACAGTTGCGGAACAAGACGGTCGGAATGGTTAAAGTCTGATGGGACAATTGCGGACGTGAGGAGCTTACATGGGAGCGAGAGCAGACCATGCGAGCGGAGTTTCCCGAGCTATTTTGTAGCGATTGCATAGGGAACATTTTATTGTAACATAAACGTTTCATGTTATAACCTTTTGCTTGTTGGTTTCCAACCTCTATACCAATTTTGAGGATGAAATTTCTTGTAGGAGGGGAGGGTTGTAACAGCCCAATTTATTCAGCAGGCAAAATTTTGTGTGACACGGCCTGGGACACGGGCATGTCCCAGGGCGTGTCCCGTTCGGGTTCGGCATAAGGTCGACGAAATTTTGTGTTCAACGAATTGAGCTCGACGATTTAACAAAGGATTCGTGGGCTGGCAAAATCGTCGAACGCGGAATCGTCGAACACGGAATCGTCGAATGGAAATCATCGAATGCTGGGCCAATCTTCGAGCGCTGGACAACTCGACGAGCGCTGGCAAATCATCGAATGCATTTTTTTACGATCGCTGGTGAGATCGACGATCGTTGGAGAGCTCGGCGATCGATGTCTGATTGTCAAACGCAGATCGTCGAGCGCAGACCTGTGTCACGGGCATGACTTGGCTGACACGGGCGTGTCCCGTGGCGGTGACCTATTTTGGGGATAAGGCGGGTTGAGCACCGCTTTCAGTACACGGCCTGTGACACGGGCGTGTCACAGGGCATGTCGGACGCGAAAAACGATTTTCCCGATTTTTCGCAGCCGTCCATTCTCTCAGCTGGGATTCAAGGGCTGAGGTTCTTTCCTTCTTCCTTAAGGCCGAGACTTGGACAGAAAGTCTCATTTTTGTTGTTGGCCATTATCTTTCTTCTTCTATTCTAGAGAGAGAGAAAGGGAAAGGAAGACGGAGGAAGAAGGAGAGGGGATGTTCGGTGGTTGAGCTTGTGAGTAGCAAGCGGTGATCCGAGGCCATCTTTGCGGAGGAAACGTTGTTGCAATTCTTTCAAGTGACATTAGAGCTCATGGCACCAAAGAGGTCTTCAAGGATAACGACTTTTCTTCCTAGCCATGTGAAGGCTTCCTTTTTGGCATATGTATGTGATTCCCCCACCAAAAGGTGGCTGATTTTGGGAGTCTTTGGGTGGATTCATGAAATCCCCTTGGTTGGCATATAGATCCGAAAATGGAGTACGGAATAGGCATGCTGTGTGAAACCCTTCTGGACAGGTTGGTCTGGATTGGTGATGTTGCATACGAACCGGAGAAGACTCCGTGATAAACGTGTAGTTTAGGAGTCGACGGGTTGTACCTGTGAAAGAAAGTAACAAGAAGTACTGGAGTGGTAGTCCAGGAAAATACCCGTAGAATGCTTGTGCTGCTTGTGCTGATGGGTTTGACCTGTGAAAGGAAGTAGCAGGAAGTACTGGACTGGAATTCCAGGAAATACCGTTTAGAATGCTTAATGTTCATGGGGAGTCCACCTGTGAAGCGAGTAACAGGAAGTACTGGCATGGTAGCTAGGAAAGACCCCTGACATTTGTAATATTTGCGGCGTCCACCTGCGAAGAGAGTAGCAGGAAGTACTGGTGTGCCCAGGAAAGACCCACTAATGTTGTGAGATGAATGGGTGTAATAGAAATACCCGGGCTTGAATGCCATAACAGGATCGGTGAGACCTACCCGCGCCTTTATTTAGTCGCGAGTACGCCGTGCTCGGTGATGGCAAGACGATTTGAGCAACGGGGGGTGGACGATCCGACCTGTGTTATGTCCGTCCGACGTGAGACCAGAAGGTGCGGTCTGTTGGAGCGCATATCAAGAGTCTTAGGCCTACGCGCCGTGAGACAATGGGGGTCTACGGGCCAATCTCGGTTCACTAAGACTATAAAACTTCGGCTACACGCCATGGAGTAAATGTTCAAGTGATTTGTCGTTGGGCTATGACCCTGATACGGTGGTGGGCAACTGATTTGCCAGTACACCAAGAATGTGCCCTGAGTGCACGGACCATTGGGCCGGGTGGCTGACGGTTGTGATGGCATGTGTGTGTGAAAGCACATTATATGAGATATATTCCCATGCTTGTGATCTGATATGCCTACAGGGAAGATTACCGCTGCCCCGAGAAAAGGGGTAGGGTCGTTATAATTTGGGCAGCTGCATGCTGAGCGTTGCCTCTGTTTGCCACCCTTGGGTGGAATGTCCCTGTGCAGATGCTGGAGAACCGAGCGGGACGCATAAGGATTGAAGTCCCTACTGCTTTTGCTGCTGCCGCTGCTAGCCCTCGAAGGCTATTGTGAATGTACATGTTATGTTTTGTTTGATGTGGCCGTCCTGCGTGCCAATGTTTGGGCCATTGTTTGAAAGCCCTGTAAGGCCAGAAGGCCAATGTTGTTACATGTTGTAAGACATTCATATAATCTATAAAATGTGGAGTTTTATATGTTCGACATTCAAGAGAGGAGTTCAAGTGTATAGGCTTCCGCTAGAATGCAATGTGTTAGGTGCGCTACGCATACTCTGGTATCACTCCGTAGCTTCATCGTCTGTTTTGGGGTATATGATGTGGGGCCCCGGCCAGACCTTCTAGTATATATTATTTGAACGGATGGGGTTGTTACAACAAGGGTACAGTTTAGCCACAAACCGTTTCTCAAATCGTCATGTCATCACCGAAAGCTGGAACCTTCATGGCCAATTGACAAGACGCGGGTCAGCTTCCCCTTGCCCGTAATCCAAAACATAACCAACGTTATGTTTAATGGCTCTCACGTCCATTAAAGCTGGGCACCCAGGCTCACAGCTCACCTGCTAGCCACATGGTCTCCACAAGACAAGCTTCACAAGTACAATGCAATTTGGGAGCTATTGCCAGTGATAGCCACTATCACCCAATGTTAACAACAGAACACCTCTTCTGTCTCCATACTCAGTCATAATTGGAACATCTTTCCAGAACACAACTGCAACATCCTGTAGTGCCAAAAAACTGAACTTCCACAAAGTTTAGCTCACTCAGAGCTATCGCCAGCGATACTCACTGTCACTCAGCGATATCCACAATTATCCAAAAATCGTGGTATTTTCTGGGTACTTGCTTGGAGCGCATCCCCAGTACTTCCTGCTACTGATTTCACAGGCACAACCCCTCGGACTCCATAAACTACCCGTTTATACTCGGAGTCTTCTCCGACATGCAAATTAAAGCATCACCAATCCAGGTCAACCTGTCTGGATGGGCTTCACACATCATGCCTATTCCGTACTGCGATTTCCGGATTCTATATGTAAAACTACCATGTGATATCATGTATCAACACATTAGAATTCCCTTCACTTTTCCATCTTTTGGTGGGGGATTCCATGCACATGTAAAAATGAGGACTTCACTTGTCTAAGAAGAAAGATCGTTACCCTTCTAGATCATTTTGGAGCCATGATGAAGTCTTCTATTAGGGTGGAAAGGATCGCCTCACTTTCCTCTTCACAGATCTTGCTTCGGCTCTTGATCCCGACCACGGAATCTCCTCCTCCTAGATTGCAAATCTCAGTCTCAGCCTTCTTCTTCATTTCTTCCAAGAATTTGATGAGAAGGATGAGAGAGAGTGAGAGAAGAGAAATGATTCTTCTCTTCACCACTTATCTGGTTAAGCGGCCTCGAGAATAACCCTGACCACACGATCCTCTCATCAATAGGAATGAAGGGCCATAATTTAAGCTGACAAGTCAAACGTATCGCTATTGTCGGGCAATATCTGCTATCGCATGAGCGATATCGTCGGTAGCCGCTTTGACCCCTGTCAACACCACTCTTTGGCCGCTTTTCGGCGATCTGACACGTGTCCTGGTATCCATTATCGCCACGCGATAGTCTACTCAACGATTCATCGAGTGTGTTGAGTGCGTCGAGTGCGTTGAGAGCGTCGAGTGCGTTGAGAGTGTCGAGTGCATTGAGAATGTCGAGTAGTATTGCCAGTGATAGCCACTATCGCCTGGCGATAGCTACCTTTAGTTTTATTTCCCAATTTTTGGGGTGTTACACCACTGAAGCCGCTCTTTCAACCGTACGAGAAGCAAGCAGAGACTCTCGACGAAGGTGGCTTGTCACCTCCCAAGTTTCAGTCTTCTCCTCTCTATTGCAAACCGTAACAAGGAGAGATATGTCGCCCTTGCTTCCTAAATGACCTGTAATAAAACTTAAAGTTAGTGAAAGTTTGGTCGGCACCAGTCCAACCCGTGGTTTTTCACCCTAATCATGGGTTTTCCGAATAAAAAAATATCACCTTGTTCGTGTTCATTTTCTGAGACTATTTGGGTGCACGACAGCTCTTTGGGTTTAGTTAGTCCGATCTACATAGTACCTCGAGCGAACCATAACAGTTTGGCGTCGTTTGTGGGAACACTTCTAGGATCCTTAAGAGATCATAAGGTTGAAGGAAGCAATGAAGAATATATGGCTAGCTGTTGGGTCACCCTCTCCCGCGGCTCGGGCACTCCCCATGGAGAGGGCGGAGCAAGGACGAGGCAGAAAAAGATTCCTCCAGGGAAGTACAATTATTTTCGGGGATGAAAACCTTCATGGAGTGGAGGTGCCTCACCAAGATCCACTGGTAATAAGTGCGGTGATTTGGGATCCCAACTTTCACGTCAAAAGAATTCTGGTCGATAGCAGAAGCTCCATGGATATCTTGTTTCTCCCCACCCTTTAGGGGATCAGACTCACCAATGAACATCTCACCTCCACAGGAGGGACGATCCATAGAGTAGATATTGAAAATATTTTTCACAAGATTCTTGATTTGAAGAAAGTCTCAACATAACAATAAATATCTTGTATTTGATGTTTGTGTTAGTTTTGCTGTGACAAGTTTAATAGAAATATTTGGCTAATCTACTGTTAGATTTATGCTCACCCAAATAGGGTTTTGCCCTTGTAATCCCTCAAAATGCAAAACTCATGTTGACCTTTGACCTAATCTTATATTAGAAGAGCATTATAATGGGGAAAATAATTGAAGTTTAAAAAATTGTAAGGCAAAATCTAAAATTAGACTAAGTCAAATGTTGACTGCATAGGCTAGAAGCTAAGTATTTTGTCGAATGCATCGACTGAATGACTAAGTAAAAGTTGTCTGCATCGACTAGAAGCTAAGTCATTTATCGATTACATCGACTGCAAGGATAAGCAAATTTATATAGGATTAGACAAAACACATAAGAATATGAACAATAAGTAACTTATCATATAAACATGCTCATGCGATTTATATGATAATGATCCAGGTGTATTCTAATGCAAAAAGTACAACACTCCATAATGCAAAAATATAGTTGAGTGCTAAACTACAAATGATCGTTATCCTGGTGGATTAACGTGGACAAATCATTGATCAAAGTAGTATAAAATGGTGGCTTCCCATCGAGTATCAAATCACGTGGAGTACATGTGATGATACTAGGATTTCTTATTCCTTTGGCTAGCTAAACAAACAATAAATTGCGAGGGTACTAATTCTTCTCCTAAATTATAATTTGTTTTAAACTAAGCAATTAGTATGTATACATCCAACACCACATAGGGAGATTTCATCATCACACCACCATATAAATGACTAGGTCAACCAACAATGTAATAGAATAAAACTAAATTATAACCATAAATTATAGGAGGTATAAGCTAGAGGAAGAGGCAGTGGAAAAGATATCACAACAAATACAAGGCGAACTAGGAGACTATTCCTCTGAATGGGAAGAACCAACAAACTGTCACTCTAAATCTTAAGGCAAACCTTTGGCTCTCGCTTGGGGGTAAAGAAAAGAGCTATCACTCCAACTAATTGACCCAACTCCTCCATATGTCGTCTAGAATCCACCCATGAATCTTTGGTTGGAGATGGTCCCGTTTCGCAACTCCGTTTTGGGCAAATGCCGCCGGAAGGAGGGTAAACAAATGAACCTCCGGCGGCGTTTGCTCCGTTTTCACCCGCCCTCCTTGAGAAACGCCCCAAAAAGCTCTGTTTGGAGCAGCCACCTCCCCCCTCCGGTTCGAACTCTCCGTTTCCACCCGCCTGATCGACCCGCCACCGCTAAAACAAATGAAGCCTAAAATATAATTGTTTTTCCAGTTTATTTGACAATCACTGGAAAATGTGAGCTCCATCTTCTTTCCAACTCCGTCTTTTAGAGATAACATCGAACACCATGCGTGCAAAGTACAGAGAAGACTAAAAATAAAAAGTCCCGACCATAAAAAAATCACACTTTTATCCCCTAGCATCTACAAAAACTCAATGTCATCCTTCCTTATTTTAGAAACACACTGGAAAATATAAGCTAAAAGAAAAAAAAATCTTGCAGCACTAAAAAAACTTACCCCATAAGAAGGTGACTAAAGAAATCCCAAGAAATCTAAAAAATCCATTGAACTCGCCTGTAGGGCTGCAAAGTCTGATCGGGAATAGGAATGAGATTATGAAGGGACTCTTGCAAATCTACAAATGAACTGTTCTACTGCATGGCAAAGAGGAAATCGGAAAGCACCTCTGTAACAATGTTCGGACCTGGAAGGAAGAAGAAATCAGAGATCAAGGCTTGCAGCTTCGATGGTGCATGTCGTGAAACTGGACAGAGAATATAGGGATAAAAGAGTTAATAGAGGGATAATGAGAGTGAAGATGGTGCTCAGGAGGAAGGAAATCACAGAGTTGTTGACCAAACTGACAAACTCCGGTGGTCGTGGCGGTCAAAAATGGGCACCGGATTGGAATTCTCAGAAGACGAAGAAGTACAGGCGCCAGATTACACTTCGCGGAATGGCCGAAGCTTCCCTGGCACCTATCCCTAGCCGTATTTCGCGATTTAGACGCCCGGGCACGTGCCCGGGCGTGTCTCTACATGGGTCCGCCCATGGAGATGGAGGATGAATGTTTCTTCTGAATATCACTTAAGCGGAGCCCAGGGCAAGAAAAATAATGCTGAAAATTGTGTTCTTCGACCAATGGCCTAAAATTGCATATAAATAGAAGTAGGATAAATGAACGCATATGCCACATGCTCCATTATGAGCATGGGTGTGCAAACTATAATCATAGGATGGGAAGATGAATAGAAGATGAGCATGCACTACCACTCAGGTGTGTAAGAAAAATGCACGCCAATCAACACAATGACTATTTCACAAGAAATGGTCACGTACACATAAGCCATAAGTGCGCACGGGAGTTCATGAACGAAATGTCTACCCACCAATAGAATGGCACATTTTGAGTCCCAGAGCATGCTTGTGCAATAAATAGTATGCATACAGGTGTGCATGAACAAAATGCACACCCAACAACATAACACAAAAATGTTTTCCCATGATGTCGACTAAGAAAAAGAACACGTGTGCACGTGTATAAAGAGATGCACGGGCGTGTGTGAGTAAAACTGAACATAACCTCAATCATGAAAATGCCAACACATGTAATTCATAAACAAATTCCAGGATATTCATAAATACTATGACTAGAATAAATCTGCATCGGGTGAGGCTATAAATTCAAGTAAATCAAACATTCTATTTGGGCCAAAAGTCCAGTCATCCTCCAAAACCAACATACTCCAGCTGCTGGGTCATAGAAGAGCCAAATCGCTTACCTATCTCGGGATCAAGCTGCGGCCAGGGCGCTCCCGATCCAGTGATTTTGACTCTATCCTTGAGAAAATGTCCAGGAAAATCAGATGCTGGGGTGCTCGGCATCTTTCCATGGCCGGTCAGGCAACGCTAATCAAGAGTTCGCTGGCCTCTATTCCCCTCCATGCCCTTGCAAACATGCTGGTGCCAGTCTCTGTCTTGTCAAAAATCAATAGCCTTCTCAAGAACTTTCTATGGTCAGGAACTGAAAAAAAGGGCTCCATCCATTATACTCGCTGGGAATATATTTGCACGCCAAAGAATAAAGGAGGACTTGGAATCAAGAATATGGCCATTTGGAGGAATGTTTTCATGGCTAGAATAGCTGCTCGTATCCTTAGAAAGGAAAATTCCCTCTTGGCGCGCACATTTGGGAGCAAATATGGAAAGCTGGATTTTTTCAACCGCAAACGATCTCACTCTAAAATCTGGAGGAACATCTGCCTTGGCTCGGATTTAATCGCAAGGCAAACGTTCTGGATTATTGGGACAGGTCTCTCGGTCTCTTTGTTAGATGATTCGTGGCTCGCCCCCCTTCCAATCGCTAAGTGGCCCACATTTGTTGATGTTTCCTCCTTGCCGGAGCTAGTGGCGGGACTGCTAAACTCGGATGGCCAGTGGGATGAGAACCAGCTTGGCTTTTTTGGGGCTGAACTTGTACATATTATCAAAGCCCTGCCACGTATAATGGGGGACGATAGCCTCGTATGGGCCCAAACCGAAAAGGAAAACATGAACACTGGTGCAACTTATGATGCTGAATGTCCGGCGTCCTTCCATAAAGGGTCTAATTGCTGGAAAACATTTTCGTAGCCTCGAATGCAGCTGCATCTCTGGCCGCCTCCAATGACCTGCTGCCCACTTACTCTTGGCTCCATTATCACCGTCTCCGCAATGATGTGCATTGCCCATGAGGTTGAGGGGTTGAAGAATCGATCGGACACATGCTAAATGGATGCCGCTTTCTCTCAAAAATCTCTTTAGAAAGTGCGCGGCTTGGTCTTCCAGCCAATGTCCTAAACAGGAATTTGCTTGAATTCCTGGAAAATGAGCAGCTAATGAGAAACGAGCCGGAAACAGCTGCGTTCCTTGCCTCCATAGTCTACTACATTTGGAAAGCACGGAATTGTCACATCCACGGAGAGCCGTATATGCAACCCGCCTCCATACTTATAAATGCACTGAATGATTCATCGCGCGGACAGTGGGCATCCTCTTGTAACCAACAATCTTCTTGGATCCCCCCCCCCCCCCCCCCGTCGGATGGATTAAACTAAATTTTGATGGATCTGTAATGGAGAATAATGTCTCCGGCCTTGGTTGCGCCATCCGCGACCACTGCGGAACCTTGATTGCTGCCTTGGGAGTACCCCATAGAAGTCGATCGGTTTCTATGACTGAGCTCCATGCTGCAAAGGATGGAGTCAAGCTCGCTTCTCAAATGGCTGCCGACTATTTGGGCATTATCTTGGAGGGTGACAGCCATGATGCATGCAAGAGCCTTAATCGCATACTTTCAGGATGCTGCATTGGGGACGTTGAATCTGAATTGGCCCACGTACTTCCATCATTCAGAAGAATTTAAGTCTCTCTTGTCAACCGGAAAGCTAACTCAGTGGCCGATCACGTTGCTAAGAATGCATGTTTTAATGAGTTTTTGTGGGGTAGAGGAATGCCTCTAACCACTCCTTTTGCCCTTCTTTTACTGCATGATGCCAACTTTATGTAACTTTTATTTTATTATCTATATATATTAGGCCACAGCCCACTTTCAAAGAATAAATCTGCATGAGATTCTACTAATATCGGGGTACAAAAGCATGAAAATCAAATGAATTACAAGGGTCAGTCTTTATATAAAATAGAGGTATCACATACCCCCGAACTAACCGCTTTGCTTGTCCTAGTTAAAACACTCAACCATGGGGATTAAAATTGGTATTTAAAAGATTTATCTTTTAATCATGTAATGCTACATTTCATTACTGTATATGTTCTGAGAATTCAATCACATAGAGAAAATCTGGCTAGTGTAATCTGTAATATCTCTACAACTGCAAAAGAAGACAACCCTAACCAGGCGAGTGAACAAATGGCTTAATCCAAAATTATGATAGTAAGAAAAGTATAATCATATCAGATTCAGATTCCAAAGTCTAAAACATCCAAAACAACAGTAATGGAATCCACCATTAAATAACACACATATGCTTGCTTATTAACATCTCCTCCACAACACAAGTGAACTTCATATTTAGAATTACTAGGGCTTAAATGGGACAAAATATTAGGCTTAGGCTATAGGTGTGGTGGTCAATGATAAAGATGAACAATTATCTCCACATGTAAGCAAAGCAATGAGTCGCAATAAAGATTTTAAATGCTCAACACAAATTACCTTTATTCATAACTTTTCATTTCTTCATCATAATTGTTTTTAATTGAGGTGATGAATTTTTATTCTCTCACACCCTTTTTTATGAATTTAAAACACCAAAAAATTAGGATACTGAATTTTATCCTCTTATCTCAATCAAAATTACTCTTTTACTCACATCATAAAGATTGATATTCGACAACACTGAGAATTGAGAGTGATGAATCACTACAACAAATTGCAACTTTAGTACAACAACAACACTCAAGCCTTTATCCCACTATAGTGGGGTCGGCTATATGGATCCTTTGTCGCCATTAGGCCCTATCTTTTATCATAATCTCACTAATGCCTAAGTACATCATGTCTTTCCTTATAGTTTTATTCCAAGTCTTAATTGATATACCCCTCCCTTGTTTAACATGCCCAGTGACTAGACTCTCACAATGCCTAACAGGTTCCTCTAATGGTCTCCTTTGTACATGTACAAACCATATTAGTCGAGCTTCTCGCATATTCTCTACATTTGGTGCTACTCATGTCTTATACCTGATACATTTATTCCTAATTTTATCCAGTCTCTTGTGTCCACACATCCATCTAAACATTCTCATCTTTGCAACTCCCATTTTTTGCTCAACACTCAGAACTATTGAGCATCGTGGGTCTAATTGCAGTATGGTAAAACTTGTCCTTAAGTTTTAGTGCTACTTTAGGATCACATAAGATACCTGACATGCCTCTCCACTTCAACCAATCATTTGGAGTCTATGTGTCACATGTTTATCAATACCTCCATCGTCTTGAACTATTGATCCAAGATATTTAAAACACTCACTATGGAAAATATCATGATCACCCAACTTAATAATGTAGTCATCCGTCCTTCTTGTACTGCTAAATTTAAGCACCATGTACTCTATCTTTGCCCTGTTCAACCTAAAATCCTTCTTTTCGAAAGTTTCTCGCCAAGATTCAAGTTTTACGTTTACACCCTCACATGTCTCATCAACCAAAATGATATCATCCACAAACATTAAATACCAAGGTATTGCTTGTTGGATATATCTGGTGAGCTCATCTAAGATAAGGGTAAAGAGATAAGGGCTTGTTGTACCTTGATGTAAGCCAACGGTGATAGGAATTCTAGTGTTAATCCTCCAGATGTTCTCATACTTTACACTGAATTTGTATACATATCTTTGATTATGTCAATATGTGATACATTTGCACATTTAGTAAGGACAAAATTATAACTAAAACACAATTTGTTACTAATAGCTAAACAAATACAGAATGAATTGAACAGTTCTGTGCTCAAAATCAGAAGTGATCATGGAACTGAGATTCAATCTGAATGCATGATAAAGTTTTGTGAAGAACTTGTGATTCAGCAAGAGTTTTCCTCTCCAAGAACACCCCAGCAAAATGGGATTGCTGAGAGAAAGAACAAGACTCTCATTAAAGCTGGAAGAACTATGCTGAGTGATTATTCTCTCCCAGAATATTTCTCGGCTGAAGCTATTAACATAGCATATCATGTTCTTAATAGAGCTTCAATCAACAAAAGTCTGAATAAGACTCCTTATGAGCTAATGAAGGGCAGAAAACCAAACTTGGCCTACTTCAGAATCTTTGGATGTAGGTGTTTTGTCCTTAATAATGGGAAAACATACTTAACAAAGTTTGCTGAGAAGTCCTATAGTAACCACAGTAAGGCTTATATGGTCTACAACTTGAGGGATCAAGTTATAGAGGAGTTTGTTCATGTTGTATTTGATGAAAGTTCTATGTATTATAATGATAAGTCAGGTACATCAAACACAACAGGAGAAGACTTCTCAACAGAAGACTCAGTTCCAGCAAGCCAAAGTATACAAGATGGAGTCAACATTATTGAGGAAGAAATTGCATAGGAACAACCAGAAGAAGAGACTCGGCAACGAGATGAAGCTATTCAAAGAGAAGAGGTCATATTACTAGTTGCTGTCAGACATCTAAGGGATCCTCCAAGCGAACTAATCATTGGAGATGCAGCTCATAGTGTTACCACAAGAAGTAGATAACACAACACTATAATGTACTCAAATTTTCTGTCTCAAACATAACCAAAGAAGTTTGAAGAGCCAATATAGACTCATTTTGGATAGGGGTTATGCAGGAAGAATTGAACCAGTTCAAGAGATATAATGTCTGGAAGCTGGTTCCCATACCAGATAACTATAACATCATAGGAACTAAGTCGATCTACATGAGCAAACTGGATGAGAATGTTGCTATAGTTAGAAATAAGGCTAGACTGGTTGCAAAGGGCTATAGATAAGAAGTGGGTATAGATTTTGATCAAACTGTTACACCAGTGGCTAGATTGGAAGCTATTAGACTCTTCCTGGCATAGCAGCCTACAAAAGATTCAAGGTTTACAAAATGGATGTGAAGTCAGTCTTCCTTAATGGTAACCTCAAAGAAAGGGTCTATGTTGAGCAACTCTCGGGTTTTATTGACTCTACTCATCCTAATTATGTTTATCTTTTATTAAGAGTTTTCTATAGGTTAAAATAAGGCCCAAGGGCTTGGTATGAGACTCTGTCTAAATTTCTTCTGGAGAATAAATTCTCAAGAGGGAAAATAGACAAAACACTATTTCTAAGGGAAGTCAAAGGCAAGACTATCTTAGTACAAATATATATAGATGTCATTATATTTGGTTCTACTAATGAGTCACTTTGTACCAAATTTTCCAAACTTATGCAAGGTAAGTTTGAGATGAGTAGCATGGGTGAACTCAAGTTTTTCTTGGGTCTCCAAGTTAAGCAAACTATAGATGGACTTTTTATTAGTCAGTCTAAGTTTACCAAGGAGTTAATCAAGAAGTATGGAATGAAAACATCCACTTCCATAAAAACTCATATGGGATCCAATATATCTTTAGACAAGGATGGTGCTGGCAAGTCAGTTGATATCACCTTGTATATGGGCATAGTTGGATCACTACTCTATTTAACTGCCAGTAGACCAGGCATAATGTATGCTACTTGTGTATGTGCTAGGTATCAAACATGCCCTAAGGAGTCTCACTATACAACAGTCAAAAGAATATCAAGGTATTTAAAGGGCACACCTAGTCTTGGCCTATGGTATCCTAGGAATAGTGATTTTGAACTAATAGACATTTCAGATGCAGATTATGCAGGTTGTAAAGAAGACAAGATAAGCACTTCAGGTTCATGTCAGTTCCTTGGAAGAAGGCTAGTGTCATGGAGCAGCAAAAAGTAAACAAGTGTAGCAATATCCACTGTCGAATTTGAGTACATTTCAGCTAGAAGTTGCTGTACACAATTGCTTTGGATTCAACATCAATTACAAGACTACAACATTCAGCTAAATAAAACTCCATTATATTGTGATTCTACTAGTGTCATTTCAATTGCAAATAATCCTGGGTCACATAGTAGAACTAAACATATTAAGATTTGATATCACTTTATTATGGATCATGTAGAAAAAGAAGACATTAATCTAGAATTTGTTTCTACCAATAAACAGATTGCTGATATTTTCACTAAGCCCCTAGATGAAGAGAAATTTAATTTATTTAAGTTTGAACTTGGCATCTTAAATCTGGAATAATTAATGAATACTTAAAGACTGATGAAAATAAGAATAACATATTAATCAGTAATTAAGTTTACTTAATTAAAATCAAGTAAAAACATCTAAGTGTGAAGTTTCTATAGTTCTGGAAACACAATTTTCGGCTAAGTCAAAGGTTGTGTCGAGACACCTGAGACTATGTCGAGACATAAAAGAATGTGTTGAGACACCAAAGTAAGTGTCGAGACATCAAAGGGTGTTAAGACCTTAAGGTATATGTCGAGAGACATTATCCTTTTGTCGACTTGTGGCGACACTTCTCGACAGACAATGTTTCCAGTGTCGGCACTAGGTCTTTTCCTAAAAAATTGGAACAGTCTAAATGGAGCGCGCCCTTTTATCTTCAGGAAAGATTAGACTGTAAAAAGGATGTGAGACTAGAAGTTGACTACGCTTTCTTGATATTGTGAACTACTGATTTCTGAAGTGTCGAGCCCTAGAACTCAGATCAATCGACACTCATCAACCATTTCTCTCCACTCTCATAGCACCCAAAAATGACGACAACGTCTTCGAAGGTTATGAACTTGTCTGAAATGGATTCAACTCGGAGTATGAAGAAATTAAGAATATAATAACCCTAACCACTGAAACAGGATTGGAATATCTGCTTTCAGAACTTTCAAATGTCTGGAAATGAGAAGTTCTAGAAAAGTTTTTCAATGCTCATCTTGACTCAAACACGGAAAAGATTAAGTACAAAGTGAATGGAACAAAGGTCAAAATCACAACCAGAAGATTGACCAAGATATTTCACTTGCCAAGGATTGATCAAGAAGATGACCTAGATCCTTCCAGGACCGCATATGCTCTTCAGTGGTGTGGCATGAACTCAACTACAAGGATTGGAAGTTCTCTACAAAGAAAAGGGATGAACAATCAAGGGAAGTTCCTGTCTGAGATAATAGGGAAGTTTCTACTTTGCAAAACAGGAGCCCATGACAGGATTTCTGCATACATGTTTGAACTCATGACTAGAATTATCTTCCAGGTCAAGACTAACTAGAGCAAAGTAGTCTTTGACAAGATAACTGAAAACATCAAGAGGCCCAATATGGGCAGGATAATCAGTCTCTACTTGGTACAAGCTATTCCTAAAAGTCTGAATCTCAAGATTGGATCAAAGATCAATCATATGAGGAAAATGGACATGAGAATCCTAGTCAGGTGGGATAGAATACTATCCAAATAAACACCTATGGTAGAGAAGAAGAAGGAGAAAAAGAAGAAAGTAGTGGTTGTGGAAGAAGAATCTTCTAGTGACTCTGAAGATTAATGAAGCTCTAGCACAGAGAAATATGATGATACAGTTGCTGAAAGATCTCCAAGGATAGCTTCAGGAACTGGTGATCAGATGCAGGGGAGACAATCCCAGCTAGGGATCCTAGTGAGGGGGAGAAACTCAATTTTCTGCCAGAAATAGAACATGATATTGTCAACACCATAGTGATGAAAGTGGTACAGGAACTAGACACTCTCCTGGAACAAGTAGAGGTTCCTGAACATGAGATGCATAATAAGGATAATGAAGATATAGTCTCCAAGGAGACTGAGGAAGAAGTCTTTCTGAATGAAGATACTGATATCCAAGGGAGATGACAACTCTTCCAGAGGATCCTATTTCTGATGCCACAGCTCAAGATGATGAAGTCATCATGGAAAACAACAATCTTGATGGAGTAGGTGCAAGGGTTGAGGGGGAGATAGTAGATTTGGCCTCAAATACTGAAGGAGCTAAATAGCCTACTTCAGTTGAAGTTGTCAGTTCTTCAGATTCTGAGGAGGAGGAAGCCTCTCAGATTAAAAAAAGGAAATTGGCTGAACTCAAAAAGAGAAGCAGAAGCTATAAGAAGACCATTCAATCTGGAACAACATCAGCTCCTCCTATAGATTTCAGCTCCCTATTGGTTCAAATGCAAATAATGCTAGATCAACAAAGAAGATAACTGGAAAAATATGTAGATAAAAGCACAATGGAGGTGCAGTTCCAGTTGTAGTTTATCTGCTGAAAAATGATATGACTGATTTCTTCAAAGAGGAGCTAATGTTGTAGTTTATCTTGCTCAACAGTAGAATGACTCAAAGAAAACTCAAGATGAAATAGCTGTTAAACAAGGACGTGTCCTTGAAAACCAGACAAGAATGAATAACAACATGATAACAATGTATGATATTTCTCTGGTAAAGCTAGCTGAGCAAACTACAGCACTAGAGACAAAGATAAAGTCCACTTCTACAGTTGTTGAATCTAACCTCTCCATTCGCACAACCACTTTGGTTAAGGAAGTCAAGTCTTCTGACAAAGAATTAGATGACCACTTGCTCAAAGTGAAGAATCATTTGTTCTCAGAGATTAATCATCTAGAAGGCCAAGTTAGATATAAAAAAAACCTGAAAGATCATATTGAGAGAGAAGTCATAAAGGCTTGCAGTCATAAGAGATAAATTTACTAAGGCTAACTGCCCAATTTGACAAAGCGTACTTGACCTAACAGGAATTTCTACACAAGCAGCAGGCCCTCCTTGGCCAAAACCCATATCACTCCTAAGATCTAAGAAGAAAAGGCAGTAAAACCGAAAGAAACACAGAGGCAAACTTGGCAAGGATGAGAAAAAACACCACTTGCCCCAAGATCTATAGGAAATCATTTTGACATGGAGGAAAATCCTACTCTAGTCCAAACATTCTGTACTGGCAGGAAATCAGGAAAAAAAGAAAGAAAAAAGAAGAACAAGCAAGGGGAAAAATCACCACTGGCCTCAAATCACCTGAAATCCGGCCAAGCAACGCCCCACATAACAGATCTAGCTGCAAGAACACTTAAGCAACAAAACCTGAAACTTTTGAGAGAAAATAGGGTAAAAACCACATACCTAAACCTCTAAAAATCCGAGAAACTGGAAAAGCTTACCGTAGAAACGTAGATCTAGGCGAGATCTACCTGGATCCACTCTCCAAAGACGAAACCGAGCACCAAAGCTCAAGAAATCGGTGGTCGAAGGCTTAGGAATGTCCGCCGCTCTCGTTCTTCTACAACAGGCCGACTGTTTCACGAGGGAGACAATGAATAGGGTTTTGACGTGATGGGTTTTTATTTATACTTCTTTATCCGATTATTATAATAGAATATCTTAACTAATTAAATAAAACGTCAAAACGACTCGAAAACCAAACTTACCCGAAATTTAACGAAAATTGCACCATAGCTAAATACCGACGCTACGAACCCAACGATGCGGTCGAATTTATGATTCGATGAACCAAACTCAGGTAAACACCTCTCGAAGCCAAAACACAAGCATTCCCAAAGAAGCTCCACCGAGTCACCAAAACAGACCCGGCTCGCTAGGAAATCTTGCAAACAGGCTAAACCCAGCCACACACACAGAAAACCTAAGAGCTAAAACCACGCTCTAACAACGACAAATGCCGAAAATGCGTCAACGTAACGCATGACGTCATAAACACGCCAAATAATGAATTAAACCAAATATCGAAAAATCGGGGGCGTTACAGTCACTCCCCCAAAAAAGAAATTTCGACCCGAAACTTCACGCACCAAAAGATTCCACAAAGAGAATATAATCAAAGATTATAGGAGGGGAAATACATACCGCAAGAAACTAGGAGAACATATGAGGATGAGCCTCCCTCATCGCTGACTCTAACTCCCAAGTGGCGCTTTCCACATCCGGGTTTCACCACAAAACTTTAACCATTGATATGATTTTCCTTCGCAACACTCGATCTTGAGTATCCAGAATATGGGCAGGCATCTCAACATAGGAAAGATTAGGCTCCAACTGGGGCACAACATCAAGAATCTGCCGGTCGATGAGCACATATTTCTGCAACTGGCTCACATGAAACACGTCATGCACACCAAGGAAATTTGTAGGCAAATACAGCCTATAAGCTGATACACTGTTAGAAAGTAGAGACAAGAAGCGAAAAGACTAGAACAAGAGAATAAACTTTTGAATAATTGAAATTTTATTATCCAAAAAGATATCATTTACAAAGGTATGGCCTCCCTTATATAGAATGGAGGAGATAAGAAAGAGAGTATACAAACAATGTGGACTAAACATTTACAGGCTGAGCGGCTAGAATAATGGAGACCGATCAGGCCGCGCGGTTAGACAGATGGGATAACCGCTCGGCAACTCCAGCAGGATAGAACAAGCCGTAGAGTGAGACCGCCAGACCGCCCGGTCTACAAACCGCTGGATCAGACCGCTAAGCCGCTCGGTCTACAAACCGATGGATCAGACCGCTAAGCCGCCCGGTCTAATACTTCAACACTCCCCCTCAAGCTGGAGCATAGATATCAATCATGCCCAGCTTGTCACAAATGCGGAAGAAGGAAGTAGAAATCGGCTTGGTGAAGATATCTGCCAACTCCTTGTCAGAGGTGACAAAAGGAGTACAAATCTGTTTCTTCAAAATCTCCTCCCGAATGAAGTGACAGTCAACCTCTATATGCTTCGTTCTCTCATGGAAGACCGGATTTCTGGATATGTGTATAGCGGCCTTGTTGTCACAGAACATAGGGAGAGGACAATCATATACCTCGCCCAGGTCAAGCATGAGAAAAGCCCGCAACCACTTTAACTCACACGTAGTTGACGCCATACTCCGGTATTCTGCTTCGGCACTGGATCTGGAAACAACAGACTGTTTCTTGCTTTTCCAACTCACGAGATTACCTCCAACAAAGGTACAGAAACCTGACGTGGATTTACGATCGCCTTTGTCATCCGCATACTTGAGTCTGAGTAGGCCTCAACTCTCAGATGGCATTCTTCTGGAAGAGTAACCCTCTGCCCGGTGCTGCTTTGATATACTCTAAAATCTTCAGGCGCGACTGAAGATGACACTCCCTGGGAGCTTGCATAAACTGACTGACCTTTCCTACAGCGTAGGCGATGTCGGGTCTAGTCACTGTGAGATAGATGAGTTTGCCTACCAAACGTCTGTACCGTGTGACATCAGATAGAGGAGGCGATTCATCCGTCCACGTTTTGTCTTCTCCAACAGCCATGGGAAGATGAGCTGGTTTGGCACCTGTCAAGCCTGCTTCTCGAAGAAGATCAAGGGCATACTTCCGTTGAGAGAGGACCAAGGAGTCAGGTTTCCGCGAGATTTCTATCCCCAAAAAGTATTTTGGGGGGCCCATATCCTTCGTGACCAAGTGCTGACGGAGGTGCTTCTTCGTCAAGTCCACCCCATCTCGGTCATCACCAGTAAGGAGAATATCATCCACATATACGGCCAAAACCACCAGTCCCGAGGCCGTTTTGCGAATGAATAAGGAGTGATCGGCCGAACTCCTTTGAAAACCGATGGTTGCCACAATACCACTAAACTTTTCGAACCATGCCCGAGGGCTCTGCTTGAGGCCATAAATGGCCTTCTTCAAATGACAGACACGTGTCTCCCCTGAGCAACATACCCAGGAGGTTGCTCCATATAGACGTCCTGGAAGATCGCCATAAAGAAAGGCATTCTTCACATCCAGCTGAGAAATAGCCCAAGCCCGGTTAACAGCCACAGAAAAGAGAACCGGATGGTGCTGAGGCGAGCAACTGGAGAGAAGGTATCGAAGTAATCAACGCCATAAGTCTGAGTAAAGCCCTTGGCCACCAGCCGGGCTTTGTAGCGATCCACAGTGCCGTCGGGGCGAAACTTCACAACAAAGACCCAGCGACAGCCAACCACATCAGTGCCCACGGGAGGAGGAACCAGGGTCCAGGTACCCCGTTCAGTAAGAGTAGCCATCTCCTCATCCATGGCAGACTTCCAATGAGGGAGAGAGAGAGCCTCCTGGTAGGTACGGGGAGTAGAAGTGGCAGAGATAGCCAAGGCAAAACACCTGCGAGAAGGAGAAAGCTGATCATAAGAAACAACAGCCGTGAGCGGGTGTTGAGTACACGCCCGCACCCCTTTGCGAAGGGCAATGGGAACATCCAGATCATCGGGAGCGGCGGCGACGGGAGCGTCAGCGACCGGAGCGTCCGTGGCGGAGAAGGCTGGCCCGGGACTAGAGAGAGACGGCAGCGGAGAGGAGGGTGGAGGGGTAGGTGGGGAGACGGACTGGGAAGGAGTGGGTGGAGGAGGAGACGAAGGTGGGAAAACGGGAGAGGTGTGGAATGAACGGAGATATCAGAAGGAAGAGAAGGAAGAGAAGAGGAAGGAGAGAAATAGGAAGCATTTCAAAAAGGTCACGTCTGCGGAGACAAACTGCTTGCGAAGAAGGGGGTCAAAGCAGCAATAGCCTTTTTGAGTGGTAGAGTACCCCAAAAAGACACACTTAGTGGAACGGGGGGAAAGCTTGTCGCGGGTAGCGGAGGGAGCGTGAACAAAGGCCGTACAGCCAAAGACACGGAGAGGAAGAGGAAAAGGTTCCTGGTGGGGGTAGAGAAGGGAGAAGGGAGTCCGGCCGTGGAGGACCGTGGAGGGAATGCGATTGATGAGATAGCAAGCGAGGAGCACAGCGTAGCCCCAGTAGGAGCGAGGGACGTGCATCTGCGTCATGAGAGTACGCGCAACATCAAGCAGGTGACGGTTTTTACGCTCCGCCACCCCATTCTGTTGGGAGGTGTAAACACAAGTCGTTTGATGAATGAGGCCGTGTTGGTGAAAGAACGCGGAGAACTCATGAGACAGATATTCCTTGGCATTATCAGAACGTAAGACTTTAATCGAAATAGCAAACTGAGTCTTAATCATAAAGTAAAAAGATTGCCAAACAGAGAATAGTTCAGAGCGATCCTTTAAGAGATACACCCAGGTACAGCGAGTAAAATCATCGATAAAAGTTACAAAATAGGAACTGCCCCGACCAACAGTGAGGGTAGGAGCAGGACCCCATACATCAGAATGAACAATATCAAAAATGCGAGAGGAGCCACGGCCTTGCTTTGGTGGGAAGGAGGAGCGATGATGTTTGCCAAGCTGACACGCATCACAGTTGAGCGGAGAACTGGTGGGAGGTAAGTGGGGCAGAAGCTGACGAATAAGCCGGGGAGGAGGATGTCCAAGACGAAGATGCCACTGAAGGAGATCAGCAGAGGAGGAGTAGGCAGAAAGAGCAGAAACATCGTCGAGGAAGTAGAGGCCGCCGCTCTCAGTCCCAGTAGCAATCGTCCGCTGGGTCCTCGGGTCCTGAAAAGAACAAGTAGTGGGAGTGAATAAAACGGAGCACTGAAGTTGCCGGCATAAAGTGGTAACTGATAACAAATTGCACGGGAACTTCGGGACATAGAGGGTATCCTCCAAGCAAAGCGATGGAGTGAGTTGAACCATGCCCGTCCCATGAACCGGAGACGGGGAACCATCCGCCACACGAACTGGGGGTAAGCGGTCATGGGTCTCCAGACGGGAGAAGCAATGAGGGTTGCCCGTCATATGATTGGTGGCACCGGAGTCAATCAGCCATTTACCTTGGGTAACGACGTGGGCACTACCTGACGTCGTGGCCACAGAGGCAGACGGCCTAGAAGAGGCGGAGGCCGAAGGAGCATCACCGGAAGGGCGAAGATGAGGATGTTTCTGCCAGCAGCGATCAACAGTATGGCCAGTACGACCACAGTGAGAGCAGAAGAACCGGGAGGAACCCCGTCCGCCGGAGGAGCCACGGCCACTCGGGCCCCCCCGCCCCCCCCCCCCCCCCCCCTGAGCCTGGTGTGCAAAGGAGTCCTGCGAAGGGGGGGAGGCCAGCAGAGGCCGCTGGAGGAGAGAAGTAACGGCGGCAATGCGGGCCGCAGTGGCATCCAAAGTAGGAGATTCCGCCTCACCCAAGATCTGTTGGCGGATCATATCATAAGAGTCCGGAAGACGAAGAAGGTAACAAACAACCAGGAGTTCCTGGAAGTGTTTGTGCTGGTCGGCCAAGTCCGCAGAGAAGGGGCGATTCTGGAGGATTTCAGCCCCAAGAGCCTGGACCTGCTGATAAGCCGCAGCGGGGGACATGGAAGGGCGGGCGAAGAGGTCCGCATAGAGAGTATAAATGCGGGACGTCTGGCCCCCCTTAGAATAGAGAGCAGCGAGGTGAAGCCATGCGGCCTTGACCGTCTCATCATGGCGAATGACGGGAAGGCACTCATCAGAAAGGCTGTTGGCCAGCCAGGTGCGAACAAGAGCATCACTCGCATCCCAGTCATCAAACTCAGAAGAGGTGCGAGGAGGAGGGTCATCAGTGAGGTGATGACGCTTGCGTTGAGAACGAAGGAGAAAGGTGAAAGAAACGCTCCAATCGGGATAGTTGGAGCCCACAAGCTTGGAAAGGGTGCCAAGGTTACCCGAAGGAGGAGGAGGAGAAGGAGCTGCAGGAGTAGTGGTGAGACCGGAGGTAGTCATAGAACCCGGAAGCAGAAGAAGCCGCACGAACAGAGGCGGTTAGAAAAACAGAGGAAGCCGCGCGAACAGGAGCGGCTAGAAAGAGGCACTGCGGGGAAGAGGTCGCGCGGACTGAAAAGGCCGAGCGAACAGAAGAGAGGAGAAGAGCAGGTGACCGCGACCAAGATGCGGGTAAGAAAGAGACAACCCGCACGGTCAGGCAGATCACAGCAGCGGCAGGAAGGCGGGCAAAGGCACGGCGGGGAAGAAGTCGCACGAACTGAGAAGCCCGAGCGAACAGAAAAGAGGAGAAGAGCTGGCGACCGCGACCAAGATGCGGGTGAGAAAGGAACAACCCGCACGGTCAGGCAGATCACAGCAGCAAACCGCATGGAGAGAGACAACACACACGCGGACAGGGACAGACCGCAGCGACTAGGAAGTCGGAGAGGCAAGAAAGAACAAGAGGCGCGGCGACAACTAAACAGGTCGGCGCGACAAAGAGAAGAAGGAGAGGAGAACCAAGAAGGAGCAAGCCGCGCGAACAGGTCTGCGGACAAAAAACAAGCCGCGCGGATAGAAACAAGCCGCGCGGATAGAAGAGAGGGCAAGCCGCGAATCAAGTCGCAGAACGCCGAAAAGAAGCCGCGAACAACAGAGGGCGCACAGAATCAGGAGGAAATGACCGTGTCCTCTGATACCATGTTAGAAAGTAGAGACAAGAAGCGAAAAGACTAGAACAAGAGAATAAACTTTTGAATAATTGAAATTTTATTATCCAAAAAAGATATCATTTACAAAGGTATGGCCTCCCTTATATAGAATGGAGGAGATAAGAAAGAGAGTATACAAACAATGTGGGACTAAACATTTACAGGCTGAGCGGCTAGAATAATGGAGACCGATCAGGCCGCGCGGTTAGACAGATGGGATAACCGCTCGGCAACTCCAGCAGGATAGAACAAGCCGTAGAGTGAGACCGCCAGACCGCCCGGTCTACAAACCGCTGGATCAGACCGCTAAGCCGCTCGGTCTACAAACCGATGGATCAGACCGCTAAGCCGCCCGGTCTAATACTTAAACATACACCAATACGCTCAACAACCTTAAAAGGTCCCACATACCTCGAGTCCAACTTATGATTCTTACCAAACCTTTTAACACCCGACATCAGGGAAACTTTAAGAAACACCAAGTCCCCTACAACAAACTTCAAATCAGACCTATGCCGATTGACATTCTTCTCATATCATTCCTGCGCTATCTGAAGCTTTTCCCGAATAATTGTCACAGAAATATCCATTTCTTCTAACGCTTCAGGACCCATCAATGGTTTTTCACCGACCTCGACCCAAAATAAGGGAGTTCTGCATTGCCTCTCATACAAGGCCTCAAACGGGGCCATCTGCAAATGTTTTTGATAGCTATTATTGTATGAAAACTCCATCAATCTGAGTCGCTCATCCCATGCTCCTTTGTGGTCCAAAATGTAACATCTGATCATATCCTCTACGATCTGGTTCACTCTTTCCATTTGACCGTTTGTCTGCGAATGATAGGCTGTGGAATAACGCAGATCGGTACCCAAACTCTCCTATAAACTCTTCCAAAAGCGAGACGTAAACCTGGAGTCTCGATCTGATACAATACTAAGTGGCACTCCATGTAATCTAATGACTTCATTTAAAAATAGCTCAGTTGTCTTCTTCATGGGATAATCAATCTTAAAAGGCACGAAGTGAGCACACTTTGTTAGTCTATCAACAATAACTCAGACTGAATCATGTCCTTGGGGAGATCTTGGTAATCCAGTAATGAAATCCATTGAGATACTCTCCCACTTCCAACTCGGAATTTCCAAGGGCATTAGCTTGCCACCAAGTCTGTCATGATCGGCCTTTACTCGCTTGCACATAAAACATTCTGAAACGAACTTTGCTACATCACCTTCCATTCTGAACCACCAGGCGATCTGCTTCAAATCTTGGTACATCTTAGCTGAACCTGGGCGGTAGGCAACACTGGAATCATGAGCCTCACTGCATAGCTTAACTCGAATATCTTCAACATTGGGGATGCAAAATCTACCGCGGTACTTCAAGGTACCCACATCATCGATCGAAAAATCTGGCAACTCTCCTTTTTCAGTCCTCTTGTAAAGGTGCAAAAACTCAGGGTTTTCCGTCTGATGCAATCTTGTGAGTGCAATCCATGAAGGCTCAACTACCTCCAAACTACTTGACGAGTTACAACTCCCAACAGAAATACCCATCAAGAGAAATTCTTCTACCAGTTAATCCACAGAAAGATTAAAAACTTTCCCCGTCTTTCTACTCAGAGCGTCAGCTACCACATTAACTTTGCTCGGATGGTATTGGATCTCAACATCATAATCAGCAACATACTCTAACCATTTTCACTGGTGCAGATTCAACTCCCTTTGAGTGAAACGTACTTTAAACTTTTATGATCTGTAAAAATCTTGCATATTGCGCCATATAGCAAGTGTCTCCACAACTTTAGGGCATAAATCACTGCTGCGAACTCTAGATCATGCATAGAGTAGCTCTTTTCATGTACATTTAGCTGTCTCGACCCATACGCAATTACCTTGCCTTTCTGCATTAGCACAAAACCCAGACCAACATGCAATGCGTCTACATACACCGTATATTTTAACCCTTCAGTAGGCAGAGACAAAACTAGAGCAGTGCACAATCTCTGCTTTAATTCCAAAAAGGCTTCCTCGCACTCATCGCTCCAAATGAAAGTTGCGTTCTTCTGCGTCAGTTTAGTCAAAGGTGCAGATAACGTAGAGAAACCCTCTACATACCTTCTATAATAGCAAGTCAACCCTAGGAAGCTTCGTATCTCCTTGGGTGTGGTGGGCCTATTCCAATCCATAACAACAGTAATCTTCTCAGGGTCAACTGAAATTCCATCTTTATTTACCACATGACCCAAGAAAGATACCTGAGGCAACCAAAACTCACATTTACTTACCTTGGCATACAACTTATTCTCCCTCAAGGTAGACAAAACTAAACGCAAGTGCTGGGCTTGCTCAACAGCACTGCGAAAATACATCAAAACGTCATCTATAAACACGACTATGAAACGGTCCAGAAAATCCTTGAACACACAGTTCATCATATCTATAAAGGTAGAGAGAGCATTGGTCAAATCAAAGGACATTATCAAAAACTCAAAATTTCCATACCGCGAATGGAAAGCAGTCTGTGGAATATCTGCCTCATGAATCCTCCATTGGCGGTAGCTTGAACGAAGGTCGATCCTCGAAAACACTGAGCTACCACGCAACTGATCAAACAGGTCATCAATCCTAGGCAGGGGATATCTATTCTTAATGGTGACTTTATTCAGCTCTTTATAGTCAATACAAAGCCTCATTGATCCATCCTTTTTCTTCGCAAACAAGACGGGAGCACCCCAAGGAGAAGAACTCGGCCTAATAAAACCATTCAGGAGTAACTCATCCAACTGAGTACGCAACTCCTACAACTCACGTGGGGCCATCCGGTACGGCGCCTTAGCAATATGACGGGTACCCTGCTCTAGATCTATGACAAACTCCACGTCCCTCTCAAGCAGAAGACCGGGAAGATTAGCTGGAAAAACATCCGGAAACTCATGCACCACCAGAATCTCCTCTACATGCGACAAGCTAACAACGGTTTTCAAAACTGAAACCAAACAAGCAAAACATCTGCAATTTACCAACTTATGAGCACGTACCGCAGATATAATCGGAGAAACTTTGTGCAAAAACTGATAAACGCTCCCGGGTTGACTGTTGTCCATCTTGAAGTCCAAGTGCTTAACCTTGCACTGGATAACCGCATCATATTTGGACAACTAGTACATGCCCAAGATCACATCAAAATCCTCCAGGTCTATCACCTTCAAATCAGCAACTGCTAGGAAATCTCCTAACAAAATTGGACAACTCTGGACACCCTGGTCCGACACCACCGAATCACCGGAAGGAAACTTGACTTGAAACGCATCGCCGACTTGATCGAGAGTCAAACGATGATGCTCAACAAAGGCCCTAGCCACAAACGAGTGGGTATCACCGGAATCAAAGAGAACACGTGCCAAACGGTTCTTTACTTTAAATTTCCCAATAAAAATGCTTACATAACTAATCAAACTACATTGAAACTACAACTACAAGCTAAAACAGAAACAAAACTAGGTTAGAAACTAACCTGAAATCACTTGGGTAGAAGTCTGGGCCTCCTATAGAGACAGTATGTTCATCTTTCCCTTCCCTTTTTCTACAGGCTGCGACGGTAGCAAGGCCCGAAGTGAAACTGGCTGCAGCGCAGGCTGAGACTGCGGGCACTTGGATTTGACGTGATCTTTCTGTCCGCACTGAAAGCAAACTCTAACCTTATCCCAATAGTGGGCAGCATCATGCCCCTTCTGTTTGCATGAGGTACAAACCAAATCTCCTTTAGGAGCACCCTGGATCGCATGGACCTGCTCCTGTTTTTAAGCTCCTATCCTATTGAAACATTTCTCGAACGGGTGGCCTAGCCGGCCATAGAAACTACATATTTCTTTGCTCCTCTTCCTCAAAGCAGCACCAGATTCTTGGGAACTCTTACTCTCACCAGTATTCCTCTTATCCCTTCTCATTTGTTGCCCTCGGTTCTTGGGATTGTCAATTGCCTCAACCTTAAGAGCTGCTTCGACTGCTTCAGCATAACTCTCCGATCTATAAGCATTTGCCAACTACTGGATGTCACTCTTCAGACCACCCAAAAATGCTTGACTCTGCTGTCTTCAGAAACTACTAAATCCGGAGTGAACTGGCTCAGCTTGCTAAACTCCACCACATACTCACTCACTGTGAGCTGCCTCTTCTTTAAGTGTAAGAAATCATTTAACAAACGGTCTCACTCGACCGACGGTAGAAACTTCTTCAGCAAAAGCTCCTTGAAGACTTCCCAAGAACATCCATCCTTCAAGTTTTCCTTCTCCCTTAGCCACCAACTCTTTGCCAAAACTTTGAGCTGGTAAGCAGCGACCATAACTCTCTAGTCCACGAAAACTCCGGAGTAAGAGAACATCTCGATGGCTATAATCCAGTCATCCAAATCCATGAAGTCTGCCCTTCCATCATAGGTAGGGGTCCTAATCGCTGGAAGTGCGAAAAGAAGTTCATCTCTGGTGGCAGCACAGCTGGGGGCACTAGAGGGGCAGGAGGAACTAGAACACCTTAACCCACGGCCGGGTCCTGAACTCTAAGCGGCTATCCTACAACGACAGTCAACAAGGTTTGGATCTGCAACTGCATCTCCAATATTTGCCTAGACAAAGCTTCATTACTCTATCACAATCCTTCAATCGCGGCCTCATTCTGAGCACCAGATGACTCGGCCTCTGACTGGGGAGTCAACCTCGTCATAGGACGTCTCGACATGCTAATAATTTCAACAAGGAACTAGTCAAAACCTAGCTTAAACGCTAGAACCAAATAACCTAGTACAGACCAAACATTCATAAATAATTGCACTTGCTGCTAACTTGCTCTAGGAATTTTATAAATGATGACATGCTCAAACCTAGGATGATATACCATCATCCTATTAATTCTTGTACAAAATCCATGAATGCATGAATTTGTATTACTTTGACTCAAAATGATGTCTGTACATATGTCATCATATAAATCATTAGTTTGGCATGTGCGCAAATGCTATATTATGATATGCATGATGTGTTATGCATTCTAAAAAGGCCTTAATCCATGTTATGAGCGGCATATACATGAAATATTATGCATCCCATACTACATAATATTGCATATAATAAAAAAGTAAAACGTGCTAAAGGGCACCCATGTGATGATGGTTATGCATCTCATACTACATAACTGTCACATGTTGCCACCTAAGGTGGATCCATATACAAACACATATTATGTATCACATACTACATAATATGCCCCGTATAATTCTTATCATGCTATGAGTGTAGTGTTCATGCTTCGGTCAAGACGTACTGATGATACATCGGTGTGTGTATTAAATGACACTAGACAGAATACACTAACAAAAGAAGGTTGCTCGACCAATACTATCAAAGCAACCTCCCTCTGATACCAACTATCACGACCTGCATTTTCTCAACATTAAGTTATATCAGAGTAAGAGAAAATGCGCGTCGTGGTTTCACGCCGTGCAGGGGATAACTGCAGGCGCTCAGGCAAAACCCCAAACTCTACAGTTTATATGAAATTCATAAGTTATTAAGTAAAAATCAGTTTAAATTGGATGGTCGTATCCATCGGCACAGTGGATCAACTAGTCCACAAGTAAAAGTATAGTTATACGCCGCGAAAAATACTTTAATTATGTTGATTGACACCCTACATGAGTATAAACACCCTCAAAGGACAACTCATGACATGCAAGACTCTAAATTTATTACAAGTGTAAAAATAGTCTTTACGTTAGCTAGAAAATAGTATTTTGATTTTATAAATATGAGATGTATGAAGTACAAGTAGTAATTCTTTTATAAGTGAAAATACCTAACATGCAACATAGCAGAAAACATTCTCAAAGAGCAAGTAAAAACAACCACAAAAGGCAAAACTATCATCTTAACAAAGTATTCAGCAATTCTAAAGAAAACCACCAGTGGGCGTCAACAAACTGATACGAAACCACTGGTCAGTATGAGTGTCTGTACTAACAAGAAAACAACCAAGAACTACCTCTCAAGGTAGAGGAAACCCCAGCAACACTGCAGTCCACTAGCAAACTCCAAATCTAGCCGCTCAACCGGCTACAACTCAAAACCTGAGGCATTCAAAGAAAGAATACATTAATAAGATAAATACAAGTAGCAAACAAAACTGTCAGTAAACAAGGAGTAGCAAGATTACTATTCCCAAGCCTGAATAGCTGTCAAAAGAAAACACAACAAACTAACTAGAGATTTAGAACAAAGAGTTAACTTATAAAGTTAAAAGGTAAAGAAATTTGCACCAAGTGCGAATGGAGTTATACTCCAAAAACAATCTGCAAGGAAAGGAAGAAATATCATAAAATTTAGGAAACGAAAATGGGGCAAAGGCTCAATAAACACGTGAATCATTAACATTGTAATGCAACCGGATCCGAGTCGAGACCAAACAAGTCAAACCCGAACTAACAACATCTCAAAAACGGGACTGTGGTGGTGGCCATCTGATCCAACACAACCCAACAACCCAAAAACGAGATTCAAACATGCCCAGGTGTAATGATTCACGAAACTAAACCAAACAAACCAACCCCATATATCAAAATACCCATAAACCCAAACTCAACAAATTCAATAGAAAACCGACGAGTCTAGCTTGGCAAGACTAAGACTTAGTGATACATATCAAATCGGTGAAAGGACACAAAACTAAGGAAAAAGCGTCGAGTACACTCGACGCTGCGTCGAGTGCAGTCGCCGCACTCGACGCAATAATACAACACGACGATGGCGTTGAGTGAGTTCAGCTCACTCAACACTTAAACACAGCGCGACGTCGTTGAGTGAGTTTAGCTCACTCAACGCGGTCGACGCGTTTACTTAACTTACTGAAATAAAATGACGGTGTTGAGTGAGTTAAGCTCACTCAACGCTGTCAATGCTTTTACACTTGGACTCCAAAATTCTTGATGGCGTCGAGTGTATACAGCACACTCAATGTCGTGTTTAGTGTATGCAGCACACTCAACGCCTTCTAACTTATCATCAAATTCTGATGGCGTTGAGTGCAAGCAGCACACTCAACGCCGCGTTGAGTGCACCCAACGCACTCAACGCTTTTTAACTTAGCTTCTCAGACTACTCAGCAAGGCGTTGAGTGCATTGAAAACACTCAATGATTTTATACTTAGGCTAAAAACTGAACTTCTACCCTAAGATTTCACTCAACGCTTAAGGATATATACACTCAGCTCCACTGAAAGCTTCTAGGCAGAAACCTGCCCGAGGGTTGTCATCCCCAACAGTCTTATACTAACTATTACTGACTAAATTTAATCGGCCAAAATCAGAAAAGTTTCCTTGTTTACTTGGACTAATCGACATCTGAATCTAGTTTAGACTGAGGTCCATGAAGATGAATTCAGACAGACTAACAGACTTATTCCCAATGTGTTTGTCTAGGCTAGCAGTCATAAGAGATAAATTTACTAAGGCTAACTGCCCAATTTGACAAAGCGTACTTGACCTAACAGGAATTTCTACACAAGCAGCAGGACGTCCTTGGCCAAAACCCACAACACTCTTAAGATCTAAGAAGAAAATGCAGTAAAACCGAAAGAAATACAAAGATACAAACTTGGCAAGGATGAGAAAAAACACCACTTGCCTCAAGATCTATAGGAAATCATTTTGACATGGAGGAAAATCCTACTCTACTCCAAACATTTTGTACCGGGAGGAAATCAGGAAAAAATGAAAGAGAAAAGAAGAACAAGCAAGGGGAAAAATTATCACTTGCCTGAAATCATCCGAACTCCGGTCAAGCAACGCCACTCCTCACAGATCTGGCCGCAAGAACACTTAAGAACAAAAACCTAAAACGTTTGAGAGGAAAATAGGGTAAAAACCGCATACCTAGACCTATAAAAATCCAAGAAAATGGAAAAGCTTAACGTAGAAATGTAGATCTAGGCGAGATCTACCTGGATCCACTCTCCAAAGACGAAACTGAGCACCAAAGCTCCAGAAATCGGTGGCCGAAGGCTTAGGAATGTCTGCCGCTCTCGTTCTTTTGCATCAGGCCGATAGTTTCACGAGGGAGACAATGAATAGGGTTTTGACGCAATGGAATTCTATTTATACTTCTTTATCCGATTATTATAATAGAATATCTTAATTAATTAAATAAAACGTCAAAAAGACCCGAAAACAAAACTTACCCGAAATTTAATGAAAATCGCACAGTAGCTAAATACCGACGCTACGAACCCAACGGCGCAGTCGAATTTAAGATTCGATGAACCAAACTCGGGTAAACACCTCCCGAAGCCAAAACATAATAATTCCCAAAGACGCTCCACCGAGTCACCAAAACAGACCCGGCTCGCTACAAAATCTTGCAAACAGGCTAAATCCAGCCACACACACAGAAAACCTAAGAGCTAAAACTATGCTCTAACAATGACAAATGTCGGAAATGCGTCAACGTAACGCTCTGACGTCATAAACACACCTGATAATGAATTAAACCAAATATCAAAAAAATCGGGGGCGTTATAATTATACTCACTGCATGGAAAACAGTTAATAACAATACAGCTGATAGGGGCAAATGATACTCAGAATAAGAATGGGTCAAGCATATAAAGCAGTAGTAGATCATTTATAAATTCAGGAAAGATCTGAAGGCAGGGAAGATCCCATCTGATTCTATAAAGCCCAGCAAGTACTTCCCCAAGTCATATCATTATCATGAAAGGCAAAGGCTTGGGGAAGAAGAGTTCTTGAAGGTCAAGGATGACAAGGGAAAGAAGAAGGTTGTTGAAGACAAGCTGCCTGAAGTAAAAGCCAAAATACAATCAGAAAAAGACATTGTCATCAAAGAGCCAGAACAATCTTAGATAGAAACTATGTAATTTTGTTTTAGGACATTGTAAAAACTGAACATTGTAATCTTTGAACAAATTGGAATGAAAAAGTTTAGTTGCACTTTGTTATATCTGTTTTATTATTATTGTTTCCTTTATAATTTTGTTCAGCACTTTTCATGTACATTATAATTATCTCATCTTGGTATTGTGGTGTATATCATTGAATTGTGGTTATGACTTCTCCAAATAGGGGAGATTGTTGGGTACATTGGAAATAATGTACTTGATTTGAAGAAGCCCTTTCAACTCATTGCTATACACAAGTATGTATTTGATGTATGTTAGTTCATGCATGCAGGTTAGTGTATGTCATATTGATTGGATAGGTGGTCCAAGTGACATTGATAGGTGGACTCTGTGCGAACATACAACTAGAAGCCGAAAATTGGAATAACAGAAACTTTTATTTTCCAAAAAGGTGTGTATTACAAAGTTATAACCTCCCTTTTATAGAATGGAGGAGATGAGAGAGGTTACAAATAAGAAATGTGGGACTAAATAATTATAGGTACAAGCGGTTTAACAAGAAAACAAGCCGAACAAGCCGCGCGGTTTAACGAATAGGCTAACTGCCCGACAACCACCAGAAAGAGAGAAGAAGCCGCCATAGGAGAGCGCCAGACCGCCCGGTCTCCAAGTCGCCTAAGACAAACCGTCAGATCGCCCGGACACCAAACAGCAACAGTCTGGCTACCATACCGATGGAGAGAAACCGTCAGACCGCTCAGTCTCCAATCTGCCAGAGTCAGACCGCCAGACCACCCGGTCTCCATACTGCAACACTCCCCCTCAAGCTGGAGCATATATATCGATCATACCCATCTTGTCGCAAATGTGGAAAAAGGAGGCAGACACCGGCTTTATGAAAATATCAGCCAACTCTTTATTAGAGGTGACGAACAGAATACAAATTTGTTCCTTCAAAATCTCTTCCCGAATAAAGTGGCAGTCGACTTCAATGTGCTTTGTTCTCTCATGGAAGACCAGATTCTTGGAGATGTCTATAGCAGCCTTGTTATCACAAAACATATGTAGAGGATAGTTGTAGATGTAACATCCCGATTTTTATTGGGCCACCAGAGCCCTAGTGGGCCCAATAAAAGTGGCTCGAACCCTACCCATGACCTAGTGGGAGATAACCCTAGGCAGGAAATAGAGCTAGAGAACTCTGAATTGAGTTTTGTCAGTTCATGTGACCTCATATAATCGATACTAGTGCATCAGAACTCGTTTAGTTGGACCCCGAGGTCATATAGTGGATGTGACCATTCCTCGTAAAACACAACAAGAGCAAGATTTTGGATATTGAGCTAGAGAACTCCGAATTGAGTTCTGTCGATTCATGTGACCTCATATAACCTAGACGGGAGCGTCGAGACCCATCGCGTCACAATCCAAGATCTTACGACAGATTTAGACACTTTGACCATTTCAGCACGTTGCGACGCGCAAATTTTGGACTTTCGCCAAACGGACTCCGATTCAAGCCCAGTCAGTGGCGTTGGACTCGTGTGGTCAATACGAAGTCAACGAAAGTAGTCCCAGTCAGTTTCGATGACAATCGGTCAACTCGTCAAATCAAGCATAGTTGTGCACTGAAAAGCGTGCGCACACCAATTGTGGTACGACACCCGAACTTTGACCCGACCCCGATGAATTGGACCCACTTTGACCTTGACCAGCAAGGGGGACCCACCCTAGGGTTGACTTGCTCAAACCCCTCTAAAAACCCACTTTTTCGAATTCTTTCCAAATGGGGGGCCCACCCCCTCTTCATGAACACTTAGGGTCTTGCCCCTCACCCACTTTGGGCCACCCCCCCCCCCCCCAACTAGCAAACAACCACTAGGAGAGGAGGCCCATTCCCACCACTATCCCTCTCTCTCTCTCTTTCCCACCCTAAATCTCAATCCCATAAGGGCTTTGCCTTTTTCCCCTCATGGGGGAAAAGTTGGGGCCTCCAGCTGTCCTTGGACAGATGGAGGGTGGGGATTAATCCCTCCCTAAGGAGGGATTAATCCCACCTTGGCTAGGGGAGGAGAGCCCCCCCGAGCCTATAAAAGGCCCCCTCCCCCTCTTTCCACCTCAAAACTTTTTGAGCAAACCCTCTCCCCCCTGCCCGACCTCTGCCGGAGCCCAGGTGGCCGGAAAAAGGCAAGCCGAGGCCCCTCCCCCTCCACCACTGCCACCTTAGCATGGCTTGTAAGACACCTCCCCTTAACCAAGGAGGCTCCCGGTCTTATGCCCAGAACCGCCGTCTTACGGCGGCACTAACGCACAGGTTAGTCGACACCGCAACACGCCGATTCTGCCGGCTAGTACGATCATATAACTTGTAGGCCAATATGAGAAATAGAAGTAATACATATCAGAGTACTACACAGCTAGTCCACTTAGATTATTTTAAGGTTAGGGCAATGTGGTGGGGGTCATGGTCTGGCTAGGGTTCCTATTTAGGCTAGTTTGACCTAGTTTGACTTTGGCCCTTTAGTGGGCCCCACATGGCTACAACCCACTACTTAGGGTCAAACCTAGCTAATTTCCCTAACACCCACCCCATGCCCAACCCAATCAAAGTTAAGGGGTCTAGAAGTAACATGGAATGTTACATGGCTGACCTGGTCGGCCCCTCCCTAGCCCACCAGACCCAGGTGGAACCCTTCTCCCTCCCCCTTCCCTATTCTGGACGTCCTGCAAGGCGCTCCCGGCGGCCGGAGCGCCGCCGGCGCCACCCGAGCCATGTTTTAGGCTGGGTGGTGCCCAAGGAGGCAAGCTCCTCCCCCATCGCTGGTGGTGGCGCTGGGGGAGTGCTAGACCACTGGGTGCGGCGATCCGCAGCGGCGGAGAGCGGCAGTGCCGCCGGAAAACACGGCTCTGGCGGCACCCGCAAAATAGAGCAAGCTCTGTTTAGAGCTGACAGTGGCGGCCGGCGGTGCATGGCCGTTGGGCCACTGTCACAACCCGCATTTTCACCACATAAAAAGAGCTTATTAGAGTAAGGGAAAATGCGCGTCATGATGCCACGTCAGCAGGGGATAACTGCGGACGCTCAGGCAGACGCCCGACTAAACAACGTAAGAAAGGTTTTTTTTAAAAGTTATTTTAAGGAAAATCAGTTAAGTGCTGAAGTTAGCCGTATCCCTCGGCTTAGTGGCTCATCTAGTCCACAAATCAAAATATATTATACGCTGCGAAAAAATACTTGATTAGATTAACTCAAACAACCTACATGAGTATAAACATCCCCAAATGGCAACTCATGTTATGCAAGACTCTAAATTTATTATAGTAGGAAAGATAGCTTTTACGGTCGCAAAAAAATAACAAGTTAGAGTTTTAAATTATGCAATGTATGAAGTAATAGTAGTAGATTTTATAGTTGAAAATACCTAACATGCATTCCTAGCATAAATTCTCCCAGAGAGCAAGTAATCCACATCCACATTTAAAGAAATGAGCAGCTAGCAAGTATCAAGCAACTAACAAAATCAGTGGGCGCCAAGAAACTGACACGAACCCATGAACAAAAGTATGTCTGAACTAGCAAAACTAAATAAACAACGAACTACCTCGCTGAGACGAGGCAACAAACACGGCCAACGCTGCCGCCCCGAAAACTCCAAAACCAGCACTGCTAACCGCTACTGCTCTGAACCTGAGGCATTCCAAAAACAGAACACCTCAGCAAGAAAGTATAAGTAGTGGCAGGAAGAGTAATAAGCCAAAATAAGCAAAGGTCAACAGGGGTACCATCCTAAGACCAAAAACACTGAAGTAAAGTACGAAAGAAACATGACATCAACAGGAAAAGAACTCCTACATGTTTTGTCACGTTCCACAAGAGTGCACCAGATGCACAAGGCTATAAGGTGGCTACATGATTATTTTACCAGCAAGAAACAAATACAAAACCTTTATTAGGCACCTGTGGTCGACTCTACCCGAACACACGGGCGAAGTGGTCACTCTTGGACACATCACCCAAAAACACGGGCGAAGTGGTCGCTCTTGGACACCCCCCAAAAGCACGGGCGAAGTGGTCGCTCTTGGACACACCCCCCAAAAACACGGGCGAAGTGGTCGTTCTTGGACACACCCCCCAAAAATAGAAACAAAACGGATATATAATCCGTCTAACTGCGAGGGAGTCTCATACTCTCCATCATACACTGTAGACATCCAAGAACCAGGTAGACTTCCACAGGACACTAATGAAGGTGACAAACAATGCATAGGTGGAATCGTCCACTAACTCTCGTGTTGGGTCTGGCGTTCCTTCACTTGACCCGTGGCGCTCTTCTACTTATTTAAGAAATTAAGTAGCACTCTTTCCAACAGTCCGGGCTTTTGGAACAGTTAGTTATGCGCTTGATCCTTCAATTGGTATCAGAGCAGGTCACGGGTTCAAGACCGGGGGAGCGCTATTAAATCCTGATTTTTCCCTTCTACCTGTGTGGGTCCGGCGGGTCAGGCAACCGTGGACATGTGGTAACCCCACCTCTGAGCCGTGAAACCGTGGACATGTGGTAACCCCACCTCTGAGCCGTGTGGGCCATGTGGTAACCCCACCTCTGAGCCATGTGGTAACTCCACCTCTGAGCTGACGGGTTGTGGTGGATGCCAGGGGGGATTGTTGGGTCCGGCGTTCCTTCACTTGACCCGTGGCGCTCTTCTACTTATTTAAGAAATTAAGTAGCACTCTTTCCAACAGTCTGGGCTTTTGGAACAGTTGGTTATGTGCTTGATCCTTCATCCCGTATTTAAGAAACCCAAAAGAAACCACAACACAAATATCTCGAGATTTGGCTCGACAGATTCTACTTGACATTACCGAACTCAAGACGCGGTTGATTAACCTCTTGGAGCAATTTACAGTCCTAGATAAAATCTAACGCGCTAAATAACGAAACCTAAAACATGCACAACAATCGCTAAAACATACTAGGATCAATTTACCCAAAACCAGACAAAATCGGCTTTCCAAGACAACACCTTACAACAACAAAGGATCGTTGACACGATTAATCATAACAACGGTTAGGAAGAACAAGCGCAGAACATTTAAAGAACATGAGAGTATCGTCGTTACCATCAGATCGAACAAAGAGAAATGAGGGGAAAACCACCACTTGCCTTGGTTTTACCGGAAAAGTCCTCTGAATCGCTCCACGTCGTAGATCGGGGCAAAAGACTGCGGGAGGAGTTGAAATCTAGATAAAAGGGTCGAAAAGGGGATTAGGGCCAAAAAACCCTAATGAGAAAATCTCAAGGAACAGGGAAGAAATTACCACGAGGGCGCAGCTCTCGACGAGAGCTTTCCAGATCTACAACCGGTTTGAAATTCCGAGCACCGGAGCACCGTCAACGGCCACTGGAAGGATTAAGGATGAACAACCTATATCTCGCTCACGCTGCTCTGGTTCGGGAGGAAAGGAATCGGAGAGGATGAAGAAAATGAGTAAGGTATTTATACCAAAGGGTGATAGCAGGAAGAACAACAAAATGAACCGGGTTCGGCTGAACCAGATTTCCCGAGACAGGAGGGAAAGAGTTACTCGAGTAACAGAAGACCTACTCGTGTAGCTCACTACGACCACTCGAGTAATCAGAGACCTACTCGTGTTGTTCATTCCAACTACTCGAGTAACAGAAACCTACTCGAGTAGTTCATCACCACTACTCGAGTAACAAAAACACCTGAGTAGTTCATTACATCTACTCGAGTAACAGAGGAGTACTCGTGTATAGGGGAATTAGACGAGTAAGGCACTTGGTTTACTCGAGTACAAATCAATTACACGAGTATCAGCACGGGAAAACAACTAGAGTACAAGGGACTTACTCGAGTACACGAGAGGATCCACTCGACGAAAACTGTTCGAAAATCGTCGAACTCAAATTGAAAATCGTATTCCGCTCATTTAACTCAAATTGAAAATCGTACACGAGAGGATAGGTTTTGATATATTTCCTAAAATTTGGAAGCCTAGGGTCGCGCTCGGAACGTATTCCGCTCATTTTCTCTCGAAAGTGGAAATTGGAGCACGCGATGTTGGAACACCCTATTACTGATTTGGGCAAGGATCACTATGTCTTTTAGGAAATCTGTTTTGACCTCCTTGTATAGATCTAAAGGTCAATTAGAATTGAGTCTAAGAGTTAGTCTTTAGGTTTGAAAGCTGCCCTCAAGACCAGATATTTCAGTTCAGGAGACTAAGTCATTTCGTCGAGCTCAGGACGACGAATTGTCGAACTCCATTCGACGATCGCTGAGCTCACTTCGACGAATCGTCGAACTCCATTCGACGATCTCTGAGCTCAACTTCAACAAGTCGTCGAACCCCATTCGACGATCTTCGAGCTCAGATCGACGTTCTTGTCTCCAGTTTGTTTCTCTATCTCTGAGCTCAGTTCGACGATAGTTGAACTCAGATCGACGATCTTTATTTCAGTCTAAGTCCAGTCTCTGAGCTCAGTTCAACGATAGTAGAGCTCAGGTCGACGTTTTTCTGGTGAGATCGACGTTTTTCAAGATTCAAATTCAGACAGTTATGGAATTATTCTCAGCATTTATTTCAAGGATCTTGTAGCCGTTTTCAATTAATCTGGAGCAAGTTTCAAGGGATTTTCAAAGAAATATTTTATTGGACTTTCCTCCAGAAGACAAAATGCAGTTAAGGAAGTCATTTATGACAGGCTAACGGCTATCTTAGACAGAGAAATATTCATTCAGATCTAAGGAATAAAAGAGATATTCATATTCTGCTGGAAAATAGAATAACATAGAAGAATAACATCATCAACAACAACTCTTACAACAATCATAACAACAGAAAGAGAAAGAGTTGCAGATATTCTCAGTCTTAGAATTCATACAAGAACACCATCACAAAAGGAGATCAACATACTGAAATTTTCAGATCTCACTTGATTCCAGTGTTCAAAGGCCATCATCATTCAAGACTCCAGACACCACACATTTCAGTTGCTGCTGAAATCATCCTTTGCTAGAGATCAAATTTTCTGAAGGCCTATAACCCTACTGCAAAGATTCACTTCCTGAACAACTCAAGATCTCAGGGGGAGCTTTGACAACATCCACTATCCTCTCTCTGATTGTTGACATAGAAGATCATCTCATCCCTCTCTCTCTCTCTCTCTGCTGTAAAGGGTTTATCAAACTCCCTTCAAAAGTTTGTGCTGGTTTTTGAGACCTTGTCAAAACTCAGTGGTGGCAAGACAACTGATCAAAAAATCTGGTTTGGCTTTTGAGCACCTTATCAAAAGCTCATTGGTGCCCAGGACACCTGATCAACTCATCCTGTAGTGGATTCCTACCTAGGGTGGTAGAAGAGTGGATGTACCCAGGTTGATTGGGAACCACTATAGCTCCTTGTGTCATCTGGTTGCTTACTTTATTTTGTTTTCTGACTGTGGGTTGTGATTGCTTTTTGATTAGATAATTGCTGTGTTTACTTTATTTCATTTGCTTCCCTGTTCACTTAGGAATACAACAAGAGTTGTAAAAAGTTTTTAGCAAGCACCATACTCTATTCACCCTCCCCCCCCCCCTCTAGAGTATATCAGATCTAACTTGCACTTTCAATTGGTATCAGAGGGAGGTTGGTTAAAAATACCACATCTTTCAGGTTGGTTAAAATACCACACCTTAGTGGTTGCACAGGCTAACACCTGAACTCAAAGATCCCTCTAGTTAGATCTGCTTGTTTTGATTTTGTTATTAGAATTATTTCTTCACAAAACATGACCCAAAACAAAGATTATGCTAGCACCAGACCTCCAGTGTGCAATCTATCCAAGTTTGCACTTTGGAAGGCAAGGAGTAGGATGTACATGAACTCTATTTATGAGGATATTTTCAATTCTGTTTTGACAGTGTGTCCAAGACCTCCAGAGAATACAAGTACAAGTGTTGTTCCACCTCCTTCAGGAACAGATGCAGAGATAAAGAATGGAAATTGGCTGATGCAAAAACTATGAACATTCTAGGCCAGACTATGTCTGATGAGATATTCCAAAAGGTAGCTGAATACAACTCAGCAAAGGACATCTGAGACAAGTTATCTGAGATAGTCTCAGAATCTGCTGATGAGAGAAAAAAGAGAAGATCTCATCTCATAACCCAGTATGAGAATTTCAAGAAAGGAGAAGCTGAGTCAGTAGCAGACAGGTATAATAGACTTAGTCTCATAGTCAATGAGCTGAAAACTTTGGACAAGGAGATCTCATTGACTGAGCTCAATGATAAAATCCTAATGTGCTTCCCAAGCACTTGGGACTCAAGGATCTGGCCAATCAAGGATGCTAGAAGCCTAAATGAGATCACAACTGAAGCTCTCCTAGGCAAGCTCAAGTCTTATGAGCTGCTCATCAAGAATAGAGAAGAAGAGCAGAATGCTGCTTCACCAGCTATAAGAAAAGAGAAGTCAATAGTTTTCAAAGACACTGAAGATTAGCCTGAAGACAAGGTCCCCAATAAGGAGCTGCTAAGCCTACTGGCCAAAAGATTCTACAAAATGGCGAGGAAAGATTTCAGGCAAAAGTCTTCCAGAGGGCATGACAAGCCAAGGTATGACAAATCAAGTAACAAAAATATTATTTGCTTTGGTTGCAGGAAACCAGGCCACATTGTGCCTGATTGTCCAGAAAATAAAAACAAGGACAAAAAGAAAAGGAAAGAAAGGAGAAAAGAAAAGGACTTCAAGAAGAGCAGCAATGGTAAACCCTCCTCCAGCAAGAACAAACACACAAGGAAGGGATTTGTTGCTGAAACTTGGAGTGAGACAGAAGAAGAATCTGAAGCTTCATCCAGCTCAAGTGATGATGAAGATGATGCTGAAGAAAAAGAATTCTGCATGATGGTTATCAATGCCTCACAACAAAATTCTGATGCAGAAGAGTCAGAATCTGAATCAGGGACTCAATTTGAAGAGGACCAGGTAATAGACTCATTTGATTTCAGTTCAGAGGACTTTAAATGTGAGTTTAAGGCACTTTGTTTAGATCTATTGAAATCTGAAAAAGAAATTATTTCTCTCAGAAATCAACTATCTGAACAAAGCACCTTAAAATCAGATAACCTCAAACTCTCTGAGGAGTTGGAATGATGTAGGGAGCAGATAGCTTCACTGAAAAGTGAGCTATCAGAGGCCAAAAAGCTTGAAGAATCCCTCAATGGGAGAAGTATCAAGCTAATGGACATCATAAGCACAGTGAACTCAAGATTCAATAGTACACTAGACTTGGGTGCTTCATCCAGCCAACCTATAGTACTAACAACCCCAATTAAATTTATCTCTGATAAAGGCAAGGGAGTTTTAGAGGTAGCTAGGAAGAATTCTGACTTACCCAAGAAAACAAGAGCTCAACAGAAATCGTCGAACGGAGCTAGACGATCGTCGAATGCAGATCAATGATCTCAGGCTAAATCGTCGAACTCAGGTCGACGATCTCTAAACTCTGAACTTTGCCATAGTCGATCTTCGAATGAAGCTCGACGATCTGACCCAAGATCGTCGAACTCAGCTCAGCGATCGGCGAGCAGAGATCAGAGTTTTGAGAACTTTTTCAAAGGTAAATCAAATTCCAAACCTAGGGTTCTTTCATCCCAAAGATTTAACCCTTATACTGAATGGATAATACCTCCAAGGAGATATCATCCTGAAGGCTATAAGAGTCAACTAGGGATGTCTTTTATTTCTGAATTCAAAGGTTATCAACCTAGGCCCAAGGTAAACTGGGTCAAAAACAAATAAATTATTTTATGTGCAGGTGAAGACCTATCCAACATCAAACCAGCAATGGTATTTTGATAGTGGGTGCTCAAAGCACATGACAGGAAACAAGGACAATTTCACATCCTTCAAAGTCAAGCTTGGACCCAAAGTAATATTTGGTGATTCAAACTTTGGACTAACAAAAGGATATGGTGCAGTTCAGATTGGCACAGTCACATTCAAGAAAGTAGCCTATCTGGAAGGACTGAAGCACAACTTGATCAGCATCAGTCAACTATATGATGAAGGCTACCAAGTGACTTTCAGCAAATCCTTATGCAAGATCAAGTCAGAGGACAACACAACTGTGTTGACAGGTAAAAGGAAAGGTAACATCTATCTTGTAGACTTTCTTTCAACCAAGGTAGATATTTGCTTGTTTAACTCTATTAGTAGACCTAATGAACTATGACATAAGAGACTAGGATATATAAACCTTAGAACCATTGTTAGGCTATCCAAGGACAACCTTGTTAGAGGACTACCTTCTGGCCCCAACAAGAAGGAAGGACTCTGCAGGGCTTGTCAATTAGGCAAGCAAACCAAAAATAGTTTCAAGTCACTTAATAAGAGTGATTCACCTAGGACTTTGTATTTGTTGCACATGGATCTCTTTGGACCCATTACAGTACAAAGCTTAGGAGGAAAATCCTATACTTTAGTGGTTGTAGATGACTTCTCTAGATTCACATGGGTGTTCTTTCTGAGGAAGAAGTCTGATAACTTTAAGTGTTTGACAGAGTTTCTCAAATGCATACAGAGTGAGTTCAATACTCACATTGCCCTGATTAGAAGTGATCATAGGACAGAGTTTGATTCTCTTCTTATGCAAGAGTTCTGTCAGAGTGAAGGGATCAGACACACTTTCTCAGCTCCTAGAACTCCTCAACAAAATGGGGTAGCTGAAAGGAAAAATAGAACCCTTATTGAATCTGCTACTACATTGTTGTCAGATGCTCACCTTCCTCTATCCTTTTGGGCAGAGGCAGTGAACACCTCCAACTATGTGTTGAATAGAAGTTTAATACATAAACTAAAGGGCAAGACTCCCTATGAATTACTCAAAGGGAAGAAACCTAAAGTAGATTACTTTAAAATTTTTGGTTGTATTTGTTACATTCACAATAATGACAAGAAATACTTAGCAAAATTTCAAGCTAAAGCTGATGAAGGAGTGTTTCTGGGATACTTCATGATCAGTAAACCTTATAGGGTATATAATAAATCAACTCTTAAAATTGAAGAATCTGTTCATATATCTTTTGATGAATCTAACATGTCTTTCAAGGAGAAGAATACTTCTACCATAGAACCTTTGCAGGTACACTCTCTTGCAGAAGACTTGGACAGGTTACAAATTATTCAAAAAGAGGAAAGTAGTGAAGAAGAAGAAGACATTCAACACCCTTAAGAGAATCTTCTTGAAGAGCCAGTTGTTGTACCACAAGAGGAAACAACAACACAGGTTGGTGAACAATCAACATCTCCTATTTTTTTTAGTAACATCAAGAGACCATCTAATCTTCCAAGTGATTGGAGACATCTCAGCTGGTGTGCAAACCAGAAATCAGGTCAACCAAAACCTGATGCACACTTGCTTTCTTTCTCAAATTGAACCTCAATCCATTCAATATGCAGAGCAAGATCCACCCTGGATCATTGCAATGCAAGAAGAGTTGCATCAATTTGAAAGGAACAAAGTTTGGGAACTAGTACCAAGGCCAAAGGATCAGTCCATTGTTGGAACAAAGTGGGTGTTCAGAAATAAATTGGATGATCAAGGAGTCATTGTAAGGAACAAGGCAAGGCTAGTTGCTCAAGGGTACTCTCAAGAAAAAGGGATAGATTATGACCAGACCTTTGCACCAATTGCAAGGTTAGAGGCCATAAGAATCTTCTTAGCATATGCAGCACACAAAGGATTCAAAGTATACCAGATGGATGTAAAGAGTGCTTTTCTCAATGGAGATATCAAAGAAGAAGTCTATGTCAAACAACCCCCAGGTTTTATCTCTTCAACTCATCCTGATTATGTTTTCAAATTGCATAAAGCATTATATGGTCTAAAGCAAGCTCCTAGAGCATGGTATGAGACCCTAGCATGCTTTCTTCTGAAAAATGAGTTTATAAGGGGTAGAGTAGACCAAACTCTTTTTATTAGAACTCATAAGTCTCATACCCTACTAGTACAAATCTACGTAGATGATATTATATTTGGTTCTACTGATTCAAATTTGTGCAGAAAGTTTTCCAACCTAATGCATTCTAAATTTGAAATGAGTAGCATGGGTGAGCTATCCTTCTTTCTAGGATTGCAAATCAAACAACATGCTGAAGGCATATTTATTTCTCAAATCAAGTATGCAAAAGAATTGGTTAAGAAATTTGGTATGTCTGAAGCATCATGTATGAAAACACCTATGCCTACTAATGCTGTATTAGATGCTGATGAACATAGGAAACATGTTGATCAGACAACTTATAGAGCAATGATTGGCTCTTTATTGTACCTTACAGCTAGTAGACCTGACATAATGTTTGCTACATGTATATGTGCTAGATTCTAAGTGAGCCCTAGAGAGTCACACCTAACCTTAGTAAAAAGGATTCTTAGGTATGTAAAAAGTTTTCCAAATCTAGGTCTATGGTATCCAAAAGATTCAGCATTTGACTTAACTGGATTTTCAGATGCTGATTATGCTGGATGCAGAATAGACAGGAAAAGCACCAGTGGAACTTGTCAGTTTCTTGGTGACAGACTTGTCTCCTGGTTTTGCAAGAAACAAACATCTGTGTCAATATCAATTGCTGAAGCTGAATATATGGCTGCAGGTAGTTGTTGTTCACAAATCTTATGGATTCAAAATCAACTCCTAGACTATGGCTACAACTTAGAGAAGTCTAAAATATTTTGTGATAATACCAGTGCTATTTCTATAGCACAAAATACAGTCCTCCATAGTAGGACAAAACACATAGAAATTAGGCATCACTTTCTAAGGGATAATGTTGAGAAAAATAAAATTGAACTTCAATATATCCCAACTGATTTGCAAAGGGGAGATATTTTCACCAAATCCTTAGATGAAAAGAAACATACATTCTTCCTGAATCAGTTAGGAATGTTAGATGGAGGAAGTCTAAAATAAGTTCCAAGATTTTAAAAATATAAAAATGACCAAGACTAGGCAAACATCTTGATTTTTTTTGTGTATAGAGTGTTTCTGGTCTCTGAACTGCGCTCGACGATTTTCCCCCAGATCGTCGAACGGAGATCGAGGACTTCAAAAATCGTCGACCAGAGTTCATCGCTTCTCAGATAGTGCTAAACTATCTTTCTTCAGGTCAACGATCGTCGAACGGAGCTCGACGCTCTCCAATATCGTCGAACGGAGATCGACGCTATTGATGACCTTTCAGTTTCCTTTAGAAGCCCAGATCGTCGAATAGAGTTCAACGATCTTTCCTTTTCTGCGTCGAACCCTAATATAAAACTCATTTTTTGGCCGTCGTTCTCCCTTTGCGCTTTCATACCCTCTGCAAATTTTCTCTTTCCCTCCAAAATTCTCTACACTTGGTCGTTTATTGGTTCATTTTTGCAGGAATCAATGGCAGTTTCAGTCGTCATCTTGGCCGCAATGAAATTTGACGATGGATTTGATATCGACATGGATTCTTTCAACAACAGTGATCAAATCTTCAAGGAGATTCTGGAACTTTTCAAAGAACAACAGCTAGTTACCATCATGACTACAAGGATCAAATTAGCTGCAGATGAGATAAAGGAATGGGTGTATATTGCCCATAACCTGGATCAGAATACAGTGGTTGGAAGCATCTCAGGAACCCAGGTATCTCTAACACCTGCTGCTTTGATAGAGGTTTTTCAATTGAAATCTGGAGAAGATTCTGTTGAGCTTTCTGGAGAAGAATTTTCTAATATGCTTGAAAGGATGGGACACTCAGAAGCAAACCCTAGCAAATTGCTGAAGAAAAATCTGTCTGTTGAGTACAGATTTCTAGCTGATGTTGTTGGAAAAGTATTGTTGGTCAAAAACTCAGCTCATGATACCATATCTAGGTATCAGCTCTGTCTGATGGGTGCCCTAGTGGATAAGAAGCAACTCAACTGAGGAGAAGTTTTCTTTGATTTGATTAAGAAAAAGATTAACAAGAACTTTGTTAATTTTGGAAGAATTTTAGGGTTGTTCCTTCACCACAGATGCCCTGCACTGCTTGTTTTTAGTGGAATGCACATCAATGCCTCCAAGAGGCTTACCTTTGCCCTATTTGGAAAATGGGACAGGCAGATTATGAAGCCCAGCAGGCCCTCTGTAATCTCACCTTCAGGCACAAGGACTGCTCCAGTCACTTCCACTCAGGTTTCTGCCCCTGCAGAAGACTTGCCTGCTTCATCTCCTCCTCCTCCACCTCTTGCTTCATCTACCACAGTCACATCCACCATCACAATTTCCACCCCATCTCCAACTTCAATTCCTTCTCCAACTCCACCATTCACTGAAGAAATCTTCCATCCTCTACATCACTACCCCCACCTAGATATTGATTCATCCTCTCATATTCCATCTTTCACTCTTATAGATGATTCCTATATGGATGATTCTCCTTCATCCCCTCCTGAGCCACCATCATCATCCACCTCTTATCAACAACTACTTCAAGACATAATTGCTCAACCATCCTTCACACCATCTATTTCCATTCCACTCTCTTCCATCTCCACAATTCCAATTTCCCAACTATCCTTTCCACCATCCACAGGTTCTCCACCAACATCTCCTGCTGCTCCAACCTTCATTTCTACCTCATCCATCCCTACCTCTACTCAAGTCCCTCTTGAGCAAGTAGATATTCCAGCCCTTACAGACAGGTTATATGAGCTGATAGCTCCAAGGCTATCTCTCTTACTAGAGACCTCTTTGGCTCCTCTTCTAAAAACAGTTCAGGAGCTGTCTGCCAGGCTTTCTTCCATTCTTCCTTCTCAGGCAATCCCTTCTTAAGGGTGCCTTGATCCAGTTCTCACTGAATCTAGGCAGGGGGAGATGCCTTATGAAGTTGAAAGATTGCCTGCTGTAGTATCCTCAGCCCAAGCTTCAGTTGCATTCATAACAGTGGACCTCAAGTCACTGTTATCAGTTTTTGATTCTGTATACTTCAACTGTCTGCCAGTCCAGCAATCTGAAGATCTGACTAAGGCCATTGTGCCTATTTCTACATGTGACCACAGCTTAATAAGCTCTTATATACATTCCATTAATATTGTTGACAGTGCTCCTGCTGCTGCTCCTACTGCTTTTATTGATATTTCTGCTAGTTCTGATATTGCTGTTTTTGAGGACATGCATATGACAGAGGCATTTGTTTTTGAGCATGCTGTTACTGCTGCTGTAGCTTCTATTTCTGAAATTGTTTTATCTGAATCTGCTGTCATAACTCCTTCTGCTAGTGTTGCTTCTACTCTACTTTCTGCTGTTGTTGCTGCTACTGTTGCTGTTTCTGCTGTTTCTTCTGCCCAGTCTCAACAACAAAAAGATTATCTCAAAAGGATTGATGCAGTGTATGATAATCCTCCAAGCTCGGACAGTGATCAGTTTAGGACTGACTCAGATGATTCCTCTGCTACAATTGCAAGGAAAAGGAAAGACAGAAGCAAGGCTATGAATAGAGTTCCTCCAGAAAAAGTGAAAGATACAAATGACATTCCATACTACATACTGCATGATTGCCCTATCACAGAACCTTGGATACAATACTCTAGGAATCAACTGAAAGCTATGAAGAAGAAAAGAAAATATGACAAAGGATCTTCCCATTTCAATCCTCCTCCTCCTCCTCCCTCACCTGATGCAGGTGCAGGTGGTAGTTCTGCTTTCCAATCTACTGCCAGAAGCCAAACTTCATATCAACCTCAAGGAAGATCCCAGTATAGAGGTAATCAATCTAGAGGTTACCAGTCCAAAAGAGGACAGTACAGAGGAAATCAGAGAGAACTTAAAGTATACTCTAAAGGATATTCCAGGCAACATCCTTATCCAAGGGAAGGACAAGGTCCATCTAACGCTACTTCTGGCCCCTTCCCTTATAAGCTGAAAGAACTAGTCTCTTCCAGAGCTCCTCCAAATAATTCTTCAAATAGATATGAGCCTCCTGTTCCATTTGAAGATCCAGAAAACAACCCCACCTCATGGACAGAAAGAATGAAAGAATTGGCTGCTTTGGACCAATTCAAGAAAGCTAGAGAACAAGGAAGAGATACTTCAAATATCACTACTTTTTCAGATCAAAGAAAGAAAGAGCTTGAGAGATACTCCTCCAGTAAATTTTTTGATTCAGAAAGCTATATGAAGCTGCATCCAGAAGCTGTAGTGCCCAGGTCAAAGCAACAAATCTCTCTAGGTGTAGCTAATGATAGAAGATCTAAGAAGGAAGCTCTCAATCCCAACAGAGAAATAATTCTTATAAAGAGCAAGGAAAAAGAATGATTCTATAAGATGATAGTATATTTTTGTTTTTTGAACTATCTGAAATAATGTCTGTGTTTCTGCAATGTCTTGTTTGTTATATCTCTGCTTTGTATGTTTTTATTTTTCCAATATCTGTAAATAGTAATCCTAACACAAATAGGGGGAGCTTATTGGAACACCCTATTACTGATTTGGGCAAGGATCACTATATCTTTTAGGAAATCTATTTTGACCTCCTTGTATAGATCTAAAGGTCAATTAGAATTGAGTCTAAGGGTTAGTATTTAGGTTTGAAAGCTGCCCTCAAGACCAGATATTTCAGTTCAGGAGACTAAGTCATTTCGTCGAGCTCAGGATGACGAATCGTCGAACTCCATTCGACGATCGCTGAGCTCACTTCGACGAATCGTCGAACTCCATTCGACGATCTCTGAGCTCAACTTCAACAAGTCGTCGAACCCCATTCGACGATCTTCGAGCTCAGATCGACGTTCTTGTCTCCAGTTTGTTTCTCTATCTCTGAGCTCAGTTCGACGATAGTTGAGCTCAGAAGGACGATCTCTGTTTCAGTTTAAGTCCAGTCTCTGAGCTTAGTTCAACGATAGTAGAGCTCAGGTCGACGTTTTTCTGGTGAGATTGACGTTTTTCAAGATTCAAATTCAGACAGTTATGGAATTATTCTCAGCATTTATTTCAAGGATCATGTAGCCGTTTTCAATTAATCTAGAGCAAGTTTCAAGGGATTTTCAAAGGAATGTTTTATTGGACTTTCCTCCAGAAGACAAAATGCAGTTAAGGAAATCATTTATGACAGTCTAACGGCTATCTTAGACAGAGAAATATTCATTCAGATCTAAGGAATAAAAGAGATATTCATATTCTGCTGGAAAATAGAATAACATAGAAGAATAACATCATCAACAACAACTCTTACAACAATCACAACAACAGAAAGAGAAAGAGTTGCAGATATTCTCAGTCTTAGAATTCATACAAGAACGCCATCACAAAAGGAGATCAACATACTGAAATTTTCAGATCCCTCTTGATTTCAGTGTTCAAAGGCCATCATCATTCAAGACTCCAGACACCACATATTTCAGTTGCTGCTGAAATCATCCTCTGCTGGAGATCAAATTTTCTGAAGGCCTATCACCCTACTGCAAAGATTCACTTCCTGAACAACTCAAGATCTCAGGGGGAGCTTTGACAACATCCACTATCTTCTCTCTGATTGTTGACAGAGAAGATCATCTCATCCCTCTCTCTCTCTCTCTCTGCTGTAAAGGGTTTATCAAACTCCCTTCAAAAGTTTGTGCTGGTTTCTGAGACCTTGTCAAAACTCAGTGGTGGCAAAACACCTGATCAAAAAATCTGGTTTGGTTTTTGAGCACATTATCAAAAGCTCATTGCTGCCCAGGATACCTGATCAACTCATCCTGTAGTGGATTCCTACCTAGGGTGGTAGAAGAGTGGATGTACCTAGGTTGATTGGGGAACCACTATAGCTCCTTGTGTCATCCGGTTGCTTACTTTCTTTTGTTTTCTGGCTGGGGTTTGTGATTGCTTTTTGATTAGATAATTGCTGTGTTTACTTTATTTCATTTGCTTTCCTGTTCACTTAGGAATACAACAAGAGTTGTAAAAAGTTTTTAGTAAGCACCATACTCTATTCACCCCCCTCTAGAGTATATCAGATCTAACTTGCACTTTCACGCGACCACCCCTCTTGTTAATCAAAAAAGTAATTCAATACATCTCCAGTCTTGTACTGGTCAAGCTTAATTCAGTACATCTCCAGTCTCGTACTGGTCAAGCTTATTTCAGTACATCTCCAGTCTCGTACTGGTCAAGCCTATTTCACTACATCTCTAGTCTCGTACTGGTCAAGCTTATTTCAGTACATCTCCAGTCTCGTACTAGTCAAGCCTATTTTAGTACATCTCCAGTCTTGTACAGGTCAGGCTTATTTCAGTACATCTCCAATCTCATATTGGTCAAGCTTATTTTAGTACATCTACAGTCTCGTACTGGTCAAGCCTATTTCAGTACATCTCCAGTCTCGTACTGGTCAAGCATATTTCAGTACATCTCCAGTCTCGTACTGGTCTAGCTTAATTCAGTACATCTCTAGTCTCGTACTGGTCAAGCTTATTTTAGTACTTTCAATTCAGTACTACTCCAGTCTCGTACTGGTCAAGCTTATCTCAGTATTTTCTATTCGGTACTACTCCAGTCTTGTACTGGTCACATTTCATTCCAGCACTTTTAAATAAGCAGCATAATCACCGCACTTGTCCTCATTGCAATTTACTAATATAATCATGGGTCCTGCTCTGACGAGCAGTCGTTGTTAAAGTTGATCCTTAGTTGGGGATAACTGGAGTTGAAGTAGTCCTCTAGGTCTAGCCCCAAATAATGCGCTCCCACGCTCCTTGTTGAAAGTAGAGGTAAGTGCCGACACCCGAAGACTAAAGCCTAGTAGGGCAGGCCGACATAGAACCGGTGTATATTATGATTGTCTTTTGTTTGATTGTTTGTAAATTGCTTGCGGTAAAATAGTGGCGGGTTAGTCCCTCTCGCAGACCGTTCGTACTGGTGCGGGAAGGTCGACGACTCAAGGCGACAGGGAGATGAGTACCACGAGTGACCGACTGTTATATTATTCCCCGTCGGGTTTTCCTCCGTTGGTTGGCCAAAACGATTCGTCGGATGTCGCTCACATCCAAGAGTACACAAGGTTGTACGTTAGGGCTTGGGGTTGTGCGGTATGATCACCCCCAGAAGTAGAAAGACCGTCCACTGTCACCGACAGCGACATCGGTGAGGCCCGCGGGGCTCGCTACCCTGCTAGAACAGAAGCGTTCCAAACTATGTCGACATAGGGTTTGTGTGCGCGACTATGAATGCCTACGGTCTGTGCGTAGCTATGAATGTTTGCGGTGTGTGCGCAGTTATGAATGTCTGTGGTGTGTGCGTGGCTATGATTGTCGGTGATGTGTGCACGGCGGTGAATGCCTGCGATAGATTTCAGGATGTGAAAACTTAATGTGTTGATGAGTTAGTGGAGCCTTATTATAATTGATTTATACTGCTGCTGCTTTTTCCAGTTATACTATCTTGCACTCTTTTATAATTGCTCCTAGCTATACATATATGAAATGTTGTGCAAACCCTTTCTTGCTTCGGCTATTTACTTTTGTTGGGTGGGTGTGTGCTCGTCCACAGGATATGGATCCGGGGAGGAGATTTGTTTCCACTTAGCTCTGTGACTAACGATTATCTCAATAACTGAAAGTCCACTTAGTGTCAACTACCTTCACCTATGGGGGGGAATAGGTGTCTTGCAGCGTTTTTGCGGAATTAAAATCGTACCTGCACACGAAAACAAAACAACACAGCATAGAAAGGACACAAGCAATTTATAGTGGTTCCCCGATTTGGGTACGTCCACTTTCCCCCTTCGACCTATCTCCCAACCAGGGATGACTCGGTCACTTCACCAACAGGATTTAAATCCAATTCTTGCACTAACGGAAGGAACCTTTCCACACATAGGAGTCACCACTCTCACAACACAGGTTGCACCCTACCCTTACAACTAGGGACCAATCGGTCCGTTACAAAGAAATTGAAAATAGATTATATAAGAAATACGAACAACTTATGGAGACTAAGGTGTCCCTCTTCGTTCGATGACGTGTTCTTGAAGTCAACGAAGAGTCCACAACCCTGGATCTCACTTGGAGAGAATCTCCCTGAAACCAACGGCGGCAAGAAGGGCGGCGGCTTGGTTCTCGGGATCGGCGGCGACAACGACGTGCTGTGGCTGTTCTTTGGAGATTCAATCTTCGTAGCAAAGCTAGCAAGATCTTCCAACGGTCACACTAGGATCAATCGTCTCGATCGATTCGGAAGGGGAAGGTTTTCTTGATCTACGAATCAAGAGACAAAGGATCTCTGGTTAGACGCGTGAGACGCTGTGCTTGGCTGAGCTTCTATCGCCGGGAGATCTGGAAGAAACCACGATCAAAGACGGCGATCAACTGCACGAGCGGCGACGACGGCGGCGGAGAAGGATTTCCGATCTAGGTCACGTCGGCGGCTCGGCTTCTTCCTTTTTCAAAATCGTGTATATATTTTTCTGTCTTCTTCTTCTCTTTTTTTTACTGTTCAAAAATACTGATGTATTTATACATTAGGTCTTCAAGATGACCGTTGTGGGCCCCACCAACAAGAAACCCCAAGCCCGGTTCAAAACAGCGCCAGCGGCTGAGTCCGGTCCATCGGGTTCCAGAAATTCGCCTAAGTCAAAATCGGCGAGAATCGAAGGTGATTCTCGTCGATTCGGCGAGAATCAGCCAGTGATTCTCGACGATTTTGACTTAGCGACAGATTTGCACGCTCTGATTTAGCCGGATAGAGTCGGCGAGAATCAGCCAGTGATTCTCGATGATTCGGCGAGAATCACTAGTGATTCTCGACGATTTTGACTTATCGACAGATTTGCACGCTCTGATTTAGCCGGATAGAGACGGCGAGAATCAGCCAGTGATTCTCGACGATTCGGCGAGAATCACTTGGTGATTCTCGTCGATTATTACTTAGACGATTTTTCGTCTTTCCACCCATGAGCTTCTCTTTGACCCATCCTTGCTCCTTGTCTGCTCTTGCATTATCACAGCCCTGTACTTGAAAATAAGTACACTCCAATAGAGAGAGTACACGTAGGCCAACACACTGATCTACTCAACGAGGGATTACGTCGCACAGACCCGTGTATATTGACCTACTGTACCCTGACATTGGTGTGTACTTAGCGTGGAATAACTGCAAGCACAACTTAAAAGATTTCATCAAATGCATTGTCTATTTACCTTAGCTTGTTCAGGGGCTTCTTCAAATCAGGTACGTTGTGGATACAATACCAAACAATAACCATTCACAGGAAATGGAGCATCGTGGTAACCCACAGCCGCAAGAGATTATGCCAGCGGCTAGGACTACTCGAGTAGATGTACCCCCAACGTCCCCAGAGTTTAGAGACGTGAGTACCGCCGAGCAGCATAGAGAGACAGAGTGTGAGGATTATATATAGTACATGCATAGCACACGAGCTTATATAAACGCTTAGGTTTCGGCCCTAGAAACTCTGTATTATTTTGATGTGATATATATATATCTGCAGTGGTTCCCTGTTAATGCTTCTGATATACTTTGATGGGTTGTAAATGTTATGATTTGAGCCGAGCAAGGCGGCCATCTAGTGCTTAGATAGGGTGGATCGTTTCCCCTAAGGAGCACTGGGTAGACGTCTTGGGCCAGTAGTACCCCTCCGGCCCGACCCAGGAAAAGGTTGGGGGGTACTACAAATGGATCAGAGCGATCACAATTCATCCTTGTGGAGCAGTCTCAGGATCCCTTTGTCCCTCACTTTATTCTAGGTTTGGGACGAACCTTGTAGTGGAAGCCTGGTGGACCCTAATATAGAGGTTTAGGGATTCTAGACTGTATGATAGTATGCCCATACACCGTTGTTTCCGCATGGGTTGTCATTTTTACAAATTTCCCTTACTTTTGCAAAATATTGACAATCTTTCCTATTACTTCTCCAGCTACCAGAGTACAGTAACAGGGGATCCTCGTCCAGAGGATATGTTCCAGCTACCCCACCACCAGACCCGGTCGCTCCCGCAGCTGTACCGTTTGCCGAGACAGATATGGGGCAGACACTGACGGCTATTCTAGAGACTTTCCAGGCTGCCCTGGCACAGCCACCGTGAGAGATGACAACAGCCACCGATCTGCTATCGACTTTCCGAGGACTGAGGCCTACCCCTTTCAGAGATATGGAGACGGCCATCCAGATAGAGGAGTGGGTGGAGCGGGTGGAGGAGCTATTAGTGGGAATGATGTGCCCAGCTGTGGCTACAGTCTCTTTAGTGGTGACCCTTTTGGAGGGATACGCGAGGGATTGGTGGAGAGCGGCTAGTCGCTCTACTTTTCGAGGTCTGTCGTTGAGCGTGCTTCTTTGGGGGGGTGTTCTCTGAGGCTCTACTATAGTTCTTCATCACGGATGCAGACTGAGCCGCGCTGCAGGAGAGGTTCTTGCTCATTCGACAGGGCAACCGCACAATGGCAGAGTACGAGAGAGATTTTATACACCTGGCACGCTTTGCTGGGAATCTGGCTGCCTCTGACAGGGATAGAGCTTCTCGGTTCTACCGAGGACTAAGAGATGACCTGAGGCAGGCCTTGATCATGCTCTCTCGGGCCACCTTTCACACCAAAGCCACCCATGCGGCAGCATTAGAGTTGGACCAGAGGACAGTGGCTCACCAGCGCAAAGGCAAGTAGAGATTCCTCGAGACCAAAGGTGAGACGGTGGAGTCGCTCCCCACAGACAGGATAGAGAGCGCTGGCAGCAATGCCGCAGACAGCCCTATAGGCGCCCACCAGCACCCCCAGCACCCCCAACTACGCTGCCAGATATCAGACCAGCTCCAGCACCATAGCCCGCACCAGTGGCATGACGAGATGTTCCCTTCGCAGGGAACTGCTTCTTATGTCAGCAGCCGAGACATATGAGAGCTTTCTGCCCACATGCAACAGGGAGACCGGGATTAGAAGTAGTTCGGGGTGGATAGCCAGCACGGGGACAGGGTCAGAGAGGCCGCAGAGGTAGAGCTGGCAGGAGAGGCCAGCAGGGCCGAGCAACGCCCCTGGAGGCCTATGCACTGGACTTGCAGCACGGACCGGCCCCTGACGTAGTTATAGGTATATACTTTAGGAGATAGGGAGATACCAGATCTTACTACTGATGTTGTATATTACTTATATATATGTGCTTACATCTTCTATATTAGTTAGATGATATATATGTATATACTTCCCATATTGTCAGGAATCTTGTTGGTATGACACCCTACCAAGACCTTGTTCGACACAAGACGACACATTCTTTCTTTTCCCACGATTTCATCGCAACAAAAGAAAATGTCATTCGTTCAACCGGACTATCTATACGAATCCGTCTACCGGACGGGTTAGATATGACGTTTATGGAAAAGTTCTCATTCCAAGCTGTGCTGGGAGAAGTAGAATTTGAGATCTACGTAACCATCCTAGCAATAACCGGATTTGACATAATTCTGGGGATGGACTGGCTGGCCGAGCACCAAACATAGATAAATTGTTCCATGCGAGAAGTCCAGCTACAGAACCTAAATGGCCAGAGCGTCACATTGATAGGTGTGCCCTCTGTCTCACGCATTATTCTGACTTCTACGCAGATTGTGAAATCAGTCCGGCAGAAGGATGAAGTATACCTTATGTATTTCGAGATGGAAGACAAATCCCAGGTGCTCTCCAAAGTTCCAGTAGTCTGCGACTTTCCAGATATCTTCCCTGAGTCCCTCCCGGGATTGCCACCCCAGCGAGATGTCTACTTTCAGATTGAGCTCGTATCCGGAGGACGACCAGTATCACGATCCCCCTATCAAATGGCCCCAAGAGAGCTGACTGAACTGAAAATCCAACTACAGGAACTAATAGATGCTGGATTCATCCGTCCTAGTTCCTCGCCCTGGGAAGCCCCGGTGCTTTCCTTCAAGAAGAAAGACGGGACACTGCGACTGTGCATCGACTACAGGTAACTAAATAAGCTTACTATACGCAACACATACCCCCTCCCTAGGATCGACGAACTGTTCGATCAGTTGCAAGGTGCATCCGTATTCTCCAAGATGGACCTGAGATCCGGCTATTATCAGCTTCGAATCCGAGAGTAAGATATTCCCAAGACTGCCTTTAGCTCTCGATACGGTTTATATGAGTTCCTAGTGATGCCCTTCGGGCTCACCAACGCTCCCTCCGCCTTCATGGCCCTGATGAATAAAGTCTTCAAACCCTTCTTGGATCACTTTGTCATCTTCTTCATAGAATACATCTTAATCTACTCAAAGACCAAGATGGACCATACCCGGCACCTGCAGATGGTGTTATTAAAACTCTGGGAGCACTCTCTCTTCATCAAATTCAGTAAGTGCTAGTTTTGGATAGAATAAGTTGGATTCTTAGGCCACACGATAGACAAGGAAGGAGTGGCAGTAGACCAAACCAAGATCCATGAAGTACAAAATTGGCCGCCACTCAGGACAGCTGTGAACATCCGGAGTTTTCTCGGTCTTGCCGGATACTATAGGAAGTTCGTCGAAGGTTTTTCCAAGATTACCCTACCCCTAACTGCTCTCACCAAGAAAGACGTCGCATTCCGATGGATGCCAGAGTGCGAGGCTGCGTTCATCGACCTGAAGAACCGGCTGACTTCTGCGCCAATCCTTATGATTCCCATAGGGACCGAGGGATTCTAAATCTACGCTGATGCCTCCCTGAAGGGATTGGGTGCTGTTCTAATGCAGCATGGCAAGGTAGTAGCCTACGCGTCTCAGCAATTAAAGCCGCACGAATTAAATTACGCAGCACACGATTTAGAGTTGGGCGCCGTCGTCTTCGCCCTTAAAATCTGGAGGCAATATCTGTACAGAGTAAGATATGAGATCTTCTCTGACCACAAGAGCCTCAAATATATCTTCACGCAGAAAGAGCCGAATCTCCGGCAGCGCCGATGGCTAGAATTCCTATGTGATTACGACATCGCTCTCCAATATCACCCCAGGAAAGCTAACAGAGTCGCTGACGCCTTGAGCCGCCAGCCTACGATAGCCGGGAGTTGGATGGAGCAGATCCCTAAGAAACTATTCCATTCCTTGATAGACTTGGAGATTACCCTGGTTGCCCGAAGAGATCCGGAAGAGTACTTTTCTCAGCTGTATTTGATGGAGATCCAATGCGACGTCCGAGACCGGATATGTGAAGCCCAGAAGATCGACCCAGAGGTAATGTCGATCATCCGATCTTTGCAAGAAGGGGCACATGAGGATTATAATCTGCATGAGAGAATTCTACAATTCAAGCATCGCATATTCGTTCCCGCTACCGGAGGAATACATCAAGAAATTCTGCAAGAGGCCCATCAGTCCAGGTACTCGATTCACCCTGGCGTGGTTAAGATGTACGTGGACCTGCGCAGGACCATTTATTGGCATGTAATGAAAAGAGATGTCACCAACTTCGTGGCCCTATGTCAGACCTGTCAGAAGGTTAAAGCCGAATGTCATAGTCCAGGAGGCCTACTACATCCCCTGTCGATACCAGAATGGAAGTTCGAAGATATCTCCATGGACTTCTTCCACGGCCTACCTCGATCTCGCGCTGGGAATGACTCAATTTGGGTGGTCGTAGATTGACTCACCAAGGTAGCGCGGTTCATTCCAAATCGACAGGGTGACAGAGTGGATATCCTAGCCAGAATGTTCATAGAGCAAGTGGATCGATTTTACGGAGTACCAAAGTCCATCGTATCAGATCGTGACGGGCGTTTCACATCTAAGTAGTGGAGGCGGGTACAGGCATACTTGCGAACCAAATTGGCCTTCAGCACCGCCTTCCACCCGCAAACAGACGGACAGGAGGAGAGGACGAATCGGACGATGGAGGATCTTCTTCGATTGTGCATAGTGGAACACATTGAGCCGTGGGAGCAGCTGCTGCCATTAGTCGAATTCTCTTACAATAACAGTTACCAGGCTAGCATTAAGATGGCTCTGTACGAAGCGTTGTATGGGAGACATTGCCGAACTCCATTGACTTGGGCTCAGGAAGAAGACCCAGAAGCCTTGGGAGTGGCTTACATTGATGACACTACGGCAGCGATACGGCTAATCCAGGAGCGAATGCAGGAAGCGCGGAGCCGACAGGCCAAGTACTATGATGCGCGACACCGACCGGTGGAGTTCAGCGTGGGGGAGATGGTGTTTTTGAAAATAAAGCCCATGCATGGTGTCTTTCGGTTGAGAAAGCAGAAAAAGTTAGATCCCTGCTACTTGGTCCCCTATCCGGTGATAGAGCGTGTTGGCCCCGTCGCCTATCGTTTAGCCTTGCCCCCATAGTTGGGGAATCTTCACGATGTGTTTCATGTCTCTTCGTTGAGATGAGTCCTTCGGCAACCAGACCAGCACCTTCCTACCCCACTGGCACAACTACAGTCAGATAGATCTGTGCAGCTCGAACCCGTCAGAGTAGTAGATTACAAGGTGAAGACACTGCGTAACAAGACCATCCCGATGGTTAAGATACTATGGTCAAACTGCGAACGAGAGGAGTTCACGTGGGAACCTGAAGCACTCCTCCGAGAGAAGCACCCAGAGCTCTTTCCCCGGGTATGTTACTTTTTTCCCCTACTTCAAGAAAATTTTCGGGGACGAAAATCCTTTTATTTTTATTGAATTGTAATATCCCTGTTGGGTACATTGGTCAAAATGTACCTGATTTGAAGAAGCCTCACCCAACTCAATGATATACATCAAAATGTATTTGATGTATTTTGAGTTACATGTGCAGGTTAAGTATTTGCAGGAAATGATGAAAAAGTTTCTAAGTCCATGTGTCGACACCCAGAGGGAAAGTGTCGACACTTAAGAAGACTTGTGTCGACACCCAGGCAAGCAGTGTCGACACTTGGAGTCATTGTGTCGACACCAGGGATGCTGAGTCGACACCAGACAGAAAGTGTCGACACAAGGAGCTGTGTCGACACTCAGTGAAGAAAGGTGCAGTAAAGCTGTGTCGACACTTAACAGCAGTGTCGACACCTAGAAGAACTGTGTCTACACCAGAAAGTGTCGACACCTGGAGTTGTGTCGACACTCAGCAAAAGTTAGCAGAGAGTAAGTATAAGTGTCGACACCCAGAACAATGTGTCGACACACAACAGAAGAGTCAACACTTAAAGAAAGTGTCGACACAAGACAGTATGTGTCGACACTCAGCTGAAGACTCTACACTTGAATAAAGTGTCGACACATGGAGCTGTGTCGACACTTAGTGAATAATAGCAAGATCAACAAATTATTCTAAGTACAAGTGTCGACACTATGGGAATGTGTCGACACTCAGCTGAAGTCTCAACAAGAAGAAGAATGTGTCGACACAAGAAGCTGTGTCGACACTCACCAAGTATCAACACTGAAGACATGTGTCGACACCAAGAAGTAGTGTTGACACTTAACAGATTCAACACATGAAGATGTGTCGACACAAAGGAGATGTGTCGACACTTAGAAAAATTCAGCAAAATACAGAAGATCAAGTACTTGTGTCGACACTAAATTTTTGTGTCGACACATGAAGAAGAAACAGTGTCGAGACATAGAATCTACAACATAAGAAGTTGTGTCGACACCTTGTAGACTTGTGTCGACACTTACACAACTTGTGTCGACACTTGGTCCATAAGTGTCGACACTTAAAGACAGAAAGTCTCGACACTATCAGACAGTTAGAGAATTTTCAAGAACTGACTGGATGACTTGACAGCTGCCATTCCAGCCGGTCTACAGCACTTGTCAGAGTTGTCAGAAAGCAGTTATGAACCGGACCAGCCGGTTACCATGAAGAAGGCCTATAAATAGGCTTATGCAGTCTACAAAAAAGTAGTTGTTGATGATTGATGAAGTGGTTCAAGTGATCATTCACAAGAGGAACACACAAGAAGATCTAGCTTTCAAGTGAAGATCTAAGAAGTTGGAGAGAGAGAGCTCCATCCAAGAAATCAGCTGTTGGAACCCAGCTGAGAAGAAGGATTCAGATTAGTCTGAATCTTAAGAAGCAGAGATCAAGGATCAACTGCAGAAGGAGTCAATCTTATTGAGTTCTACTTTCAAGAAGCTTTGAAGAAAGCTAAGTCAGATTGAGTCCAGCTGAGTTCTTTCAAGAACTCATCAAGAATCTCACAACTTATCTCTCTTTCATCTAAGTTGTTGAGTTTATACTTTTTATATTCATTATAACTTGTAGGATCCTTAGGGATCTGAGATTGTAAGCCTGCAATTATAAAGGCTGAGGGTAGGAGAGTTAAATCTCTGAGTGTAGGCCTTGGTGGCTGAGTGTAGGCCTTGGTGGCTGAGTGTAGGCCTTGGTGGCTGAGTGTAGGCCTTGGTGGCTGAGTGTAGGCCTTTGTGGCTGAGTGTAGGCTTTGTGGAAAAGCTGAGTTGTAGGGCCTTGGGCCTGAGGTGTAGGAACCAGTTTGGGTTCTGAGATAGTGGAGGAGTTTGGGCGAATCTAGTACACTACTAGATAGGCGAAGGGGGAAAGTGGATGTACCCAAAGCTTGGGGAACCACTATAAAACTCTGTGTCTACTGTGTGATTGTTGTTGGCTGTGATTGTTGCATATGTGTTGTGTTATAGTAGATAGAATTCTGTGAAATTAACTGATTGCTGCCATAAAAATCTCAAAAAGAATTAGGTCACCTATTCACCCCCCCCCCCCCTCTAGGTGTTTAGGTACTCTATCTTTCAAGTGATATCAGAGGGAGGTTCCTCAAAAAGGACTAACAGTCTGAGGAGATTTTGTTGGCAGATTCAGGTTAAGTCAAGTACAGATTCAAGAAAATCAAGAACCATGGGTTCCACTGAAAATCACAAGGAATTGGGATTTATGAAATTACCTATATGTAGGAAGGAAATCTTTGGCATATGGAAGGAAAGGGTGAGGATGTTTATGGAGGCCTCAGACCCTAGAATTTATATCACAGTAAAGGAAGGGTCATATGTGCCCATGAAGGTGTCAGTTCTAGATGCAAATCAGAGAACACCAAAAGATTTCTCTGAAATGACAAAGGATGAGATTGTCCTAGCCACCATGGACAAAAGAGCTCAAAACATTATAGTGAGTGTCATAGATGATGCAACTTTTCAGAATCTTATACACTGTAAGACAGCCAAAGAGATGTGGGATACTCTTATTGTGTATATGGAGGGTTCTGAAGAAGTAAGGCAAGACAGAAAATCCTTGCTAAATCAAGAGTATGAAAGTTTTAGACAAGGAAAGGGTGATAGCATAACTGAGTGCTATAAGAAGTTCTATAGGATAGTGAATGAACTCATGTCTTATGGAAGAGAGTTCAGTAATTATGAACTCAATGACAAGTTTCTAAGGTCCCTAACTAAAGATTGGGACACCAAGATCTGTGCCATTAAAGAAATGGCTAAGTTGGGAGAAATTCCTCCACCTACACTGTTTGGTAAATTGTTGTCATATGAAATGCAGTTGACAGTGAGGAAAGAGGAGGAGAAATCAACAAGAAATGAACATAAGAAAAGAACAGTAGCTTTCAAGACAGAAGCCCCCAGAAAGTACAGGAGTAAGTCACCAACTCCACCTCCAAAGGTTGCTGAATCAGAGTCAGATGAGTCTGTCAGCACAAAGTCTGAAAGCAGTGAAAGTGATGAAGACTTTGCTGCCTTCACTAGACATTTTCAGAAGTTCTTAAAGAAGAAACAGTGGAGGTCAAGGCCTTCTACTTCACAGGGAAAAGAAGACTTTTATCAGAATAAAAAGGCTTCAAAGAAGGACAGGAAGAGGACTAAATCTAGTAAGGCAACTATTTCAAAAATAGTGTGCTATTGCTGCAATAGACAAGGCCATGTTGTTGCAGATTGTCCAGAAAAGAGAAAGGAGTCTGGTGACAGGAAGAAGACTCATTTCAAAGGCAAGAAAGAGAAGTCTTTTGTTGCCAAAAAGGAGAAAACTCTGTCAGATATTTCTTCTTCAGAAACTGAGTCAGATGCTGAGGCATACATAGGGCTGTTTGCTGAAAAAGAAGAAGAAGAGTTCATGCAGATTATGGAGTCTATATATGAACAAGAAGACAGTCAATGCCAAGGACTGATGGCATTGACTGAAAATGACAAAATCCTGGAGCAGCCAGGACCTAGTAAGGTACAAATTTCAACATTTAGTTCAATTTCTTGTGCCAGTACAGAATCAGATTCATCCTCATCAAATAATGAGAGTGCATCTGAGTCTGAAGCAGATATTCATCAGTTGATAGATGAATACAAGGTTCTATTGCAAGCTTACAAGAAGAGCAAGTCCCTAGCCAAAAGTCAGGCAAAGGAAATTGTTATTCTTAAAGCTGCTGCAACTGAGTTTGAGAAGTCTTTTGATCAAAAGCTTAATGAGATAGACAGATTGAAGCACGTAACTGTGATTCAAATGGGAACTATATCATTTAAGAATGATCAAATCAAGAGTCTGGAGATTAATCTTCATAAGGAAAAGGACTTAGTTGCTAGGTTTTCTAAACCTAAGTCAGTTCTACCTTTAATTGATGAATTTGTTCATCACAAAGGCAAGGCTGGACTGGGTTTTACAAGACCTGCAAGGACTGTTCAGTCCAAGTCCAAGTCCAAGGGCAAAGCCCCAACACTCAACAAGCTAGCTGTGGATAAAACAGCTAAGACTGTACCTAAGCAAAAGTACAATAAGTTTGAGTGTTGGTGTTGTGGCAAGGTTGGCCACTTTGCAATGGACTGTTGGCACAATGCTAGTGCCAAAGTGAGTAGCAATCTGCCTGTAGGAAAGCCTGCAGGTAGCTTTGTCAGGATGTAAACTAACAAATACCAAGGACCCAAGAATACTTTGGGTTCTAAGGTTCATTAATCTGTTTTGCAGGGGAGTCCAAGTTGACATGCCCCAATATGGTACTTGGACAGTGGATGTTCCAGACATATGACTGGAACTAGAGGATTACTAAGGGACCACATTCCAATAAAAGATGGTCCAAAAGTCACCTTTGGTGGTTCTGAAAAAGGAATCATCAAAGGATTTGGTAACATTTCTAGTAACTTGGTTACCATTACTCAAGTGGCTTATGTTAAAGGGTTGAAACACAACCTAATAAGTATAAGTCAATTAAGTGATGTAGGGTATAACATCTCATTTGTTAAGGATGGTTGTCATATCAAGAGGTCAAATGATCAAGAGATCATTTTGACTGTCTATAGAAAGAGGAATGTCTACTGCCTAGACATTATGTGTGAGACCAATGGTTCTCAAGTGTGTCTTGTAGCTGATGAGACAGTCTCTCATTATGTCAAATGGCACAAGAGGCTAGCTCATCTTAACTACAAGACAATTGGCAAACTCTTTAGCAAAGAGTTAGTGAGGAATGGTCCTCAAGTTAAGTGTGTTAAAGATGGTATTTGCTCAGCTTGTCAAAAGGGCAAGCAGACTAGATCCACCTTTAGAAGCATAGAAAACAAAGATGCTGTGAGGTGTTTATACCTCTTGCATATGGATCTTTTTGGTCCAATGCCAGTTCACAGCCTAGGTAGGAAGGTTCATACCTTTGTAGTTGTAGATGACTACTCAAGGTTTTCCTGGGTGTTCTTCTTAAGACAGAAATCTGAAACACCTAATATCTTCTATAGCTTTGTCAAGCAAATTTAGAATGAACTAAATAGTACAGTGGTCAAAATAAGAAGTGACCATGGTACTGAGTTTCAGTCTGATAGCATGACAAAACTATGTGAAGACTTTGGGATATTTCAAGAGTTTTCTTCACCTAGAACACCTCAGCAAAATGGCATTGCTGAAAGGAAGAATAGGACCTTGATTGAGGCAGCTAGAACCCTATTAAGTGATACATCACTACCAGAATATTTCTGGGCTGAAGCAGTTAATACCGCATGCCATGTTATTAATAGGGCTACCATTACTAAAGGCCTCAACAAGACCCCCTATGAGGTTGTGAATGGCAGGAAACCAAACCTATCCTACTTCAGGATCTTTGGTCGTAAGTGCATCATACTTAACAATGGAAAGTCTTACTTGATTAAGTTTGCTGCCAAGTCCCAAGAGGGAATTTTTGTTGGGTACAACAACAATAATAAGGCTTATAGAGTCTACAACTTGTCTACTAAAGTTGTAGAAGAGACTGTACATGTAGTATTTGATGAGACTAAACTTATTAACAATGAGTTGTCTAGTAGTGCATGCAGCCCCACAGGTTTAACAAAGAAGATGGACAAGCTCACTATAGAAGAAGATAGTGGCTGCTATCCAGGGGGAGAACTACATGTACCAATTGCTGATGAAGTTCAAGGAGTACAACATGATGGAGATGTTGAAGAGGTTCAACCAGAAGTCAGGATGCCACCAGCCAATAGGCATCTTAGAGATCATCCAGTAGATCAGATTATTGGAGATCCAAGACAAGGAGTACAAACAAGGAGCAGAATTCTGAATGCAGCAATCTACTCCAGTTTTCTATCTCAAGTTGAACCAAAGAAGTTTGAAGAAGCCATTCAAGATCCACAATGGACTGAAGGATTGCAAGAAGAGCTAAATCAGTTCAAGAGATGCAAGGTCTGGGAACTTGTTCCTAAACCTAAAGACCACAATATAATAGGAACCAAGTGGATCTATAGGAACAAGATGGATGAACAAGGAGTCATCATTAATAACAAAGCAAGACTGGTTGCTAAAGGATATAGGCGGGAAGAAGGTATTGATTTTGATCAAACCTTTGCTCCAGTAGCCAGACTGGAAGCCATAAGGATGTTTCTTGCCTATGCAACCTTTCAAGGATTCAAGGTTTACCAAATGGATGTCAAGTCAGCATTTCTGAATGGTAATCTTAAAGAAGAAGTCTATGTGGAACAACCCTCAAGTTTTGTTAATTCAACTCTACCTAATCATGTCTATAGACTTAGGAAAGCTTTATATGGGTTAAAGCAAGCCCCTAGGGCTTGGTATGAAACCCTGTCTAGTTTCCTCATTGAGAATAAGTTCTCAAGGGGGAAAATAGATAAGACTCTATTCCTTAGGGAATCTAGAGGCAAAGTAATACTAGTCCAAATATATGTAGATGACATTATATTTAGGTCTACTGAAAGTAGCCTTTGCAAAAAGTTTGCAAAGCTAATGCAAGGTCAATTTGAGATGAGTAGTATGGGAGAGCTAAAGTTCTTCTTGGGTCTCCAAGTAAGACAGACTGAGAGTGGTTTATCCATATGCCAGTCCAAGTTCACCCTAGAACTCAAAAGGAAGTATGGTATGGATTCATCCAGCACCATGAAGACTCCTATGGGGACAAGTAGGTCTCTTAGCAAGGATGATGCAGGGAAGCCTGTAGATGAAACCTTGTATAGAGGGATAGTTGGCTCCCTATTATACTTGACTGCAAGTAGACCAGATATCCTGTATGCTACATGTGTCTGTGCTAGGTATCAAGCCTGCCCTAAAAGAGTCTCATTTGACTGCAGTCAAAAGGATATTGAGATATCTAAAGGGCACTCCTTATCTAGGCCTCTGGTACCCTAGGAATGGGGATTTTGATCTAACAGGTTATTCAGATGCAGACTTTGCAGGATGCAAAGAAGATAGAAAAAGCACTTCTGGAACCTGTCAATTCCTAGGTGGAAGACTGATTTCTTGGAGTAGCAAAAAGCAAACAAGTGTGGCTATCTCCACTACAGAATCAGAGTATGTGGCTGCAGGAAGTTGCTGTGCTCAACTTCTTTGGATACAACATCAGCTTGAGGACTATGGATTCCAGGTAAGTAGAACTACACTCTTCTGTGATTCTACAAGTGCTATTTCAATTGCACATAATCCTGTATCTCATAGTAGAACAAAACATATTGAAATTAAATATCATTTTCTTAGGGAGCATGTAGAAAGAGAAGATATTTTGCTTGAATATGTTAAAACTGATAATCAATTAGCTGATATGTATACTAAGCCCCTAGAAGAAGCTAAGTTCAATAGATTTAAAATTGAACTAGGAATGATAAACTTAGAGTAAGTTTACAGAATTGAAATTAGCTAAGTAAAAAGGTGTCGACACATAGAGATTTCTATGTCGACACAGAATAGTGGTGTCGACACTTCAGGAAAAAGGTGTCGACACATCTAGGAAATTGGTGTCGACACTTCAGAATATTAGTGTCGACACATGACATGTAGGTGTCGACACATCCAATGTGGTGTCGACACTTAGTATTTACTCAGAATTCTCTAAGTAAAGTCTCGACTATGTGTCGAGTTATGTAGTGTCGACACATAAATAAGTGTCGACACATAAAATCTGTTGACTAAACTTGTGTCGACACATATGTGTCGAGACATTATAAGTCAGTGTCGACACTTATTGCCAGTGTCGACACAATTTAAGTTGGCTGCCCGCCTTTTCATCTTCAAAAGTCGAAAGGTATAAATAGGGTTTTGCCTTAGTCTGTCGACACGCTTTCAAAAGTTTCGAGACCAAAACTTCTGTGTCGACATCTCTCTTCTCTCAATTCAAATTCTTCAACCCTAATGGCGCCAAAACTTGAGGAGAACGTCAACGAAGGATAAGAGCTGGTGCGCGACGTATTTGTTGATGCTGACCAGGAAATCAAGAACGTGATAACCCTAGTGGCCGACTCAGGATTAGAATATCTTGTTTAAGAGCCAACAAAGATCTGGAAAAAGGAAGTCTTGGAATTCCTAAATGGAGCTAAGATAGATGAAACTGGATTCAAGATCAAATCCAGGGTTCATGGTGAGAAGGTGAAGGTTTCACCTAAGAGCTTGAGGAAGATTCTACAGCTGCCAAGAACTAAAGAAGAAGATGAGGTTACTGCTTCAAAGACCAGAGAAGCTCTTATCTGGTGTGGTCTAGATTCTACAATGAAAATAGGATCTGTGTTTAAAAGGAAGGGAATGAATAGCCTAGGGAAATTCCTCTCTGAAATAGTTGGCAAAGTAATCCTCAGTAAGCCTGGAGGGCATGATAGAGTATCAGTCCTTATGTTCAGTATAATGACAAGGATCATCTTCACTTTGCAAACAGATTGGTCTGTTATACTGTTTGAGAAAATCAAGGAAAGCCTGAAGAAGCCCAACCTGGGCAGAATCATAAGTCTATACCTAGCTGGTACCATACCTGAAGTTATGGATCAGGCTGCTGGAAGTAAAATAAATCATATGAGGAAAATGGATCTAAGGATATTTTCCAGATGGGACAGGGTATTGTTTAAGGAGTTGCCTACCCCTGAGAAGAAAGTTCTTGAGAAAGTATCACCTCCAAAGAAGAAGAGGAAAGTTGCCCCAGTGGCTCAAGTTCAATCAAGCAGCTCTGATAGTGAAGAACAAGTGGTCTTCACACCTGATGAAGAAGACACAGGAACTGCTGTGAAGTCTCCAGCACAACAAGTAGATGCTGTGATCCAGGGGGAGCTACCTCAAGCTAGCCCCATACACAAGGATCACCTCCAGGGGGAGCCACTAGTTGTAGAAGAGCCCACTCCTCTTGAAAGTGAGCAAGCTACAACTACAATTCTAGAGGTAATTACTAAGCTTAATGCTTTGGTTTTTCCTATAGAAGATACTGATTTGTCTGATGTTTATCAGCAATCACAGATAGATAGTCAAGTTCCAGATGCTGTCATGGAAGACACATCTGCTCCAGCTCAGTTTGTATCTGATCCAGTGGTAGATGAGCCCAGACTTTCTCCAGCTCATTCACCCCAAGAATTTACTATGGAAGACTTATTTCTAAATCTGGATCAAGAGGATTTTGACAAGGAAACTGCTGCTGCTGAAGAGGAGAATGCCCCAATTGAGGGGAGCTAGTAGTACATGTTGAAGAGCCTGCAAGGCAAGAAACTGAGAAGGCACCAGCAGTGCAAAAGGAGTTACCTCCAAGCCCTACGGAGAGGGTTGAAATTGCTAGCTCCTCAGCTTCTGAAGATGAGGAGGCTACTAGGGCTAAGAAGAAGAAACTTTATGTATTCAAGAGAAGGAGCCAAAGTTATAAGAAGGCCATACAATCTATTGCACCACAGCCTATATCACAGCCAGCTCCAACTGCTGATTATAGTGCTTTAATGGTGGCTATGCAGATTAAACTGGATGAACATAGGAAGGCTATAGAGACATATGTTGATGAAGGGCACAAATCACTACAGTTTGATCTAGCCCAGGACATAAAATCAATAAGATTTGAAATGAATCTTAACAAGAAGGAGATGACAGACTGCTTCCACAAAGGGGGGAATGCAGTAGTGTACTTAGCTACACATCAAGAAAAGATTAAGGCTCAAGTTGATGACATATCCCTGAAGCAAGGATATGTCCTTGAAAATCAACTTAGAATGAATAACAATTTGACATAATCTCATAATGCAATTGTCACAGAAATAAAGAACATAGCTGCTGGACCTTCTACCTCTACTGCTACTGTTAAAGCTGAATTTGACAAAGTATTTCAAGAAGAAATCACTGCTGTTAAGACTGCCATTCAAGACTCTCAGAAGGCCATATCTGAACAACTTAATAAGCTCAAACCTTTCTTTAAAGATGGAGTCAGATACTTGGATAATCAAATCAGATTCCAGAAGGATGATGTCAGAGATCACATGGCTAGAGAAGTCATAAAGGGGGAGAGAGTTTTAGTCAAAGCTAGCTCTGATCATGCCAAATGGATATCTAATTCCATCAGAGCTACACTGGGCTATCCTCCTCTTTGTGATGATGACAATGTTGCTGAATCTGGAATTCATCCTGCATATTTAGGAGGGGAGCAACCAGAAGTGGCTCAAGTTATCTATCCTCCTCCAGATTTTGAAATGGTGCAAGCTGATATTCAACACATGTATAGCCCAACTGAAGGGAAGTCCAATGTCATTCTATAAAAAGTGGTTCAGCCTATATCTGAAGCCATGCAAGAGGCACTGCAGAAAGAAGAAGAGACTAGATTGTCTAAGAAGAGGTTTAGGGAACAAGCTGAACAGAGACCAGACTTTGAGCAGTGGAGCCCTACCTCTAGAAACATTATATTAACTGCCTGGAAAGCTGCCAAAGATAATATGCATGACAGGAACAAATGGTTTTCTGAGGCTGAATGGAGAAAACATGAGATAAGGCAGGAGGCAATAGTCCAGTACAGAAGAAAGGCCAAGATGGGAAAGCTACCTCCTACTGCTCTGGAGCCTAGCAAGTACTTTCTCAAGCCTTATCATTATTTTGAAAGGCAAAAGATTAAAGTAGAAGAACTTAAGAAGAAAGATCTGAAAGGCAAGAAGCCTGCTGATGCTGAAGTTGCTGAAGCTCTTGTTCAATCCAGAGTTCAAGCTGGAAAAGGAATAGTCATTAAGGAGGCTGAACAGAAATAGCTTAGAAAATTTCTTAAGTTTACTATGTATTCTTTTGATACAAAATATTCTGTAAACTTTTGAAAATGAATATGACAAAGTATTGGAACAATGTGTTGTGTGATAAATTAGCTATGTGTTAAATTTATTTCATAATTGTTCTGAGATGTTATCTGATTATGCATGTTTGTTTAATACATGTGATGTACTTTCTTGTTTACATAATCCTGTTTTACATCATTTTGTAATTTAATTATGAATGGTGTATATCATTGACTAAGGGTTATGACTTCTCCAAATAGGGGGAGATTGTTGGGTACATTGGTCAAAATGTACCTGATTTGAAGAAGCCTCACCCAACTCAATGATATTCATCAAAATGTATTTGATGTATTTTGAGTTACATGTGCAGGTTAAGTATTTGCAGGAAATGATGAAAAAGTTTCTAAGTCCATGTGTCGAGACCCAGAGGGAAAGTGTCGACACTTAAGAAGACTTGTATCGACACCCAGGCAAGCAGTGTCGACACTTGGAGTCATTGTGTCGACACCAGGGATGCTGAGTCGACACCAGACAGAAAGTGTCGACACAAGGAGCTGTGTCGACACTCAGTGAAGAAAAGTGCAGTAAAGCTGTGTCGACACTTAGCAGCAGTGTCGACACCTAGAAGAACTGTGTCTACACCAGAAAGTGTCGACACCTGGAGCTGTGTCGACACTCAGCAAAAGTTAGCAGAGACTAAGTATAAGTGTAGACACCCAGAACAATGTGTCGACACACAACAGAAGAGTCAACACTTAAAGAAAGTGTCGACACAAGACAGTATGTGTCGACACTCAGCTGAAGACTCTACACTTGAAGAAAGTGTCGACACATGGAGCTGTGTCGACACTTAGTGAAGAACAGCAAGATCAACAAATTATTCTAAGTACAAGTGTCGACACTATGGGAATGTGTCGACACTCAGCTGAAGTCTCAACAAGAAGAAGAATGTGTCGACACAAGGAGCTGTGTCGACACTCAGCAAGTATCAACACTGAAGACATGTGTCGACACCAAGAAGTAGTGTCGACACTTAACAGATTCAACACATGAAGATGTGTCGACACAAACGAGATGTGTCGACACTTAGAAAAATTCAGCAAAATACAGAAGATCAAGTACTTGTGTCGACACTAAATTTTTGTGTCGACACATGAAGAAGAAACAGTGTCGAGACATAGAATCTACAACACAAGAAGTTGTGTTGACACCTTGTAGACTTGTGTCGACACTTACACAACTTGTGTCGACACTTGGTCCATAAGTGTCGACACTTAAAGACAGAAAGTCTCGACACTATCAGACAGTTAGAGAATTTTCAAGAACTGACTGGATGACTTGACAGTTGTCGTTCCAGCCGGTCTACAACACTTGTCAGAGTTGTCAGAAAGCAGTTATGAACCGGACCAGCCGGTTACCATGAAGAAGGCCTATAAATAGGCTTATGCCGTCTACAGAAAAGTAGTTGTTGATGATTGATGAAGTGGTTCAAGTGATCATTCACAAGAGGAACACACAAGAAGATCTAGCTTTCAAGTGAAGATCTAAGAAGTTGGAGAGAGAGAGCTTCATCTAAGAAATCAGCTGTTGGAACCCAGCTGAGAAGAAGGATTCAGATTAGTCTGAATCTTAAGAAGCAGAGATCAAGGATCAACTGCAGAAGGAGTCAATCTTATTGAGTTCTACTTTCAAGAAGCTTTGAAGAAAGCTAAGTCAGATTGAGTCCAGCTGAGTTCTTCCAAGAACTCATCAAGAATCTCACAACTTATCTCTCTTTCATCTAAGTTGTTGAGTTTATACTTTTTGTATTCATTATAACTTGTAGGATCCTTAGGGATCTGAGATTGTAAGCCTGCAATTATAAAGGCTGAGGGTAGGAGAGTTAAATCTCTGAGTGTAGGCCTTGGTGGCTGAGTGTAGGCCTTGGTGGCTGAGTGTAGGCCTTGGTGGCTGAGTGTAGGCCTTGGTGGCTGAGTGTAGGCCTTTGTGGCTGAGTGTAGGCTTTGTGGAAAAGCTGAGTTGTAGGGTCTTGGGCCTGAGGTGTAGGAACCAGTTTGGGTTCTGAGATAGTGGAGGAGTTTGGCTGAATCTAGTACACTACTAGATAGGCGAAGGGGGAAAGTGAATGTACCCAAAGCTTGGGGAACCACTATAAAACTCTGTGTCTACTGTGTGATTGTTGTTGGCTGTGATTGTTTCATATGTGATGTGTTATAGTAGATAGAATTCTGTGAAATTAACTGATTGCTGCCATAAAAATCTCAAAAAGAATTAGGTCACCTATTCACCCCCCCCCCCCTCTAGGTGTTTAGGTACTCTATCTTTCAATCCCGACTTTTATGGGCCACCAGAGACATAGTGGGCCCAATAAAAGTGGCCTGAACCATACCCATGACTCGGTGGGAGATAACCCTAGGCAGGAAATAGAGCTAGAGAACTCCGAATTGAGTTTTGTCAGTTCCTGTGACCTCGTATAGTCGATACGAGTGCATCAGAACTTGTTCAGTTGGACCCCGAGATCATATAGTGGATGTGACCATTCCTCGTAAAACGCAACGAGAGCAAGATTTTGGATATCGAGCTAGAGAACTCCGAATTTAGTTCTGTCGATTCCTATGACCTCATATAACCTAGACGAGTGCGTCGGGACCCGTAGTGTCACAATCCAAGATCAAATGACATATTTAGACACTTTGACCGTTTCAGCACGCTGCGACGCGCAAATTTTGAACTTTCGCCAAACGGACTCTGATTCAACCCCAGTTAGTGGCGTTGGACTCGTGTGGTTAATACGAAGTCAATGGAAGTCGTCCCAGTCAATTTCAAAGACAATTGGTCAACTCGTGGTCTAATCAAGCATAGTCGTGCACCGAAAAGCGTGCGCACACCAATTGTGACACGACACCCGAACTTTGACCTGACCCCGATGACTTGGACCCACTTTGACCTTGACCATCAAGGGGGTCCCACCCTGGGGTTTACTTCGTCAAACCCCCCTAAAAACACACTTTTTGGAATTCTTTCTCTCTATGCTTCCCACCACTATCTCTCTCTCTCTCTCACCCTAAAGCCCAAGCCCATAAGGGGTTAGCCTTTTTTCACTCACGGGGGAAAAGTTGGGGCCTCCAGCTGTCCTTGGACAGCTGGAGGGTGGGGATTAATCATTCCCTAAGGAGGGATTAATCCCACCTTGGCGAGGTGAGGAAAGCCCCCAAAGACTATAAAAGGCCCCCCTCCCCCCTCTTTCCCCCTCAAACCTTTATGAGCAAACCCTCTCCCCACTGCCCGACCTCTGTCGGAGCCCAGGTTGCTGGAAAAAGACAAGCTGAGGCCCCCCCCCCCCTCCACCACCACCACCTTGGCATGGCCGACCAGGCAGGCCCCTCCCGAGACCACCAGACCTAGGTGTAACCCTTCTCCCTCCCCCTTCCCTATTCTGGACGTCTTGCATGGCGCACCCGGCGGCCGGAACGCCGCCTGCGCCACCCGAGCCATGTTCCAGGCCGGGTGGTGCCCAAGGAGGAAAGCTCCTCCCACAACGCCGGTGGTGGCGCTGGGGCAGTGCTAGACCACTGGGGGCAGCGACCCCCAGTGGCGGAGAGCGGCGGTGCCTCCGGAAAATGCGGCTCCGGCGGCACCTGCAAAACAGAGCAAGCTCTGTTTAGAGCTGGCGGCGGCGGTCGGCGACGCATGGCCGCCGGGCCACCGCCGGCAAGAAGCCCGACCCCTGGCGCACCGGTCGAGGGTGGACTGGTAGGCGGCTAACCACCCGAGGAGTGGGGGTGGAGCTGTGGCGTCGGGAGCAAAGCCACCACCACCCCAGGCTCTCGGGTAGAGTTTTCCGGCGGCGACCGGCGGCACCAGGCTGCCGAACCACCGCCCAGAGGGTCGCCGGCCCCCGGCGAGTCGATCGAGGCCGACGATGACGGCTGACAGAGGTTGTCCGGTTGTGGTGGAGGCTGCCATCCTCCACACTGCCGGGAAGCAGCAACGGTCGTCCGATCTAAAGATGAGATCGGACGTCCCTGATTATCTTAATCCCCTCCTCGCCTCAGCATCAGCGCCCCCCACAGCGGATCCACTGCCGATCCGCTGTGGGGACAGAGGGACAAAACGCATCCTGCGGCTCAATTTCAGCCGCAGGATCAAGTTAATCTGCTATAGGCAGACCAAATCAAGGGGCAGAGACTTGGGAATTTGTTTGGGCCAAATCTAGGCTTCTAGGAGAAAAGTGACCAACAAAAAAATATTCCCCATGATGAGGGCTACCTCCTCAAAAATTTTGAGAATTTATGGAGTTGATTTAGTATTTTTAAAAGGCAAAATATTTATTTTTTTTTGACTTTTTGGAAAATTATAAAAAAATTACTCGACTCATTTTAGACCCTCTTAAGGGTTGTATCAAAATTTGAGGTCATGAGGATAGGTTCTGATGTTTTTTCCTAAAATTTCGAAGCCTAGGGTCGCGCTCGGAACGTATTCCACTCATTTTCCCTCAAAAGTGGAAATTGGAGCACACAACCACCCCACTTGTTAATAAAAATAAGTAATTCAATACATCTCCAGTCTCGTACTGGTCAAGCTTAATTCAGTACATCTCCAGTCTCGTAAAGCTTATTTCAGTACATCTCCAGTCTTATACTAGTCAAGCCTATTTCAGTACATCTCCAGTCTCGTACTGGTCAAGCTTATTTCAGTACATCTCCAGTCTCGTACTGGTCAAGCCTATTTAAGTACATCTCTAGTCTCGTACTGGTCAAGCCTATTTTAGTACATCTTCAGTCTCGTATTGGTCAAGCTTATTTCAGTACATCTCCAATCTCGTACTAGTCAAGCCTATTTCAGTACATCGCCAGTCTCGTACTGGTCAATCCTATTTCAGTACATTTATAGTCTCGTACTGGTCTAGCTTAATTCAGTACATCTCCAGTCTCATGCTGGTCAAGCTTATTTTAGTACTTTCAATTCAGTACTACTCCAGTCTCTTACTGGTCAAGCTTATCTCAGTATTTTCTATTCTGTACTACTCCAGTCTTGTACTGGTCACATTCCATTCCAGCACTTTTAAATAAGCAGCATAATCACCGCACTTGTCCTCATTGCAATTTACTAATATAATCCCGGGTCCTGCTCTGACGAGCAGTCGTTGTTAAAGTTGAGCCTTAGTTGGGGATAAGCGGAGTTGAAGTAGTCCTCCAGGTCTAGCCCCAAATAATGCGCTCTCACGCTCTTTGTTGAAAGTAGAGCTAAGTGCTGACACCCAAAGACTAAAGCCTAGAAGGGCAGGCCGACGTAGACCCGATGTATATTATGATTGTCTTTTGTTTGATTGTTTGTAAATTGCTTGCGGTGAAATAGTAGCGGGTCAGCCCCTCTCGCAGACCGTTCGTACCGGTGCGGGAAGGTCGACGACTCAAGACAACAGGGAGATGAGTACCACGGGTGAGCGACCGTTATATTATTCCCCGTCGGGTTTTCCTCCGTTGGTCGGCCAAAACGATTCGCCGGATGTCGTTCACATCCAAGAGTACACAAGGTTGTACGTTAGGGCCTGAGGTTGTGTGGTACGATCACCCCCAGAAGTGGCAGGACTGGCCACTATCACCGACGGCCACATCGGTGAGGCCCGCCGGGCTCGCTACCCTACTAGAACAGAAGCGGTCCAAACTATGTCGACATAGGGTTTGTGTGCGCGGCTATGAATGCCTGCATTGTGTGTGCGGCTATGAATGCCTGCGGTGTGTGCGCGGCTATGAATTCCTGCGATGTGTGCGCGGCGGTGAATGCCTGTGATAGATTTCAGGATGTGAAAACCTAATGTGTTTATGAGCTAGCGGAGCCTTGTTATAACTGATTTATACTGCTGCTTTTTCTAGTTATACTATCATGCACTCTTTTATAGTTGCTCATAGCTATACATATATAAAATATTATGCTAATCCTCTCTTGCTTCGGCTATTTACTTTTGTTGGGTGGGTGTGTGCTCGTCCCCGGGATATGGATCCGGGGAGGAGATTTTTTTCCACTTAGCTCTGTGACTAACAGTTGTCTAAATAACTATTCACAGGAAATGGAGCATCGTAGTAACCCGCAGCCGCAAGAGATTATGTCAGCGGATAACTACTCGAGCAGATGCACCCCCACTGTTCCCAGAGTTTAGAGGCGTGAGTACCACCGAGCAGCATAGAGAGACAGAGTGTGAGGATTATATGTAGTACATGCATAGCACACGGGCTTATGTAAACGCTTAGGCTTCGACCCTAGAACCTCTGTATTATTTTGATGTGATATATATATCTGCAGTGGTTTCCTGTTAATGCTTCCGCTATACTTTGATGGGTTGTGAATGTTATGATTCGAGCCGAGCAAGGCAGCCATCTAGTGCTTGTATAGGGTGGATCATTTCCCCTAAGGAGCACTGGGTGGACGTCTTGAGCCAGTAGTACTCCTCCGGCCCGACACGGGAAAGGTTGGGGTGGGTACTATAGTAGACCTCTCCTAAGTCAAGCATGAGAGCCCGTAACCACTTCAACTCAAATGTGGTCGACGCTATACTTTGATATTCTGCTTTTGCACTGGACCTGGAGACGACAGAGTGTTTCTTGCTCTTCCAGCTCACAAGGTTTCCCCCCACAAAGGTGCAAAATCCTGATGTTGACTTACGGTCTCCTTTGTCATCAGTATAGCTCGAATCTAAGTACGCTTCAATCCTCAAGTGACCATTCTTCTGAAAGAGTAGTCCTTTCCCAGGCGCTGATTTAACATACTCCAATATTCTCAGGGAAGACTGTAGATGACACTCCCTAGGTGCTTGCATGAATTGGCTAACCTTGCCTACATCATAAGAGATGTCGGGTCTGGTCACCGTAAGATATATGAGCTTACCAACCAGATGCCTATACTTCGTAATACCTGAAAGAGGAGGAGAGTCATTCATCCAAGTTTTAGCTTCTCCAGTCGTCATGGGGCATCGGGCAGGTTTAGCCCCAGTCAACCCTGTCTCTTTTAGCAAATCAAGAGCATACTTGTGTTGGGAGAGGACTAAGGAATTGGGCTTCTGAGAGATTTCTATCCCCAGAAAGTATTTTGGAGAGCCCATATCCTTTGTGACCAGGTGTTGTCGAAGATGCTTCTTTGTCAAGGTTATCCCAGCCTGGTCATCTGCAGTAAGAAGAATATCATCCACATATACCGTCAGAACCACCATACCCAGGGAGGTTTTGCGAACGAATAAAGAGTGATCGACATAACTTCTCATAAAACTCACTGCCGCCACAATCCCGCTAAAATTTTCAAACCAAGCCCGAGGGCTTTGCTTTAGGTCATAGATAACCTTCTTTAGCCGGCATACCTGTGTCTTCCCCTGAGTAACATACCCTAATGGTTGCTCCATGTAGACATCCTCCTGAATATCCCCATATAGAAAATCATTCTTTACATCCAGTGGGGAAATGGGCCAATCCCTATTTACAGCCACCGAAAGGAGGACCCGGATGGTACTGAGACGAGCAACTGGAGAGAAAGTGTCAAAATAGTCAACACCATAAGTCTGGGTAAAGCCTTTGGCAATAAGGAGGGCCTTGTAATGATCCACACTGCCGTCCGGATTGAACTTCACCAAAAAGACCCAGCGATAGCCAACAACATCTATGCCGAAGGGAGGAGGAATAAGGGTCCACGTACCCCGTTCAGTGAGAGTAGCAATCTCCTCATCCATGGCAGGCTTCCAATGAGGAACAGTAAGGGCCTCCTGGTAGGAACAGGGGGTGGCAGTGGCAGAGATAGCCAGTGCAAAAGCCCTGCGAGAAGGGGTAAGATGATCATAGGAAACAACAGTAGCAAACGAGTGATGGGTACACGCCTGAACCCCTTTGCAAACGAGTGCTGGGTTTGATGAATAATCTCATGTTGCATACAGAAAGATGAAAAGGCTTGACTAATATACTTTTTATCATTATCAGAGCGAAGGATTTTAATTGAAACACCAAACTGATTTTGAATTAAATGATAAAAAGATGTACATACATTAAATAAATCAGAGCGATCTCGCAAGAGATACACCCAAGTACATCTAGAAAAGTCATCAATAAAGGTAACAAAATAAGAACTACCCCGACCAATCGTGAGGGTAGGAGCAGGACCCCAGACATCAGAGTGAATGAGATCAAACAGACGGGTAGAGCCACGACCTTGCTTTAGCGGGAAGGAGGAACGGTGATGCTTGCCAAGCTGAAAAGCGTCGTAGTTGAGAGGAGAACTGTGCGGATGGAGGTGGGACAGAAGCTAGCGAATAAGGTGTGGAGGAGGATGACCAAGGTGGAGATGCCACTGTAGAAGATTTGTAGAGGAGGAGGAGAAGGTGGATAGAGCGGAAACATTGTCGAGGAATATAGGCCGCTGCTCTCAATCCCAGTAGCAATCGTCCATTGGGAGCTCAGATCCTGAAAAGAACAAGAAGTTGGAGTGAATGTGACGGAGCAGTGAAGTTGCTTGCATAAAGAGGTAACCGACAATAATTTACACGAAAATATGGGCACATAGAGAGTGTCCGCCAAGTGAAGAGACGGAGTGACATGAACCACGCCCGTCCCATGGACCGAGGAGGGAGAACCGTATGCAGCGAGGACCGGGGGCAACCGATCATGTGTTTCTAGGAGAGAAAAGCATTGAGAATTGCCTGTCATGTGATTAGTCGCACTAGAGTCTATCAGCCATTTACCTTGAGTAACCACATGGGCGCTACCTGATGACGTCACCACCGAGGCGGACGGCTTGGAGGAGGAGGTAGAAGTAGAGGTTCTGGAAAGACCATGGAAGAGAAGCCACGCGAGTATAGACAGGTCGCGCGAGCAGCAAGCAGCGTAGACGGTGCGACCAGCAAGCAGGTCGTGCGGCTAGGAAGGCCGCAGCGGACACAAGACGAGGTTATACAGCAGTCATGGTGTCAACACACCAGTGGCAAGGAAGGCCACGACCAAGAAGCAGAACAAAGCAGAGGGAAAGAAGTCGTGCGGCTAAAAAGCAGGCCGCGCGAACAGGAGATAGAGAAGACCGCGCGAACTAGAAGGAGTTCGCGGGGAGAAAAGAGGCAGAGAAACCGCGAAAATAGGTAGCAGATAGAAAGAGGGAGCGGTCGAGAATTTAGAGTACTGGAAGGAGAGGTCGTGCCGACTTAAGAACTAGTCGCAGCGACGTAGGAAGAGGAGCGGCTAGAAAAAGAGGGTGCGGCGACTAAGGGCAGGTCACTGCAAGAAGAACAGGTTGCAGCGACTTAATAACAGATCGTGGCGACTTAATAATAGGTCGCGGCGAGAAGAAAGTGGAATCAAAGTGGCCGCGCAAGCAAAGGGCAATGACAAGGAGAGAAAGAAACCGCGCGAACAGGGCAAAAGCAGACGGAAAAAATAAGTCGTGAAGACAGGTCGCGAGAAGAAGAAACAAGCCGCGCAAGAAGACGAAACAAGCCGCGCGGACAGAGAGGGCTCACAGAATCAGGAGGAAAAGATTGAGTCCTCTGATACCATGTGTGAACAGACAACTAGAAACTGAAAATTGGAATAACAGAAACTTTTATTATCTAAAAAGGTGTGTATTACAAAGGTATAACATCCATTTTATAGAATGGAGGAGATGAGAGAGATTATAAATAAGCAATATAGGACGAAATTATTACAGATATAAGCGGTTTAACAAGAAAACAAGCTGAACATGCTGCGCGGTTAGACGAATCGGCTAACCGCCCGACAACCACCAGAAGGAGAGAAGAAGCCGCCATAGGAGAGCACCAGACCGCCCAGTCTCCAAGTCGCCTGAGACAAACCGTCAGATCGCCCAGACACCAAATAGCAACAGTACAGCTACCAAACCGATGGAGAGAAACTGTCAGACCGCTCGGTCTCCAATCCGCCAGAGTCAGACCGCCAGACCGCCCGGTCTCGATACTGCAACATACTCAAAGAAGCTGACTGGAAAGACATGAAATTGCCTAAGTCCACAGGCTTTAAGTGAAGCAAGCTCACTCAACGCCAAATATCAAGGCAGTGACAGTGAAGAAAATTGACTAAGTCCACAGGCGTTGAGTGAAACCAGTTTACTCAACACCATACAACTAATAGTGCTGAGTGAAGATCAAGTCAGCTGTGTCGAGACAATTTAGTTTTCTCGACACCTTGAAGATCAAGTCGGCTGTGTCGAGACAATTTAGTTATCTCGACATCCTAAAGATCAAGTCAGCAGTGTTGAGACATGTCAGATATCTCGACACCTTAAAGCAAAGGACAGTAGTGTCGAGACAATACAACTGTCTCGACACAATAAAGAACTAAAGTGCAGACTTAAAGATGTCGACACCCAGCAGACTGTAGTGTCGAGACAATTTAACTGTCTCGACATAGTGAAGATTTAAAGCAGATGTCGACATCCAGCAGACAGTTGTGTCGAGAGAAGTCAAATGTCTCGACACCTTCAAGTTCAGACTAGAAATTCTATCAAGTACATATGTGTCGAGACTGCTAAGATGTCTCGACACCTTCTAAGAACATTAAGTATTATTATGTCGAGAAACATGGGACTTATCGACACTTATAATCCTGAAGTTGTACAGAGTCAACACAGTAAAGTGTCAAGTCAAGTCAGAAGTGTCATGTCAACTATAGTGACTTGACATCTCATCAGAATCCATTTGAAGGAAAACTTGAAGTATGATCACATATGATGATATCATCAATCAGAAGCCAACAATCAGTGAAGGCTATAAATAGAGGGGTCATCTATACAGATTACGATAATGGATTCATCAATCAATCTATTTACTTTTTATGATTTCTCCTAACTCAGAGAAGGGCGACAACTCCAAGAAGAAGGAAGATGCAAGTCTTCAAGAAAGTCTTCTGATCCTTTCAACAAGTTGATCAGAGGATTAAGGTGGATCTGTTCTACAAGTTCTTCAAGGAAATCAAGTTGATCATCATCAAGAACATTGCAGATCTAGTGAAGAATCATTTCAGCCAGTCTGCTCATCAAGAACCAATCATGTGCTACTGAATTGAAAAATCTGAATTCTCAGATAAGTACCATGCAGAAAATTGTTGTTTTCTGAGATTACTTTCTTTCTCATTTTCCTTTTAATTTTGTAAGATCTTTTTGAGATCCGAGTGGGTAGGAGAAATATTCTCTGAGTTGTAAGCTTGATTTATAAAGGCTGAGGTAGGTGATTTGTGTGAGATCACTGAGGTGTAAGACTTGTATAGTTTGAGGTAGGGTTCTTGAGGGACCTGAGCTAGGAGATTGGGTGGATCTCTGAGGTAGGACTTATTGGTCTGAGGTGTAGGTTTCTGGAAAGAAACTAAGTTTGTAAGATCGGTTGATCTGAGTTGAAGAGGAGGAGATATATTCTTATCTAGCACATTGCTAGTGAGGAAGAATGAGGAAAGTTGATTTACCCTAGATAGGGGAACCTCTATAAAATCTCTGTGTTCTGTAAATTGCTTGTGCTGTGTTCTTGTGAATATTTATTTTCAAGTATCTGCTGAACTTTTAGTATAAGTGACAAAGAAATTTAAAAGACACTTATTCACCCATACTCTAAGTGATTAACTACTCATAGATTTATCTTTCACATAGACAGACACAAACATGCATATGCAAACAAAGACACAGTCACCTATGAACACACACGAGGAATTATTACGACCGGGCTCCGTCCCTAAATCTCCGTCCGAGGGAGAGGAGGTGTTGCCGAGTGGAGGTATCAACGGGAGCGATTTAGAGAGAGAGGAAAGACAAGCAAAGCAAAGCGCGCGAACAGCTTCTTAGTAGTCGTGTGCGAGCATAATACTCGCCCCGGAGCCCGGACGTAATAATTTCCGGAACACACACAGACACACACATAGAGACATAGACACTCACACAGACATAGACACACACTCACACACTTACAGACGCACAGATATAGACACTACACACGCACACACACATGCACGCACATACACACACAGAAAGAGACACACGAACACACAGACAAACACACACACACACACACACACATACATACAGACACGTACAAACACACACAACCATCTTGTGAGCCCTCCTTGAGGATGTTCCTGTCCAGAAATTACTTCTCCATTCCATCCAATAATCTGAGTCGACGCAAGAGAGTTGATATCCAGTAGTCACCTGCCAATCATGGATCTATATTTGGCCATCTCTATTTTAATAGGTGAAAAATAGTCAGTAAATCATATTAATCATAATTTTTTTTGTGAAAATAATAAATCATCAAAAATAGTTTTAAATATTATTGGAAGAAAAATAGCTAGTAAATAAAATGTTTTTTGGTAAAATAAATGTATTTCACTATAATATTTTTATACACTAATCAAATAAGTACTTAAATCACTTTTTTGAAAAATTAAGATTTGAAAATTTCATTATCCCTCAAATGTTTTAGCAATGTTTGCATGTATTGAAGAGATTGGGCTATTTCCCAGATTCTTTTCCATTATTAATAAAATTAAAAGTAAAAAAGTAATTTTTAAAGAGCTTCGTTTAGACATTAAATTTTTTAGATATTTAACTAGCTTCTTATAGTTATTGTTATTATATATTAAAAAATAACTAATAATTATAATAAAAGCATGTGTATAAATTTAAAATTAATATTAAAATTTTTATATAAAAATGAAAATATTTTTATTGAGGAAACAATAAATAATTGTAACGTAATAGTCGTTACTATAATTCATTTTATTGTGAGGAACAAATGTTTGTTACAACTAAGTTATTTGTAATGACAGTCATTTGTCACCATAAATATTTGCATCAGGTTTTAGAGGACAATCATTCATAAAGTTTTTTTCATTATAAAAAAAAAATTGTAACGATTTTAGCTAGTTGTTGTAATGAATTTGGTCCTTACTAATAATGCAGTTTGTTGTATTGAATTTTATGCTCACTAGTCACTCCCCTTTTTATATATTTTTAAATATATTAAGAATGATAAATTTTATCCTCTCATTTTTATCCTTAATTTTAAAAAGGCCTCGTTGCGCGCTCTCGCGTGCATTTCTCCCTTGCGCGCTCCCGCGCGCGCCGTCTCGTTGCGCGCTCTCGCGCGCATTTCTCTCTTGTGCGCTCTCGCGCGCGCCGCCTCGTGGCGCGCTCTCGCGCGCATTTCTCCCTTGCGCGCTCCCCCGCGCGCCGCGTCGTTGCGCGCTCTCGCGGGCATTTCTCCATTGCACGCTCCCGCGCGCGCCGCTTTGTTGCGCGCTCCCACGCGCGCATTTCTCCCTTGCGCTCTCCCGCGCGCGCCGCCTCGTTGTGCGCTCTCGCGTGCATTTCTCTCTTGCGCGCTCCCGCGCGCACCGCCTCGCTGCGCGCTCTTGGGCGCATTTCTCCCTTGCGCGCTCCCGCGCGGGCCGCCTCGCTGCGCGCTCTCGCGCTCATTTCTCCCTTGCGCGCTCCCGCGCGCGCCGCCTCGTTGCGCGCTCTCGCGCTCATTTCTCCCTTGCGCGCTCCCGCGCGCGCCGCCTCGTTGCGCGCTCTCGCTCGTATTTCTCTCTTGCGCGCTCGCCGCCTCCTTGCACCCTCTCGCGCGCATTTCTCCCTTGCGAGCTCCCGCGCGCGCCGCCTTTCTCTCGCGTATTCTTGCACATGTCTCTCCCTTGCACGCTCATTCGTGCTATCACACATGTTGCTCCCTTGCACGAGTCTCTTCCCCCAGCGCTTCACGCACCTTTCTCCAACAAGCGCCCATCGCACTCTCCTCTGGCAAGCTCTCTGCGCATTCTCCTCCAACAAGCACTCTGCGCGCTCTCCTCCTACAAGCGCTCTACGCGCTCTCTTTACCAGCAAGAGCTCTGTGCGCTCTCTTTCATCTAGCGCTTCGCGCGTCCTCCTTCAGCAAGCGCCTAGCGCGCTCTCCTCCAGACATCAGAACGTGTACAACAAGCTGCACCCGCTTTCAGGAATTATTAGAAGACTCTAGAATACAATAAACACATCGCTCCCCGCAGCACTCAAAAAAAATAATTAGCCCTGCGAGTGGTGGTCTGTCACCCTCCAGACTATCTCTCCCCAGTAATTGTAACGAGAGGCGATCTGTCGCCCTCGAGTTCTTGAAAAAGCCTTATAACAGCACTCAGATCTAGCGGAGGTTTGGTTGAAACAGATCCAACCACGTGGTTTTTCACCTCTTTCCGGGATTTTCCACGTCAAAAAAATTATCTTGTCAACTTTCTATTTTCATAGACTATGTGCGCGCTCGACCGTTCCGAGAGCTAAGACGGTCCTTGAATTCCGTCCCGATCGGGACGTCGAGTTAGTTCACAACAGTCTCGAAGATAGCCTCAAAGCAAGTTCTAAGAATCACAAAAAATTATTCTGATTTCAATAGAGTGGGGAATTCTACCCTATTCTATTTGCCACACCACTACCAATAAGGAACTCTACATTATGCACAATCTGAAAGAACAAATTGAGGTGTTTGCAATATAAAAGAATAGCTCACTTTATGCTAATCTAACAAGTTGTGAATAGAAATTTCATTAGTAAATTGTATTTGAATTAAAGATTACATGGTTGAATGATAAACACTATAGAATAAACAGTTTCTCTACAATTTGAGTTAAGTATACTCCAAATAAAACAAATGGGTAGCATTCGATTGTATCTTCTTGAAACTCTAAATTATATAACAAAACTTGAAACACAAAAACATCTTGTTATCGACGGACTAGTTAAAAAGCTAGCTAAAACGTCTTTTATGCTCTGTGTACAGAGTAGTTAAACAAATTAATCAAATCAAGAAAAATATATCACTAACTCTTCTCAAAGAAGCCATCTCTTCATTCTACCGTCATTATTCCTCTCTCCTGCATTTCTCAACCTATGGATGACATGTCTTTCAATCCGACAATGATCTACAAAATTAATAAAGGATTTTGTCTCTATCTTTGGAAAATTGCATTAAAAAGAATCATAAGATTACTACGATTTTAAGAAGTTGGCTTCATTTGATAGAGCAGTTGCGGTTGTAAAAGGAACTGTTGTAAATGCAGGTTTGTAAATGGAGCTGTTGTAAACTGGATGATGGAAATGAAATTCTGTTTGGCTAGTTTACGTTTGCAGAGCTGTTCAAAACAGAGATCTTTTTAGCAAAACAGTGGTACGTTTTGTAAAAAAAAATTTGTAAAAAAATATTATATATTTTTATAAATTATTTTTTATAATATATGTATATAAATTGCTAAATGAGACATAGGAACTCCAAATACTGCATAGTACTGCAAATATACTTATGTTCTGATATTGTTTGTGCCCGTAAGGCCGAGTTCAAACATACATATGAACTCCAAATACTCCAAAGTACTGCAAATACTCCATAGACAACACAATATCGAAAAATTGAAATACAACATGTTACAACTCATGTACTGCAAACACGTTCAAGATCTGTGTAGTTGTTCGGCTGTTAAATCACGCAATGTCAGCATCTCATCCACCCCCACCCGAACCCCTCTAACATGGTCTCCACCCGAGCTTTCATTAATCTGTCTTGTTCTTCTCTGAACGCACATTACTCAATCACACACACCACAACACACACTGTACATACACACAGCGCGCACACACATACTACATGCACACTGACAACATACACACACACACATACATGCACACACACACATTACTACATACATGAACACGCACATACAAACAAGTGTACATACACACTCTACACACTCACATCACATAACACACACACAAGTTAACATACACACATTCAACACATACACACACACATTACACACAACACACACACAAGTGCACATACAAAATCATAGGCTTACGCACAATTTTTACAATCCAACAAAAATCACATTCACACATCATAAAAGTCTACACATTACACAATCCAAATCACCAAAAAAACCAAGAGGGGAAGGTATACTTGCTGTTGTTTAGGGTTGCAGATCAGGGGAAAGATCAACAAAGCTTGTCCGGGAAGATGTTGCAGGAGAAGATGATCCAACAAAGCTTGCCCGGGATCACAACTGAACAAAACAGGGGGGAGAAGTGAGATGTCTATGCACAAAAGAGGGCTTGTCCCGGAAGATACAACCGGGGAAGATGATGCGGCATGAGAAGGTGTTATGAGAAGAATACCTACAGATCCAGGAAGAATCTTGGTGCTGGAAGGTCGAGGAAGACCCTGGATGCGGCAAAGAAGAGTGTCGTGTGTCGGAAACCCTGGATGTCGTCGGAGAAGTGTGTCGTGTGCCGGAAACCCTGGATGTCGTCGGAGTTCTCGATGCAGTGGGATGGATTCTCTGTGGTGATGGAGAGACGGCGGAGAGGTGGCGATACTTGATTCCCTAGCGCACGCCTCTTTACTCCTCCAAAACGCGTAAAACCGGAGCGCTCCGCCAGAGTTTCGTCCCGCAGTAACTTCAAGCCGGAAAAAACGCGGGCGGCTCGAACATTAGGCGGAAAAACAAATGGGAGTCGGGCTACTACACACGTTTTGACAAAACAAACCGGACCTAAAAAGTGGAACCAAATGAAGCCCTAAACTTCTCAAGGAATTTACCTCTTCAACAACAAATCTATATAAAATAGAAGCTATTAAATTTTCCAATTATGCATCTATAGGAGACAGTTCAAGCATTAAATCTATACCATAGAATAATAAAATCATCCTAGAAGCCTCGACTATCTCTCAGATTTTTTGTTTCCTAGAGCTTATCAATAATATCAAGGTTACTAAAGCGAAATGGAAGAATCCCTAGCTAAGATGGGATGTGATGGGAAGAAGGTGGCTGACATAACCATATAAGATCTATTACATGAGTAAAATTTTCTTGCTAATATAGCTGGAGAAGGGATCGTGTGCAAAATGGTGATCCACAATGTCGTCCCCGATGACCAGCTAAAGTTAATGACAATCACTGTGCCTAAGAAGGGATTTGACTGGGATAAGGTTCTAAATAAGTGCTTGATTAAGAAAATTTGATCTGCCACAATTCAGTTTGGCAAAATACTAACCGTTATTCTATCTCTAACATTTACTTATTTGTGCATTTCCAGTGGTGTAGACCTACCTAATTAGGAAATGTCTATCACATTCTCCTTTGTCATAAACAAGGGGAAACTCCTACCCTGCAATCCTTCCTCTGTAATACCTCTTTCATATCAATTACCATATTCAAAAGACAAAATTTTTTAATGATTATCCTCAAAATACAACCTCCACATCATCATCTAAATCTATTTCAAACTCCCAAGATGACAACACTAATTTAGATGGAAATATACCATTATTGAAGGATGTTTTAGGAAGGGTTAATGAACTATTTGAGTTTATTGATATCAAGTTCAAAGATCTTCAAAAACAAGTTGATGATCTGTCAACCTTAGTTTAGACTCCTATTACCAAGGAGGTCTTGATTTCATTGATTAATGAAATCAAGAAGGGGGAGAAGATCTGTGTCTACAAGTTTGAAGGTGATGTCCTGAGGGAGAAGATCCACGAGTTTAAAGGAGATGACTTTATCGTGGGGAGGGAAATGCTAAGAAGAAGTGTAGATGAGGGAAAAGATTAAGTTTATTGCAAGAAAGAATGATATTTCTCAAAGAAGAAATCTAACAAAGGAATTGAGACTCTCATGAGGAGAGTTAGGTGTTGATACAAGAATTGCATCTCGACAATGACACACTAAGTGGGAGATAGGGATAGGGACTGTTGAAATTTGTGAAGTGGAAGTGGATGATGGGCAGGCCGGACGGACTGTGCGGCCTGAGCGGTCTGAGTCAGCGGCCTGGGAGGGCTGCTGGTTGCGACCTGGTGTGCGGCCTGAGCGGCATGGTGTGCGGCCTGAGAGGCCTGGTGTGCGGCCTGAGCGGCCTGGTGTGCGGCCTGAGCGGTCTGGTGTGCGGCCTGGTTGTCCTATGGCCAAGAGAATCGGGCTTCTAGCGAAGCGGACTGAGCGGACTGCGGTTTGCGGGTTGTTGGCAGTGCTTAGTTGATCTGCGGCCTTGTAGATTTGCAAGCTTGTGTTAACCGGCGGATTGGGTGATCTATCGGCGGAAGGCTTTGCGGACTGGCGAGTCCGCGGTGTCCGCTCTTGCGGACTGGCCTGGAGTTCGGCTGTGGCCTTTGTCGTGCTTTGGTGGTGCAGTGGGCGTTAGCTGCTGTGGAGGACTATGCGGACTGGTGTCGAAGTCCGGCAGTTGGCCGTTGCTTTGGCAGCTGTGCGAGTAGGGCTTGCGAGCTCTGCCTTCTGGTGGAGTTATTGGCGATCTGCTTTGGGGCAGGCAGACTGGGCCTTGTCCGCCGAGCTCGCGCTTGCTCTTGGTGGTTTTCTGGACTTGGTCACGTTCAGTGACAAGTACAGTGTGTCTGCGGTATCTGCCGAGTCCGCAGTTGACCGGGCGTACTGCCTGTTGGTCGTGGACTCGTGGTGGATGGTGGCTTTATTTTCGAGCTGAGCGGACTGCCTCCTTGTCTGCATATAGTATGCGGACTGTCGCAGTGGTGGCTATCCTTGTATGATGTTTGCGGGCTACGCGGACTAGTGCCGTGTCGCATAGTATGGGCAGACTGATGCGAGTTCGCCTGTTGGTAAACATCAATGTTATTGCACCTAACGGGTTTTCTTGGAATCCGGCTAAGTCCATGTGGACTCTGCGGACGGGTATTTGCTAGTGTGCGAGCTGGGGTGGTGAATCTATTCACTAGGGTGGTGACCACACTCCTAACCTCACCTGTAAATAGACCCCCCCCCCCCCCGGCACGTCTAGAGTAACTGAGTGAACAGTAAGAGGGGCTTGGTCTATTGTTGCGGTCTGAGTTTTTCTGTCCACGCGGGTTGAGTAAAGTTGACGGTTTGTTGTGTGCAGGTCGCACGACTAGATTCAAGGAGCCAGGAGTTTGGCTTTGACTACGGTCAAGTTCTGTGAAGTGTGCGGTCTCAGCAGGTTACTTCTGCGGCTTGTCAGTTCTCTGCTTCAGCTTTTCCAAGTTCCAATAACCTGTCCGTCGTTCTCAGGTAGGTAGGCGGTCTGTTCTTCAGTTCATCGACAGTCAGCGAATAACGGTGTGTCCGCGCGACCTCGCGGTCTCGGCGGACTATGTGTTTATTCGGCGTGTAGAAGCTTCAGCTCGGGAGGCTTCGGCGACCTTGGCGGACTGGGCAGTCTCGGTGCTCTCCAGTGCTGTCTACCCGGCTTGTTTTGTGCTTTCTGTTGTAGCTTGTGTACTAGCGAAATCATGTCTTGCTATGTATACCTCACCTTGTAAAGAAGTGTTAATAAAAATAAGATCTGTTTGTTCTTCCATTTGCATGTGGTGTGGAGCTTGCTCTTTGAGTTTTCGCATGATCAAGGTGTTAACTAGATAGTTCTGAGAATATTCATTTGGCTTTAGGCTATCCTGCTGACCACTTTGAGAAAATTCAACATGGTATTAGAGCCAATATCAGTTGCTTGAGCAGTGATCAATGGTTGTTGTTCCTCTGTTGTTGCTCTATGCTTATGAAAGCTTAACCACAGGTTGTTGCAATGGAAGTAAGCTACGCAAGAGGTCTTGGTATTGAACTCTTAACGCCGACTAACTTTAAGAAGTGTAAGTCGTGCATGAAGAGTTACCTTCTGGGCGAGGAGCTATGGGAGGTCGTCGGTGGTGACGACAGACAGGAAGTTACTGCTGCGTTTGGTATTGTTGAGCAGGTGAGGCTCTAGAGAAAAATAAATGCAAAAGCAGAGTTTGTTCTTGTAAAAAGTAGCGAACTTGCAAGAACAAACGGATAGAGTTTTGAATAATTGAAATTTTATTATCCAAAAATGATATCATTTACAAAGGTATGACCTCCCTTTTATAGAATGGAGGGGATATGGGAGAGTACAAATAAACAATGTGGGACTAAATATTTACAGTACTGAGCGGCTAGAAATAAAGGAGACCGCATAGGCCGCGCGGTTAGACAAATGAGTTAACCGCTCGGCAACTCCATCAGGATAGAACAGGCTGCAATGGGATACCGATAGATCGCCCGGTCTTCAGGCTTCTGAGGAGACCGCCAGACCGCTCGGTCAACAAACTGCTGGACAAGACCGCAAGGCCGCCCGGTCTAATACTTCAACACTCTCCCTCAAGCTGGAGCATATATATCAATCATGCTCAGCTTGTCACAAATGTGGAAGAAGAAAGTAGAGACCGGCTTTGTGAAGATATCAGCCAATTCTTTGTCAGAGGTGATAAACGGTGTACAGATCTGTTTCTTCAAAATCTCTTCCCGAATGAAGTGGCCGTCAACCTCTATATGCTTTGTTCTCTCATGGAAGACTGGATTTCTGGATATGTATATGGCGGCCTTGTTGTAACAGAACATAGGAAGAGGATAGTCATAGACCTCCCCTAGGTCAAGCATGAGAGCCCGCAACCACTTTAACTCACACGTGGTTGACGTCATACTCTGGTATTCGGCTTCTGCACTGGATCTGGAGACAACGGACTGTTTCTTGCTCTTCCAACTCACAAGATTTCCTCCAACAAAGGTACAAAAACCTGATGTGGATTTACGATCCCCTTTGTCATCCGCGTAACTAGAATCTGAGTAGGCCTCAACCCTCAGATGACCATTCTTCTGAAAGATAAGCCCTTTGCCTAGTGCTGCTTTGATATACTCTAAAATCTTCAGGGCAGACTGAAGGTGGCACTCCCTGGGAGCTTGCATAAACTGACTGACCTTGCCTACAGCATAGGCGATGTCGGGTCTAGTCACCGTGAGATAGATGAGTTTTCCTACCAAACGTTTGTACCTGGTGACATCAGATAGAGGAGGCGAGTCATCCGTCCACGTTTTGTCTTCTCCAATATCCATGGGAAACCGAGCCGGTTTGGCACTTGTCAATCCTGCTTCTTATATAAGATCAAGGGCATACTTCCGTTGGGAGAGGACCAACGAGTCAAGTTTCCGAGAGATTTCTATCCCCAAGAAGTATTTCGGGGAGCCCATATCCTTCGTGACCAAGTGTTGACGGAGGTCCACCCCATCTCGATCATCACCAGTAAGAAGAATATCATCCACATATACTGCCAAAACCACTAGTCCCGAGGCCGTTTTGTGAATGAATAAGGAGTGATCGGCTGAACTCCTTATAAAGCCAATGGTAGCCACAATACCACTAAATTTATCGAACCACGCCCGAGGGCTCTGCTTTAGGCCATAAATGGCCTTCTTCAAATAGCATACGCGTGTCTCCCCCTGAGCAACATACCCAGGAGGTTGCTCCTTGTAAACGTCCTCCTGAAGATCGCTATAGAGAAAAGCATTCTTCACATCAAGCTGGGAAATAGCCCAATCCTGGTTAACAGCCACAGAGAGAAGAACCCGGATGGTGCTGAGGCGAGCAACCGGAGAAAAAGTGTCAAAGTAATCAATGTCATAAGTCTGAGTGAAGCATTTGGCCACCAGCCGGGCCTTGTAGCGATCCACAGTGCCGTCGGGCCGAAATTTCACAACGAAGACCCAGCGACAGCCAACCACATCAGTGCCCACGGGAGGAGGAACAAGGGTCCAGGTACCCCGTTCAGTAAGAGTAGCCATCTCTTCATCCATGGCAGACTTCCAATGAGGGATAGTAAGAGCCTCCTGGTAGGTGCGGGGAGTAGAAGTAGCGGAGATAGTCAAGGCAAAACACCTGCGATAAGGAGAAAGCCGATCATAGAAAACAACTGCCGCAAGCGGGTGTTGAGTACACGCTCGCACCCCTTTGCGAAGAGCAATGGGAAGATCCAGGTCGACGGGTGCGTCAGCGATCGGAGCGTCCGTGGCGGAGAAGGCTGGCCCGGGACTAGAGGGAGACGGCGGCGGAGAGGAGGGAGGAGGGGGTGGGTGGGGAGACGGACATGGAAGGAGATGGTGGAGGAGGAGATGGAGGTGGGGAGACGTCGAGAGGCATGGAGGGAACGGAGAGATCAGAAGGATGAGAGGAGGTAGGAGAGAAGTAGGAAGCATTCTCGAAAAATGTCACATCCGCGGAGACAAATTGCTTGCGGAGAAGGGGGTCAAAACAACAATAGCCTTTCTGAGTGGTAGAGTACCCCAGAAAGACACACTTGGTGGAACGGGGGGAAAGCTTGTCGCGGGTAGCGGAGGGAGCGTGAACAAAGGACGTACAGCCAAAGACACGGAGAGGGAGAGGAAAAGGTTCCTTGTGGGGGTAGAGAATGGAGAAGGGGGTCTGGCCGTGGAGAACTGTGGAGGGAAGGCGATTGATGAGATAGCAGGCGAGGAGTACAGCGTAGCCCCAGTAGGAGCGAAGTACGTACATCTGCGTCATGAGGGTACGAGCAACATCAAGCAGATGACGGTTTTTACGCTCCGCCACCCCATTCTGCTGGGAGGTGTAAACATAAGTAGTTTGATGAAGAAGATCATGTTGGTGAAAGAAAGAGGAGAACTCACGATTAAGATATTCCTTGGCATTATCAGAACGTAAAACTTTAATAGAAATGTCAAACTGATTCTGAATTATAAAATAAAATGATTGCCAAACAGAAAAGAGTTCAGAGCGATCTTTTAATAGATACACCCAGGTACATCGGGAAAAATCATCTATAAAAGTGACAAAATAGGAACTACCCCGACCAATAGTGAGGGTAGGAGCCGGACCCCATACATCAGAATGAATAAGATCAAACGGGCGAGAGGAGCCACGACCTTGCTTCGGTGGGAAGGAGGAGCGATGATGTTTGCCAAGCTGACACGCATCACAGTTGAGCGGAGAACTGGTAGGAGGTAAGTGAGGCAGAAGCTGTCAAAGAATCCGAGGAGGAGGATGTCCAAGGCGAAGATGCCACTGAAGGAGATCGGTGGAGGAGTAGGCGGACAGAACATAAACATCGTCGAGGAAGTAGAGGCCGCCACTCTCAGTCCTAGTAGCAATCGTCCGCTGAGTCCTCGGGTCCTAAAAAGAACAAGTAGTTGGAGTGAACAAGACGGAGCACTGAAGTTGTCGGCATAAAGTAGTAACAGATAATAAATTGCACGGGAACTTCGGGACATAGAGAGTGTCCTCCAAGAAAAGCGATGGGGTGAGTTGAACCATGCCCGTCCCATGAACTGGGGATGGTGAACCATCCGCCACACGAACCGGGGGTAAGCGGTCATGTGTCTGAAGACGGGAGAAGCAATGAGGGTTGCCCGTCATATGATTCGTAGCACCAGAGTCAATCAGTCATTTACCTTGGGTGACGACGTGGGCACTACCTGACGTCGTGGCTACAGAAGCAGACAGCCGAGAAGAGGCGGAGGCCGAAGAAGGAGCATCACCGGAAGGGCGAAGATGAGGACGTTTCTGCCAGCAGCGGTCAACAGAATGATCGGTACGACCACAGTGAGAGCAGAGGAACCGGGACGAACCCCGTCCGCAGGAGTAACCGCGGCCACTAGGGCCCCCCTTCTGAGCTTGATGAGCAAAGGAGTCCTGGGAAGGTGGGGAGGCCAACAGAGGCCGCTAGAGCAGCGAAGTAACAGCGGCAATGCGAGCCGCGGTGGCATCCAAAGTAGGAGATTCCGCCTCACCCAGGATCTGTTGGTGGATCATATCATAGGAATCGGGAAGACGGAGAAGATAACAAACAACCAGGAGTTCCTGGAAGTGTTTGTGTTGTTCGGCCAAGTCCGCGGAGAAGGGGCGATTCTGGAGGATTTCAGCACCAAGAGCTTGAACCTGCTGATAAGCCGCAGCAGGAGACATAGAAGGGCGGGCGAAGAGGTCCGCATAGAGAGTATAAATGCGGGACGTCTGTCCCCCCTTCGAATAGAGAGCAGCGAGGTGAAGCCAGGCGGTCTTGACCGTCTCATCATGGCGAATGACGGGAAGGCACTCATCAGAGAGGCTGTTGGCCAGCCAAGTGCGGACAACAGCATCACTCGCATCCCAGTAATCAAACTCAGGAGAGTTACGAGGAGGAGGGTCATCGGTGAGGTGATGACGCTTGCGCTGAGAGCGAAGAAGGAAGGTGAAAGAAACGCTCCAATCGGGATAGTTGGAGCCAACCAGCTTAGAAAGGGTGCCAAGATTGCCCGAAGGAGGAGGTGAAGAAGGAGCGGCAGGAGTGGTGGAGATAACGAGGGTGGTGAGACCGGAAGTAGTCATCGAACACAACAAGAAACCACGCAAGAAGAAGAGAAGCCACGGGGAGAGGAAAAGAGGGCAACACGCGCGAAACCGCAGCGGTTTAAAAGAAAGAAGTCGCGCGAACACAAGCGGCCAGGAAGCAAACAAAGGCACAGCGGGGAAGAGGTCGCGCGGACTGAAAAATCCGAGCGAACAGAAGAGAAGAGGAAGCAAGAAGCAGCGACTAGAACAAGTTGCAAGCCGGGAGAACAGAATCAGGTCGCAATGACGAGGAAGTCGGAGAGGCAAGAAGGAACCAGGGTGCGGCGACAACGAAACAAGTCGCGGCCACGAGGAGCAGCAGGAGAAGAGAAGCAAGGAAAAAACAAGCCGCGCGAACAGGGCAGCGGACAGAAGAGAAGGCAAGCCGCGAAGATAGGTCGCGTAAAGCAGAAAACAAGTCGCGAGAATTAGAGAGCGCACACAATCAAGAGGAAAAGACCGTGTCCTCTGATACCATGTAAAAGTAGCGAACTTGCAAGAACAAACGGATAGAGTTTTGAATAATTGAAATTTTATTATCCAAAAACGATATCATTTACAAAGGTATGACCTCACTTTTATAGAATGGAGGGGATATGGGAGAGTACAAATAAACAATGTGAGACTAAATATTTACAGTACTGAGCGGCTAGAAATAAAGGAGACCGCATAGGCCGCGCGGTTAGACAAATGAGTTAACCGCTCGGCAACTCCATCAGGATAGAACAGGCCGCAATGGGAGACTGATAGACCGCCCGGTCTCCAGGCTTCTGAGGAGACCGCCAGACCGCTCGGTCAACAAACCGCTGGACAAGACCGCAAGGCCGCCCGGTCTAATACTTCAACAGTTCTCAAGAGGGCTATGTCACCAGAACTGTTTGATCACATCATTGGATGTGAGTCTGCTGCTGATATTTGGACAACTATTGATGAGTTGTTCAATAGGAAGAATGTAGCTAGACTTCAGTTTCTGGAGAATGAGTTGGCTAGGACAACTCAAGGAGACCTGACCATCTCAAAGTTCTTTCTGAAGATGAAGAGCTTGTGTACTGAGTTATCAGCACTTGATCCTGATGAGCCTATCTCTGAGGCTAAGATGAAAAGGCACATAATTCGTGGCTTGCGGAAAGAGTATGTTGCCTTTGTGACATCTGTTCAAGGCTGGGCTACTCAGTCATCTCTGCTGGAGCTTGAGAACCTGCTTGCTTCACAGGAAAGTTTGGCAAGGCAGATGGCTTGAGTTACTATAATAGAGGAAGGCAGTGAATCTCTCTTCTCAGGTAAGAAGAAGAAGGGATGGGAAGGGAAGAAGAAGAAGACTGTTGCTGAAAATGATCCTTCAACTTCTTATCAACCAGAGAGGAGCGCTGCTCCTAAGAAGGATTGAAAGAAGAACTTGAAGTGCTACATGTGTCATCAGCAGGGATACTTCAAGCGTGACTGCAAGGTCAAACTACAGCCTGGGCATGCTGTAGGCAAGGAGGAAGCTTGCTCTAAGAGTGAGGAAGCTAGATGGGGCGGAGCTTTCATGACGGGAACTTGTGTCTGTGCTTTGTCCGCTATCAACTTCAACGACGAGTGGATCGTGGACTCTAGGTGTGGTCATCACCTCACCGGAGACAAGTCGAAGTTCTCTTTCTTGCAAGCTTACTCAGGTAATGAAGTTATCATAACTGCTGATAATACTATTTATGCAGTAGAGAAGGAGGGGGTTGTGTCTTTAGGTAGTGATAAGGGGCCACTCATATTAAGGAGTGTGTATCACATACCGGGCATGAAGAAGAACCTCTTCTCTATGACCAATGCGGTAGACGCGGGTTATCACGTTCTGTTTGGGCCAACAGAAGTGAAGTTCCTTCGCAATGTATCAGCGGTTAAGGCTGATGTTGCTCATATTAGGAGGAGAGTAAAGAACTTGTTTGTTCTTGCAACTAACTCTTATGTTGATCGGATGAGAGCAAACGATAGCGTTGTTATATGGCATGAAAGGCTAGGGCATGTAGGAATGGATAAGCTGAAGGCTATGGCTAACAGAAGCCTTATAAGAGGCTTGCCTAAGCTATCTTCATTTGGTGACGGTCACGTTTACGCGAGATGTCAGTACGGCAAGGCTCATCGCCTTCCATTTGATAAATCACAAATGAGGTGCAAGAGACCATTGGAGTGCATCCATGGAGACTTGATGGGACCAACCGTCGCTACAAGCCTTGGTGGGAGCAGATACATGCTCATTCTGATTGATGACTACTCAATATACACTTGGGTATATTTCTTGAAGGAGAAGTCTGAAGCCTTCTGATTGTTTGTGGAGTTCAAGGAGTTGGTGGAGGGCCGGCTTGGCTTGCGGATCAAAAAGCTTAGAACAGACAACGGTGGTGAGTTTGTCTCCTCCGAGTTTTCTAACTTCTGTAGGAAGCACGGGATCCACAGAGAGCTTACTTGTGCTCACACTCCACAACAAAACGGAGTAGCGGAGTGGAAGATTCATCATCTGACGGAGACTTGCAAATGCTGGCTTCATACGAAAGACATTCCTAGGTCCTTCTGCGCAGAGGGAATGTCTTGTGCTTCTTACGTCATCAATCGGATGCCACTCAGTCCGATCAACATGAAGACTCCTTTTGAGATGTTGCTAAAAGAGAAGCCCAGTGTGGAACACCTTCGGGTGTTTGGATCAACTTGATTTGTGCATGTCCAGGATGCCTCAAGGACCAAGCTGGATGCAAAGGCAAGGAAGCTTGTCTTTGTTGGCTATGATGAGCAGAAGAAGGGATGGAAATGCATGGATCCTGCGACGAAGAAGTTTGTTGTGTCAAGAGATGTAGTCTTTGACAAGCTGACGTCATATGGAGGTGGGTTGGTTGATCTATCAGAAATCAAGGTTGATGAGGAGCAGAAGGTGGCTGCTTAAGTTCTGGAAGAGGAGCTTGTTGTTTCACCAGCAACTCATGTTGCTTCAAGTTCTGGTGCTGAGGCTTCTAGCTCAGGAAGCAGGGGGAGCAATGCTCAAAGCTTGCCCAAAGTTGGAGTTGAGCCTGAAGAAGCAACAGAGGTAGTGAGCAAGGAAAAGCTCCTTCGGAGATCAAAGAGGGTTATTAAGCCACCAGCTCGGTACTGTGATGGGAATGCAGTGAGTTTTATCTCCTACTTCTTTGTAGGTCCTCTAGATGAGCGAGAGCCTGCAAACTTCAATGAGGCCACTGGAGTCAAGGAGTGGGATGATGTCATGAAGGAAGAGATTGCTTCTCTCAAGAAGAATGAAACCTGGGACCTTGTGCCCAAGGTTGATGGCATTACTCCGGTGACTTGCAAGTGGGTATTTAAGTTGAAGAAGAAGGCTGATGGGAGCATTGATAGACACAAAGCTCATCTGGTTGCTCGAGGATTCTCATAGCAGTATGGAGAAGACTATGATGAGACATTTAGTCGAGTTGCAAAGATGACTTCGGTTCGGGTGGTGATCGCTTTGGCTGCTTGCAAGGGATGGAGGATGTGGCAGCTTGATGTGAAGAATGCTTTCCTTTATGGAGAGATTGACAAGGACATATTAATGGAACAACCACTTTGATTTGTTTCTAAAATTCATCTGGACTATGTCTACAAGCTCAGGACGGCTCTCTACGGGTTGAAGCAAGCTCCTAGAGCTTGGTATGGAAAGATAGCATAGTATCTTCAATTCTGCGGTTATCTTGCTTCCAACTCGGATTCTAGCTTGTTCGTCAAGAAGAAGGGGGAGCTTCAAGTCTTGGTCCTGCTGTATGTGGATGATATGATCATCACAGGGAATTTAGAGGAGGAAGTAGCGAGGCTCAGGACTGAGCTTGCTATATGTTTCGAGATGAAAGACTTGGGAGAGCTTCATCACTTTCTCGGTCTTGAAGTGGAGAGGAAGGAGAGCGGGATTCTCATTTTCCAGAAGGGATATGCGGATCGCATTGTGAGTCGATTCAGCATGGGCGAAGGGAAGAGTTTCTCCACTCCACTGGAACATGGGCTGAAACTTCGACGAGATGAAGGAAGGATTCTTCCTGATCCCTTGGTGTTCAGAGCTCTTGTTGGGAGCTTGATCTACCTAACAATTACAAGGCCAGAAATTGCTTACGTTGTTGGCCGAGTAAGTCGGTTTATGGCTGAACCAAGGAAGTCTCATCTGGTAGCGGCAAAGAACATTTTGAAGTATGTCAAGACAACTTCTGATATGGGACTCCTCTATAGTAGGGATGCGGACTTTGCTTTGCTTGGGTACACGGATGCTGATATGGTGGTGACTCAGATGATTGGAGATCAACTTCGGGTTATGTGTTCACTTGTGGATCAACTTGCATTTTGTGGTGTAGCAAGAAGCAGGACTCTGTGTCCGTGTCTACTATAGAAGCTGAGTATAAGGCTTCGGCCTTGGCTGCTCGGGAAGTCATCTAGTTAAGGAGGCTTGTAGCGGATGTTCATGAATAAGTGCAAGGGCCTACTTTGCTCTGGGGTGACAATGAGAGTGCTCTCAAACTGGTAAACAATCCAGTGTGTCACGCAAGGACCAAGCATATTGAGATCGAGCGCCACTTCATAAGTGAGAAGGTGTTAGAGGGGTCTCTTCTGGTCGGGCATGTTCGAAGTGAAGATAATCTTGCTGACATCTTCACACAAATTTTAGCTAGCTGTTGTAATGAATTTGGTCCTTACTAATGGCGCAGTTTGTTGTACTGAATTTTATGCTCTCACTCTCCATTTTATATATTTTTCAAACAAATTAATAATGATAAATTTTATCCTCTCAACCTTATCCTTAATTTTAAACAAATTAAGGATTATAAGAGGTAGTGTTAATCAAAAGGAATGGAGTAAGCTCAAAATGGTTGAGCAATGGTGAGGTGATAAGGGAATGGTGCAAGGGATCATAATATCCATGAGAAGCTCTAAGTCCTAATCCAAATCTAAATTCACATGTGAACGTCTCGAAATAGTCTCAAAGCAAGTTCTAGGAATCACAAAAAATTATTCTGATTTCAAGAGAGTGGGGAATTCTACCCTATTCGATTTACCACACCACTACCAATAAGGAACTCTAAATTATGCACAATCTGAAAGAACAAATTGAGGTGTTTGCAATATAAAAGAATAGCTCACTTTATTCTAATCTAACAAGTTGTGAATAGAAATTTCATTAGTAAATTGTATGTGAATTAAAGATTACATGGTTGAATGATAAACACTATAGAATAAACAGTTTCTCTACAATTTGAGTTAAGTATACTCCAAATAAAACAAATGGGTAGCATTCGATTGTATCTTCTTGAAACTCTAAATTATATAACAAAACTTGAAACACAAAAACATCTAGTTATCGACGGACTAGTTAAAAAGCTAGCTAAAACGTCTTTTATGCTCTGTGTAGACAGACTAGTTAAACAAATTAATCAAATCAAGAAAAATATATCACTAACTCTTCTCAAAGAAGCCATCTCTTCATTCTACCGTCATTCTTCCTCTCTCCTGCATTTCTCAACCTATGGATGACATGTCTTTCAATCCGACAATGATCTACAAAATTAATAAAGGATTTTGTCTCTATCTTTAGAAAATTGCATTAAAAAGAATCATAAGATTACTACGATTTTAAGAAGTTGGCTTCATTTGATAGAGCAGTTGCGGTTGTAAAAGGAACTGTTGTAAATGCAGGTTTGTAAATGGAGCTGTTGTAAACTGGATGATGGAAATGGAATTATGTTTGGCTAGTCTACGTTTGCAGAGCTGTTCAAAACAGAGATTTTTTTAGCAAAACAGTGGTGACGTTTTGTAAAAAAAAAATTTGTAAAAAAATCATTATATATTTTTATAAATTATTTTTTATAATATATGTATATAAATTGCTAAATGAGACATAGGAACTCCAAATACTGCATAGTACTGCAAATATACTTATGTTCTGATATTGTCTGTACCCGTAAGGCCGAGTTCAAACATACATATGAACTCCAAATACTCCAAAGTACTGCAAATACTCTATAGACAACACAATATCGAAAAATTGAAATACAACATGTTACTACTCATGTACTGCAAACACGTTCAAGATCTGTGTAGTTGTTCGGCTGTTAAATCACGCAATGTCAGCATCTCATCCACCCCCACCCGAACCCCTCTAACATGGTCTCCACCCGAGCTTTCATTAATCTGTCTTGTTCTTCTCTGAACGCACATTACTCAATCACACACAGCACATACACACACTGTACATACACACAGCGCGCACACACATACTACATGCACACTCACAATATACACACACATACATACACACACATACATGCACACACACACATTACTACATACATGAACACGCACATACAAACAAGTGTACATACACACTCTACACACTCACATCACATAACACACACACAAGTTAACATACACACATTCAACACATACACACACACATTACACACAACACACACACAAGTGCACATACAAAATCATAGGCTTACGCACAATTTTTACAAACCAACAAAAATCACATTCACACATCATAAAAGTCTACATATTACACAATCCAAATCACCAAAAAAACCAAGAGGGGCAGGTATACTTGCTGTTGTTTAGGGTTGCAGATCAGGGGAAAGATCAACAAAGCTTGTCCGGGAAGATGTTGCAGGAGAAGATGATCCAACAAAGCTTGCCCGGGATCACAACTGAACAAAACAGGGGGGAGAAGTGAGATGTCTATGCACAAAAGAGGGCTTGTCCCGGAAGATACAACCGGGGAAGATGATGCGGCATGAGAAGGTGTTATGAGAAGAATACCTACAGATCCAGGAAGAATCTTGGTGCTGGAAGGTCGAGGAAGACCCTGGATGCGGCAAAGAAGAGTGTCGTGTGTCAGAAACCCTGGATGTCGTCGGAGAAGTGTGTCGTGTGCCGGAAACCCTGGATGTCGTCGGAGTTCTCGATACAGTGGGATGGATTCTCTGTGGTGATGGAGAGACGGCGGAGAGGTGGCGATACTTGATTCCCTAGCGCACGCCTCTTTACTCCTCCAAAACGCGTAAAACCGGAGCGCTCCGCCAGAGTTTCGTCCCGCAGTAACTTCAAGCCGGAAAAAACGCGGGCGGCTCGAACATTAGGCGGAAAAACAAATGGGAGTCGGGCTACTACACACGTTTTGACAAAACAAACCGGACCTAAAAAGTGGAACCAAATGAAGCCCTAAACTTCTCAAGGAATTTACCTCTTCAACAACAAATCTATATAAAATAGAAGCTATTAAATTTTCCAATTATGCATCTATAGGAGACAGTTCAAGCATTAAATCTATACCATAGAATAATAAAATCATCCTAGAAGCCTCGACTATCTCTCAGATTTTTTGTTTCCTAGAGCTTATCAATAATATCAAGGTTACTAAAGCGAAATGGAAGAATCCCTAGCTAAGATGGGATGTGATGGGAAGAAGGTGGCTGACATAACCATATAAGATCTATTACATGAGTAAAATTTTCTTGCTAATATAGCTGGAGAAGGGATCGTGTGCAAAATGGTGATCCACAATGCCGTCCCCGATGACCAGCTAAAGTTAATGACAATCACTGTGCCTAAGAAGGGATTTGACTGGGATAAGGTTCTAAATAAGTGCTTGATTAAGAAAATTTGATCTGCCACAATTCAGTTTGGCAAAATACTAACCATTATTCTATCTCTAACATTTACTTATTTGTGCATTTCCAGTGGTGTAGACCTACCTAATTAGAAAATGTCTATCACATTCTCCTTTGTCATAAACAAGGGGAAACTCCTACCCTCCAATCCTTCCTCTGTAATACCTCTTTCATATCAATTACCATATTCAAAAGACAATTTTTTAATGCTTATCCTCAAAATACAACCTCCACATCATCATCTAAATCTATTTCAAACTCCCAAGATGACAACACTAATTTAGATGGAAATATACCATTATTGAAGGATGTTTTAGGAAGGGTTAATAAACTATTTGAGTTTATTGATATCAAGTTCAAAGATCTTCAAAACAAGTTGATGATCCGTCAACCTTAGTTTAGACTCCTATTACCAAGGAGGTATTAATGAAATCAAGAAGGGGGAGAAGATCTGTGTCTACAAGTTTGAAGGTGATGTCCTGAGGGAGAAGATCCACGAGTTTAAAGGAGATGACTTTATCGTGGGGAGGGAAATGCTAAGAAGAAGTGTAGATGAGGGAAAAGATTAAGTTTATTGCAAGAAAGAATGATATTTCTCAAAGAAGAAGTCTAACAAAGGAATTGAGACTCTCATGAGGAGGGCAAATTATTGGGTCCGACTCCCGGTTCCAAATCTGGATCCGGGAGCTCGGATCTACCGTTAAAAGGCATGTGGACCCCACGCATTTTGGGAATCTGACATACATTTTTGCGCGGGACTCATGCATTCCCGTTTTCTATTGGTTCCGGTTCCATCCGGAATCCCGGACCCAAAAATTCCGCCATGAGGAGAGCTAGGTGTTGATACAAGAATTGCATCTCCACAATGACATGCTAAGTGGAAGCTAGGGGTAAGGACAAGACTGAGAGTTGAAGGCTACTGAAGGCTGGGCATGCAAAAAAAGTAAGAAGGCCTCCGAACGACAAGACTAGACTTATTTGACGTGACAAATATCACTTGTGGCAAGAAATTTATTTTATGGAAAAAATGTGGTTACAACGGGAAGAAAAAAGGAGCTCGTGGCAAACAAGAGACCGCTGAGGCACATGATTCGAGACCACATTCACAGGTGGCTAGCTTGGGGATTCGAATTAGTGTACCTTAGAGATGTTGTTTCTCCTATTTATAGGCTTGGGGGCCTGCCCAGACGGGCATGATTTAAAATTACCGGCAGCTCGAGGTATATGAGAATCGGGCATATGTGCAGGGATACATGGTGTGCCGATAAATGAAAAAATGATCTCACCACGCGATCTGGTGGTTCGCCTTGAGTTTGGGTCTGCTTTCCCTTGGACTTTGCCGCTTGGCGGTCTCGGCTGTCAGTGCAGTCAACATGCGTTTAACTGCCTTGACCACCCTTAGAGAAAATCTGATCGCGGGATTGTAGGTAAACAGTGAGAATAATTAAAAGACTCAGAAGAAGGTGTTTTGGGGCTAATTGGGAGATGTTAAATCTTTTAAAACATTATTACTTTGATTCTCCCTTCTGTTGAGCAACATTATTATTTTGATAAAAAAAATAATGACATATATACCCTTATGCTATCTGTTTAATATTTTAATATTCTATTTTGAATGTCAGAAATATTATTATCTATCAACTTGTATGAAATTGACAACAATTACTCAGTGAGAACATGTTTTCTTAAAATTGTTCTTTACTTATATTTCTGCTCTAATCATATTTTTTAATTTTTTTAGAGAGTTGTTATTGATACTCATAAATGAATATTCACGCCCATTTCTTAATACATTTTATTCTTTTTAGAACCCAATAATCCTAATATTTGTACCATTCCCTCTCTTCTCTCACACAAGCCCAACAAAACCCTCACTTGTCTCTTCACTCACGCAAAGCCATCACACTATCCTCCCCTGCTGCCGACATTGATTCTCCGCGGTGTTTTTCTCCATTTTGCGCCGATTCTTTGTAGTTCTCCTGACCCAGGAGTCCTCATCGACTCTCGCAGTCACCGACCATTTTCCAGAGAACCACAAGTTGATGGATCAGCTACTATGAAATCTCTCAGAGCATTAACACTCCTTGGAGATTGTGTTTGTAGAGTTTTAGGCTTTGGTATCTTAGCATCTGCTGATTAAGCAGAGCATGACCATGCTTTCCCTAGCAGAGCATTGTCTTGTTTGATTCAAGATGCTTTGTATTATAATCCATACTTCCCTGGTGGTGCCATAACAATGCCTCACATGCTTGTTGATGGTGCTCTTGAGCATAATGATGACAGTCATGCCCCTGAAGCCTAGATGGGGAAGGATGTCCGTGGAATATGATGTGGGGCTCCGACCGGATCTTCTGTTATATTCCATATGACGAATAAAGGTGTTACACCATCATCTTTCAAGAATGTTCGGAAGAAAAAGTACAATATTTGGGACGCAAGAACCAGAGATGGAAGAGCTGGTACTACCGGCACCTGAAGTGGTCTACTCTCAAGTCCCGCAAGCAAGTGCTCAATGTTTTCAATTGTTTTTCTTATTTTTCTCGTGAATGATTTTTGAAACTATGCCAATAAATGAGTTTGGATGAAGCAATTGCCGAAGGAATTTTCGTTAAGGTATATTTGAATATAAAACGGGTTCGGAGACTTAACGAGTTTGGTTCGAATACTGTGATATCTGATACTCGTATTGAATCTAGAATTTGCCTCTAAAAGCAAAACATTCTCAAAACTTAGCCCGAGCAGCTTGAAGTTCCCGCTCCCGTGGAATCATCCACTCCCATCTGTGATTCTCGTTTTATGGGATTCTTATTTTCGACGATTGTTAACCGCAATTCGTTATTGGCTAGTCGCACCCCAAAATCTCCTAATTTTCATGTCTTTTCGAAATACGTCTTGTACATGCAATTTCAGGAAAAGTGTTCACCACGAAAGTTGTAGATCTAGTCGAGATCTACAACTTTCGTGCTGAACACTTTTCCTGAAATTGCATGTACAATGCGTGTTTCTAAAAGGCGCAAAATCTGAGCATATTTGCAAAGTAAATCTTGTACATGCATTTTTAGTAAAAATGATCAACACAAAAGAACGAGATCTACAACTTTTATGGTGAGCACTTTTTCCTAAAATTACATGTACAAGATGTATTTCAAAAGGACGCAAAAAATTAGAAGATTTTGATATGTGAATACCAATAACCTTATTTTATTGTCGGGGATCTCAACTTTGGTTGTTGTCGCCGGAAAGGATCCCGAATCCTATTCTCTGTCAACGACCGAGTTGAGTCGTGCTCTCGGCGCTCTCCCATTTTTTCTTCTCTCTTACCATCTACAAGAGATCCTGAGTTTCTGGCGTTGTTTCATTGATCTCAAGGGAGGAATAGCCGTCGGCCGGCTTCTCATTTCGATCGAAGGATACAACATCCAGTTAGAAATCTTATGCCGCCTTTGGTTTTTGCCACTTCCGATCGCATTTTTTTGTCACTGGATCGTCGTGTGGATTGTAAGAAGACGCACTGCCGCTCGTAGAACTGCTGCCTGGGAGGACTACTGTAACCTCTCCGGCGGGAAGTCCAGCGAGATCACGGCCTAACATCTAATTGAAAAGAAAATACTAAAAAATACTTCATTAAAATAACTTTTTTTTCTCTCTCTACATTTAATTCGCACTATTTATGACGGTTTTTAAAACCGGACCGGAGCGGCTGGTTCAACCGGTCGGACCGTGAACCGGTCAGGTAACCGGTCCGGTCAAGCCTAAGAACCGCCTCAGCCAAGAACCGTGGGAGAACCGGCTAACCGGGCAAGCTAACCGGGGACCCGCGAACCGGCCCGAGTTTGTGAAAACCACCCGATTCAAAAATATGCTGTCAAAGAGATTCGATCCGTGAACCTGCAGGAATTTCAGCATCATAATCAATCAACTGAGCCGACTATCTTTGTTGCTTGGGACGTGTTTATTTTTTATTTATCTAATATTAAATTATATTACTTATATATATATATATGTACTGAAGTATTAGTTTTTTATATATATATATATATATATATATATATATATATATATATATATATATATAATTGTTTATTATACATATAATCTTATATATACGTCTAATATCACCTCCTTATATTATAATCTTATATATATATAAATATATTTCAAAGTTTGAGATATTTTTTTTATTTTAAAAAATTTATTCTCATATAGACAAATTCTTATATCTATAATAAAAATTGTGTTCTCCCCACCGCTCGCAAATCTCGTGCATACCGCAAAAATAAGCATAAATATATATGTATATAATGTGTTATTACTGATATATATTTATTTGTATATACTTATTTGTATAATATGTATAAATATATTTTATATAATTTTAATATTTGTTATATTATTTAATATCACAGTTCAACACCGGTCCGACCAGTCGAACCGGTCGGACCTTGAACCTTTAATCTCACTGGTTCGTTTTTCCGGTCCGGTTCTCAAAATCTTGCTATTTATATCCGTTCATAATACTATTGGACCGTTACAATTATAGTCATTCTACTTAACACTAACACGTGGCAACTTTGTGACGAGACTAATGTGTTTTTATTGGACAGCCACAGATTGTTGAGCTGGCTTCACCTGATCCGTCTTTTCTAGTAATGTGTTTCCAGTTGTTACAACTTCCTGCCTGTGTTATTTATTAAGGGCATTTATATTGACAGTCCAGTTTTGAATATTGGTAGCCCAGCAAAATAATAGAAAATATACATAACATGACCGCTAATAGCAGCCCAAAATACGGAACATGAGTATTTTGAAAATATGTCTACTATATGACATTTTTAGAAAAATGTTCAACATGAAAGTTGTAGATCTCGACGAGATCTACAACTTTCATGTTAAACATTTTTTCTAAAAATGTAATATAGTAGTCATATTTAAAACACCCTTTATTTTATTAAATCACTAAATTTTGCCTCCAGTTTGTCGGATCTGGCCTTTTTCTTGCTCGATCTTGTCAGATCTCCCCTGTTCTTGCTATTTTCGCATGTTTTGTGGGTAGCTTGCAGATCAATTATCCCAATCTAGCAGCAGTGTTCATAACTTTGGGAGCGAGTAGCCTGCTCGCCGTTAGATGATAGATCTAACCATCAACAATAAAGGCAAGAAAAAAAAATTTAATAAAAGCCGAGGAAACACTTTGATGGGACGGCGAGCATAATTGATTAAAAGGCAAGAAGACTACTCGCATTCCTTTCTCAGAAAACACTACCCTTAGGCAAAAATTATTTCCTCCAAGTACCGCTTGTTGCTGTTCCGTCAGACCAGAAAGAGTTTCCTGCTGATCTTTAGGAGAAGTCGGAGATCTGACAAAAAAAACTGTTGGTGGTTTCTAATAAGGTTTTTTGCTTGCTCTTTCTGTGTTGATTGAAAGGAGGAGAAGGTTTCCTTGTCCTGTGCATCCCTGCCAATCCAGTACAACCCAAAACTATGCCAAATTTGTAATCGTGCATCTCTGCTTTTGATCTAGTGGAATAAACAAAATCATTTTTTTGTGCGGGCAAAGTAGTTCTGATTAATATCTTCGCCGGAAGGGATGTTCTGGGCCAGATCGAGTCAGGTCTTCCACTATTGCTGAATTGATCTAAAGTAGACTGGATTGACTCTACTCGGATGAAGTGATAATGTTCAGTTTGCATTTTTCATTTTAAAATGTTGAAATGTAGCACCTATGATAAAGTAAAATTACAGTCTTAGTCCCACTGTACAACCCAAATTCGTCGAGGGTGGACCACTCCAGAGTCAGGTCAGCAGAAGTCAAAGTCAGCAAGTCAAGACAGGGTGAGAGTCAACGTGTCAGCTTGTAGAAGGCCCGGACGAGTATGACGAGCTCCTCTCGCATACTCGTCAGGTAGCCGGCTAGGTCAGTTGTTCGCCCAGCCGTGCGAGTTCCTACAGGAAGTCGCCTAATCGCCGAGGGATGGAGGTATAAATAGAGTCCCCTTCCCCCGGGATTTTCCTATAAATAGGACCCCAGGGGTACGAGGAGAGACACTTGAAATCCCTGCAAGGATCTCGCAAGCTCTACTTTTTGGATACCAGTTGAGCCTTTGGATTTCTTTTCCATAGAGATCAGGTCGCGACCTAACGACTTTGTTGTCAGTTACTCTGTCTCGTACCTAGGGGTGTGCATGAAAAACCGAAAACCGACCAAACCGCCCCGAACCGCCCAAACCGAACCGATTTTACACCGAACCGAACGACTCGGTTCGGTTTTGATTTTCCTCTCTGAAAAACCGAACCGCGCCGACTAATAATACATGTAAAAATATTACCAATAGTGATCTTTGAACTATTTTTATTAACTAAATAATGTACACAAATTATATCAACTTAATAATTTTTATATCATTTGAACAAAAATAAATTTTTGTAATGCATATTTTATGCATCAAAAAGAATTAAACATTTTGTTTAAGTGATTTTATTTATATCTTTTTATATTTATTACTCGATTTCCCAATAAAAAAATTCAATCATAATTTTTTAATGTAACATGAGTTATTAGCTGTAATATATCATATATAAATAAAACTTGATGATATTTATTTTTTACTTATCATACCATTTTTAAAATTTTCTTGAGATATTTAAGTACAGAATTATTTTAAATAGTATAACTGAAAAACCGAAAACCGAACCGAGTAAACCGACCAAAAACCCGAACCGAACCGATAAACATCGGTTAGGTTTCGGTTTGGGTCCAAACCGACCCAAACCGAACCGCTTGCACCCCTACTCGTACCTTGCTTAGCCATTTTGGTTGTGAAGGGGTAGCTTCTTTCAAGCTTCTGGGTACGTGGTGGGACCTTCCTGTCGCAGCATCTGGGGTCCTGTTTGTTGTCTTCGTTCTTCATCCTAGTCACTTTAGCCGCCTAGCATTACTACTGAGTTAGTAGCCTTAGGGTGTCTTGATCCGATTTTTAGAGTAGGCAATTTTCCCGGCTTCAACACTTGGAGCAGTGAGCATAAAAAGTAACCGAGGAGGAAAGTTTCGTGGTTAGGCGAGATGGTAAGCGGTGGCGAGCATGGAGAGTTAGTTGGTAACTCGACGGGAGTGGGTAACCCGGCGCGAGGTGGCGAGTTTATCACTATAGCTGCGTTCGAGGAGTTTGCGAGGAGGATCGAGGGGACCATTCTCTCAGGGCTCCCTCGTCGCCTCGATGTCACGACGACCTCACCCCGTCGCTTGAAACCATCTGACAAGGAAGTGCCGCCGAGGAGACTTGGGAATGAGCGAGCTTGGGAGATAGAGGAGCGACCGATGCAGTCGCGACACTACCCGACGACCAGCCAAGGGATCAGGTTCCGAGATCCAATAACGCTGGCGAGGTAGCATGATACTCACCAGTGCAGCGAGTATGATGATGATACCAGCGATGATGAAACTCGTCACCGCCAGGGAGGGAGGAGCCCCTTCTGTGACGAGATCCTCGCAGCCCCAGTTCCCGAGGCTTCCGAGAGCCAGTCCTCACCTACTACTCCGGCAGAGATGACCTGGTCAGACATATCCAGTGGTTTGAAGATGTGATGTCCATCCGCAACATGTCAGACTCATTCAAGTGCAGGTTCTTCTTTATCACCTTCAAGGGAAATGCAAGAGACTGGTTCCACCAGTTTCCAGCTGGTTCCATCTACTGCATCGCGGATCTGCGTCGGGGTCTTATGGCAAGGTTCATGACGTCCAAGAAAAGGAAGAAGGAGGCAACTGCTCTCTTCAAGATTGCTCTGGGGCAGCATGAGAGTCTTGGACACTACATCGACCGTTTCCAGGAGGAAATCTTAGAGGTAGAGGAGGTGGACAACTTCACTCTGATGTTGGCCCTGAAGTTTGGTCTGAAGCGGGGTCTCTTCTGCATAGAGATGGGGTCCAAACCTGTATAACCCTGTATTCGTCGAGTGGGGTCCACCAGACTAGGCGAGCGAGCCAGAGCGACCGGCCCGCGTCAATGTAGTATTTTGGCGAACTAAGATGACCGGCTCGCTCCCGCCAAGGCAAGGCGAGCGAGCCGTGTGAGCCAACACATCCAATCCGCGCATGTCTAGGCTACCTTATCGTCGGCTCGCCTCCGTATAGGGAAGGCGAGCCATAGCGGCCTGGCTCGCGCTCGCCTAGAGTTAGAAGGCGAGCTGCGTGAGGCAGGCTGCATCCTCCCGGGGCTTGCAGGAAGGCTTGCGCCCGGGTCAGCTGGAGGCCCTCACGGTTGGCGTTGAGTGATGTTTCTCCACTCAACGCCGCAGTTCCTGTCCCTTGGCATTGAGTGATGCTTCTCCACTCAAAGTCCTACCCCTTGGCGTTGAGTGATGCTTCTCCACTTAACGTCGTTGTTCTTGGCACTTGCCGTTGAGTGATGCTTCTCCACTCATTGCCCTAGCTCATGACGTTGAGTGATGCTTCTCCACGCAACGCCGTAGTTCTTCGCCTTTGGCGTTGACTGATGCTTCTCCACTCAATGCCCTAGCTCTTGGCGTTGAGTGATGCTTCTCCATTAAACACTCTAGTTTTTGGCCTTTGGCGTTGAGTGATGCTTCTCCACTCAATGTTGTAGTCCTTGGCCCTTGGCGTTGAGTGATGCTTCTCCACTCAACGTCGCAGTTCTTGGCATTGAGTGATGTTTTTCACTCAACGATGCAGCCCCTGGCATTGAGTGATGCTTCTCCACTCAACACCATAGTAGGGTCCAGAGGTAAAATTACCTGAATACCCTTAGAAGTCTGCATTTAGCTCCTTAGAACAGCAGAGTTTGGTTGTTGGCAGACCACTTTGGTTGCATATAGCCGTTCCAAACAGCGGAGGTGCAGGCTTCAAAAGAATAACGGAGGTGCACTGTTAGCATACCAACTTCAAAAACTATAAATAGACCCAAGGGGTACCTCAGAAGGCATGCTTACTTGTGCCTGGTCTTTTTGCGCTTTCTAAGGTATCATTAGCTCAGCACTTAGCTAGGGAGGGGAAGCACTCTAAGATCTTCTGGGTGTGTGGTGGGACCTCCGTGCTGAAGCCTCGGGTCTGTTCCTTGTGTTAAGTCTTTGGCTGTTTGCTTGTGAGAGAGAAGTGTGCGATCACCCCTTCCCAAGGGTCGAACTCCATAGAGACTGATTCTTCGGTTTCAACAAAACCCCCTAGGTCCTTCGAAGAGATGGTAGATAGGACGAATACGTTCATCTAGGGGGAGGAAAAGAATAAGAACTTCTTGGCATAGCTAGACATGGATAAGCCGTTGGGAAGGGAAGAGGAGTACCTTCAGAGGTGAGAGCTGGGAAGCTGCCGGAGAGGCAGGTTGAGAGGAGAAGGGAGGAGCCGAGGAGGAGAGAGGATTAGAGGAAAAGAGAAGAGCCCAGGAGGGTAGAAGAGCGAAGGAGGCAGGAGAGGCCTCAAAGGCAGAAAGAGAGAAGGCCTGTGGAGGCTCGGGAGAGAAGAGGAGAAGAGAGGCGATTCCAGCACCCTGTGAATCGGCTCAGTGGAGACAGCCTGCTAGGCTGTGGTTCCAGCAACAGGAGAGGAATGACGTCCGCAGGGTGGAGGTAAAGGAGAAGGAAGAGGAGAGGCGATGGCCATTGTCCGTTAGGGCAATAAGCGCCGCAGGCAGGAGGCGCGGAGGGCGAGGCGCCAGGAGGCAGAGATTCCCCTCTACAGCGACATATATTGGGTAGAGGGGCATGAGACTTTCGCTTGCCCAGAGTTTTGGGAAGCGAGGAAGAGGCTGGAAGCTAGGATAACGGAGAGGGAGAAGCTGAGGCAGGAAGCGCCCGTGGGACCGGTAGCGTTCCAAGCTCCGGTGAGGAGGAGGGATGAGGGTCTGGTCGACCAAGGAGATTGCGGAGAGGTGATCCGTGGCGCAGGAGGTGGGCATGTCGGAGTGATCAACGGCGCGGCTGGACTCAGAGCTTCCCGCAAGGGGAGTCTCCATCAGATCTATCAGAAAAGCGTCGCCTCTCAGAGCGTCGCCTCGACCTCTCAGGTTCCACCATCATTGGATGAGATCACCTTCTCGGATGAGGACATGCTAGGGAATGAGAACCCCTTCCATGACGCCCTAGTCATCCAAGCAGCCATTGAATGCTTCACCGTCGACCAAATTCTTGTGGACAACGGGAGTTCGGTGAACGTGATCTTCAAAAAACCTTCGTCGGGCTTCAGTTGGAAGCATCCAGAGTCCAAGCTGCGGACAGACCCCTATTTGGCTTCTCAGGAGAGAAGAAAGAGGTGGAAGGAGGAGTGGATCGTCTGGTCACCCTGGGCGGAACTTCAATCCGATGCCGCTTCGTCATCGTCGACGCGTCGGGCTACTATAGCGCCATCTTTGGGCGTCCCCTCATCAACTAACTCAAGGTCGTACCTTCCTCCTACCATCAGTGCTTAAAATACTGTCAGGGAGATGTCCAAGTAAGGATAAGGGGCGATCCGAGAGCTACCAGAGAGTGCTACCTGATTGTCATCAGTACCATCAGCTGGATGGAGGATGCAAAGAGGTTGGAGAAGCTGTTGGAGAAGGAGGAAGGCCTGAGGGCTACTGAGGAGCTGGAGGAGCTAGAAGTGATCTCCCGGAGGGGAGAGCCGGGGCTGCTGAAGGTCAAAGGATCTCTGACGACAGGAGGAAAGCTGGAGATGGTCGCGTATCTGCAAGAGAACGTGGACATCTTCGCATTAAGCATTGCAGATATGCCATAGATTAATGCCGATGTTGCCTTCCATCGCCTCAACCTGGATTCCAAGATTGCCCCCATCAGTCAGAAGTAGAGAAAGATCGCCACCGTGCTAGCTTTTCCGATTAGAGAGGAGGTGTAAAAGCTGCTGGAGGCAGGGTTTATTTCGGAGTTCCAGTATCCAAGCTGGGTCTCCAATGTTGTATTGGTGAAAAGTCTAGAGGGGGCTGACGTTTATGTATTGACTTTTTTATGTTAAATAAAGTCTGCATGAAGGATTGCTACCATTTGTCTCAAAATCGACGCGCTGGTTGATTCAGCCGTCTGGTTTTCTATAATGAGTTTCCTTGATTCCTTTGCATGGTGATCA